>OZ029915.1:11710928-12155928 GCA_964023275.1 Norana najaformis
TCGAGTGGTCATATGGATTAGGCCTTTGCAGTGAGAAGCTCATAGAAGAAATGCCCAGCATTCTGCTCATGAAGGTGCTATATGAATTTTTAATAGCATAAATACTTAGCCTGTCTGGACTCATGATTTGCATAATAATTAAGCCAATCTAACATAGGTCTAGTCTTTTCAATTTTGCATGGTAAAAATGAAACGATGATTTAAGTAATCGTTAAAAGGTTTATTTGTCAACAGACCCGCGTCTTCTTATTATCATGATCTGTTATCAGTTGCTTAGCAATATCATCGCACTGTTCATAATTTGGAACGCTCGTTGGAACTTCTGCCTCCCAGTCGCGGTTGGCAACGTGCGCGTATGCGCCAGCAGGAGAAGCATGTGTAATGCGTGTAGTTGTGACAATTCCAGTCCACTTGTCTACAAAATTGAAGGCTTCATTTAATTTATGTACCTTGTAGCGACTCCCCTCTCACTCTCCGTACTTCACTTGCTCGCTCGCTCGCTAATGCGCAGTGGAGAGGGACTTGCTGGACTTGCCTAGATGACAAGCGTCACTTACACTGGAGCAGGTGCATCCTGTCCGATTGGGTCAAAGCGATTACATCATGCAAGAGTCCGCCCGATTATAATGAAGATTTATTGTATGCATCAAAACAAAACGTTCACACTATATAAAACATTGTCAAAGTTTAATATTAGCTTACCTACTTATGGCCAGCATTGCTAATGACTTTAAGTTGTTATTTCACTGCTACCTCACTCATGCCCGTCTGAGTCATGGCGATTACATCATGCAAGAGTCCGCCAGATAATAATTAAGATTTATTGTATGCATCAAAACAAAATGTTCACACTATATAAAAGCAGTGTCAAAGTATAATATTAGCTAACCAGCATTGCCAATGACTTTAAGTTATTATTTTACTGCTACCCTCCCTCGTGATGGCCGGTATATTCATCGTTTTTTCTCTTTTTGCAAGTTCTTTAGCTTGTTGGAATGATGCAGTTGAGACACTATACCACCCGATTTATGTTGTACAATGATGACACGTCTCGCCCAAACAAGATGAAAAGGGTGTGTATAGTATTAGGTTTAGAACGAAATGACACAAGCGACTGAGCAGAACAAGCAAATACAGGAAGAGAGTTCCATAATCTATGTCCAGCAACCGAAAAAGCCCATTCACCAATAACGGTTCTAGTCTTTGGCATCATCAGAGAAAGACAATCAGATGACCGGATGAATGATGATCAGCCCCAATTTGAAATAAAAACATTTGCTGAACAGGAACCAGGTGGAGAGATTTAGGTACAAGGGTTGTTATTACGATCAATTTTTGACGTATTGGTACTGTAAGTTTAGCGATCCTCCTCTTTTAATCCGCGTTTGATTTTGAGAATAACTTGTATAGTACTATGGTGCTTAGCTAGACTTATAATGTATAGTTTAGTATGTCTAATTTATTCTAGTTTGCCTATGGTAGTGTAAATATAGCGATTTAGTAGGCAGACCAGTGGCGGACGTGTTAGAAGCTTGAAATCTACGAAGGCAAGATCAGTGGCAGATTAAATGACCGCCATTAAAAACCAAACGATCGCTTGTGTAATGAAGAAGCATGAGGCAGCATGACGCATCAGAAATAGACGTCGCCATTACCGAGTAGGCGTATTTTACAGAGGGTGTAAAAGCCGATGAACGTTAAAATGTGAGGAGTCTTACGCTGGACACGAAAGAGTGAACTCGTGATAAAATTCTTCGTATTTCTTCAGGTCATTTTGAAGTTTGAGCCACTCAGTTAGCCTTGCAACTCGTTAGGAAGTGTTTCCCAAGTAGTTTAGTAGAACAGTGAACTGAGATTTACCTGTCGGACGTCTTGTCAGCGGCAGCGTGAAGTAAATTGCTTGACTAGGTCTGTCGTGTTAAGCGAACTGCGAGGATTAGGCGAATTGAGTCAAAATGTCGAGTAACTCCTTTAACTAAGATTTATAAGCGAACTGCGAAGGGACTGCTTTCGTAAAGAAAAGGCATGAGAACTAATTTGTTAAACTTATCGTTGAAACATAGACTAAGCTACGAAATACATCTGTGAAGTGGAATCTTTGTCTAAAGAAACATATCAGAATTCTACGCCAGTTCAATCCTTGTACTCGTCTTCATTTTCGATGGCATGCGTGTGGAGACTGCATCATCCTCAGAACGAACTTGCCCATAAAGGAACTGTAACTGGGATAACTTGAGTCAGCTTTAATCAACTTGGGAAGGGAAGTGTAAATTCGCATGTTGATAAGAATAGATAATGTGCTGGTCTTAAATAGGCTATGTTTAAAAATTAAACATTCCAGTGTACAGTCATTGAACTCAAAACACTTTGGACATTATGTGTATTAAAATTCGTAATCTTAAATTGATAGTGATTATAACGAGCCATCATGTCACATCTTATTCTGTTGTAAGGGTTTGACAGGGTAAGACTTGGGTTAACTTGCAAAGCAAGAGTAGACCACTTATTGTAGCATACACCCGACTCAAGTGCTTACTGAAGATTGATTGCTAGCACATCAAGTGTAATCAAAACATTGCTTTGAAATAGTTCAAAGGGAGTAATAGACAGGATGTGACAATTAGCTCTAGCCAAAGAGTTCTGAACATTTTGGAGTTTCTGCATGCTCGACTTTGTAATACCAGTAAGGAACGAGTTATTGCAGTCAAGACAACTAGAGACCAATGCTTTTGTCATAGACATCCTCGAAGACATGGGAACATAACGCCTAATTCTGCGTATGTCACGAATAGACATGTATGACGACTTACAAGTTCCATTTACAAAGTCGGTGAGAAACAAGTAGAATCAAAAACAACGCCCAAGTTATGAGCAGCATCAGCCAACTTCGCAAGAGAGTTACCCAGTTTAAAAGATTAAACCATTCAAACTTCTTAAGTTGCTGTGGAGTGCGCAATAGTAGAAATTCAGTTTCCGACGATTTAAGGAGGCTTGAGTCTTGGGTGCGCAATAGTCTAGTGGCTAGCATGCTGAAGTGTCAATAGAGAGTTCGGGGTTCTAATCCCCGCCAGTAAAGAAGTTTATTTTGAGATTTCGGCTCCACTTGCGCCCCTAGCTAACTCAGCTATAAGGAGTACACTGACTGTAGGCCTACACTGTCAGTGGGAAGACCAGGTGGCGAAGAAGAAGAATAACAAACCGCCCTCGTATGCCGAGGCTAAGAAATATGACGTCGATAACATTTAATACTCGTGGCTGCCTCAGAGCTAGCTTAAAGGACTGCACTTCTTCTTCTTCTTCCTCCTCCTACTCCTCCTGTTCCTCTTCGGAGGAGGAGGAGGAGGAGGAGGAGCAGGAGGAGGAGGAGGAGGAGGAGAACGAGGAGGAGGAGGAGGAGAAGGAGGAGGAATTTATCAGCCGCCATCCCAGACTGCACCTCCTCAAAGACAGTTGACAACAGCTGCATAGACAACTGTCAAGACAAACTCAACTGAAATGTAAATTTGAGCAACACCAGCACAGAATGATATCCCAATGAATGATTGTCAAACAGTGTACCTAGCTGTTTAGTGTATAATGTAAACAAAAGAGGACCAAGTACGGAACCCTGTGGTAGGCCACATGTCAGCAAAGCACTAGACGAATAAAAATTATCATTTAAATATACTGAGTGAGTGGCCTAAGATAAGTAACAATCCAAGCTGGGTCGAGACTATAAACTCCAAACCAGTGTCGGAGATGATGCAAAAGAGAGGACTGGTAAACAGTATCAAGGGCAGCGGGCAAATTCAGAAGAACAAGCACTGTATCCCTACCCTTATCCATAGACCACATGATGTAAGTATGAGCAAGAAGGTTAGATTCTGTTGAATGAAACTTAGGGTGTGCAGGCTGAAAGGGTGATGTTAGTGAGTTGGAAGATATGTGAGTTTGCATACAATTCATAATTGCCGTTCAAGAATTTGAGATACAAAATTGAAAGTTGAGATGGGCCTGTACTTAGACAGGTGGCCGAAGTCGAGAGAAGGTTTCTTTAGAAGAGGATGAACTTGTGGCATGCATAAAAGCAGACGGAAAGGATCCTTAATGCAATGAGAAATTTATTTTTGATTTAATGGTTGGACCTAGGACATCAAAGTACTCTTTCAAAAGAGAAGTTGGAACGGCGTGAAGAAGAGAGCTTTTCATGACGTAACGCCGATGAGTCATCGGGTTGTTGACTTGTTTGCGATTGGCTGGCGCTGAGGCTGGCTGTGTCAGCAGATCAGCAGTCAGTTGTGTCAGGCCCCCTATTTTTTAATATACACGACTGATCGATGGTGTTCACGCGCATTGACCGACGTCGGCGATGACTCATACACTTGTCTGGACTTTTCTGCTGACACTGCAAGTTAAGTTACATAAGGCGCTAGCGGATGCATCGAGAGAGAGAGAGAGAGAGAGAGAGAGAGAGAGAGAGAAAGAAAGAGAGAGAGAGAGAGAGAGAGAGAGAGTTCGTCGTGAACTCAGTTGTTTGTTGGTGTTCAAATGTATTGATTAATTATTTCTGAGGTTAGCACTTTAAAAATTTGGGCGTGTAGAACTTTTATATAGATGACAGTTATACTGTCGTGTTTTGCCTGTTGTTTCAATTAGAAATAATAGAAGAAAATCAAAGACTGTATGTCTTTTCTCGAATTCAAGCTATGCCATAAATCGGGCGGATCTACGGTTCGGAGCTCGACCGAATGTAAACCTTGGAAGGTTGCTGACACACATACATGCATACGTATATACATACTTACATGCAAATATACATACAGACACACATACATACATGCACACGTACACACATGCATACATACATTCATACATATATTGTTAGAGCCGGTCTATGTTTAGGAGTCGGATGTAAGGAGTGGTTGTAGAAAGAGCCGTTTCTTGGTTGGCGGGAAGCTGTTAACCCTATAAAAGGGGAGGATTCGTTAGTTCTGACAGCTTGGCTATAGTTAAGTCTAGATCGAGTCAGACGGGAGTCTATTTTCATGTTAGTTGTGCAAAGGCTCCGTTAATTAAAGTTGTATATATACATGTATCACTAAACTTGTATAGCGCCTTTTAGGGAACTCACAAAGGCGCTGAAGCACGGTTGCCTAATCAACTCTAAAGAGGAACATCTTAAGCCGGGCAGAAAATGTTTCCTGAACTGTCAAAAAGGCAAGAGATCGGATGTCTGGTGGAAGAGTGTTCCAGAGAGGCGGCCCTACAGTGGAGAAGACGCGGCCAGCCCGAGACGACGTGCGATGACAGGACCATGTGTCGCCGATCGCCAGGTTGTTAAGGTATACTCGCTGGTGTAGAAGGCTTCGACTTTGTGCTTCGAATCAGCCGCCGTTGTTCTTGTTGGTATCGGGTACTGTTATGCACATATGTGACCTCTTGTAGATAGAGTTTTTTATGAAAAACCAAGCGAGTTGTTATTCTGCTTCTGGACAACTTGAAACACTGAATACATAGCTATGTACATACAAATATACATACATACGTACACACATACATGCAAGCATACATGAATACATTCATACATGCATATACACGCACTTGCGTACATACATATCAGCTGACGTTGCAAATGTAATTGACCACTAAAACACGGATGACTTACTTGCTGCAATTGAATGCTTCGCGATTGACCAGACTGTGTTGTCAGCTACTGCTGTACAGTTATCGAATGGTACTTGGTCGTTGACCCCGATTGTTTCGTAGTTGGCTTTCACGCCGCATAGATAAGCAGTGGCGGTTCCAGCGCTGTCTGGCGTTGATCTGTCCACGTTGTACGTCTAGAAATCAGTAATATAAGAATTTATTAAAATATGTGTCAAAGGTTTAGTGGATAAAGAGCTGATTAGAAAACCATATTGATGATAATATTGATGATGTCGAGACAAATGAGATATGCTGGAGTTACAAATGATGTTATTCAGCAGTTAATCACCTGCTATGGAGCTTTTAATGAGACTTATGCCAGACATTACCTACAAGAGTTTCGCCTACGATTCCTCGCTCAGCCGATGGACATATGGGGTGTTAACTATTGTCTTACTTACTTACTTACTTAAAGAGTAATCCCCTAAAGGACTAAACCGAAAACGAGTTTACTGTATCTGTGCCACTAAGGCAGATCTCAGCTGTGCCTACTGACAGTTGTAGTTCGTCCGAGCTTTAAAGATGTCAGAGTCTATATATATTGGAATATGGCTTCTCACTGTACTGTAAGTTACTTGGACATCATAGCCATGTTAGGACGATTTTAACAAAAGCGGAAAAAGGAAGGATTTCTTGAACTGGGAAGTTTTCGCATTAATAGACCTACATAATTTTGTTGCCGTTGACACATTGTTCTCTTTCGCCTGGACTGGGATGAGAACGATAGATGTCTTTGAGAGGCGCAGTATAAATGCTCCGGATGAATGAAAAGATGAGTGAATGAATGAACGAATCGTTTAATCTGTTAAAACATAATCATATCCTGGATTGACCAAAGAATGAATGAATTAATTAATTAAATAATTAATAAATTAATTAAGGAATGAACAAATAAATGAATGAACGAGTGAGTGAATCAAGCGTGTAATCAGTTAAAAGTATCATTAATCATACCCTAGACAGACCAACATGTGGGAACTTTTCCCATGCTAAGTAGATGTCAGTCTTTTGAAGATTCCTATTCTCGGCGTGGTATAATCTCGCACTGGATAGCGTTGAAATACCCATACCGTCCCCAATAAACATGATGACATTCTTGGCTTTGTTCTTATTCAGGTTGTCGGCGATATTGATTGCGTTCAGCAATTCATCGTTGGCTAAGGCGTTCCAATCGGTTTGATCCCAAGGACCTTTCGCTGCTTTTTCCGCGGTTTTAAAATGTTTGGAGGACGAGTGGTAACGATCTGAAAGAAAATAGCGAAGAGAATTAATGACATATTTAAATTTGGAAATCAAATCTATTTATCCTCTACTTTCTAGTATTGAGCTGTTTTAGGGTACAGGCAATTCCTCTATCCCACCGCAATGGCTCCCTAGAGGCAAGAAAGCTTTAGAAGATAATGTCTAATTAGTTTAATGTAATGGAAAATCGAAATTTGTGCTCTTCGTAGCTCCACTTGTAGTCATTTGATGATCTTCTAGATTGGCAACGGTGTGTATCAATGACATATAAAGTACAAATTCAGAATTCACACTGTAAAGGGAATATTTAACCTACAACGCAAATTCTCAGTGAAACATTCCATCTCCAGATGATATATTTTCCTCTATATCAGACATTTGAGCAAATCTGAGTTGTAGGCGTTTTGTATTTAGCTGTCTTTATCGAGATTGCAACCTCAAAAGCACCACCAGTTCCAGGTCGATGCGAATATGGCTGAGCTTTATGTCCAGAATGCACACTTGTCACCCTCACAGGGCGAAAATAAAACCCACATGGTATTTTGATTGACCGGATTAGAGGTAGCACACTTTTATACGTCTCTGTAAAAGATCATGAGAAGTGTGGTCCAGATGTCAAAGGATCAATTACGACCAATCTAACGTCCGGACATTTTATGTTCCAGTTTGATTAATGATAGCACCTAAATTTTGTCGTTTGTAACTTCACGTCTTGCGTCTCGGCAAGGCACATGGATGGCAGACTAGTTATGGTCGGGTTGTATCTGGATGTGTAGAGAAGTTTGGAAGAACTGTAAGAGACTTCAGAGCAAACAGAAGGCGCAGTTTCAAACGCATATAGGCCCTAGATGTATGATGAGTGAGAAAAGATAAGATATAGTTCTGAATGAGAGAGATAACGATCGGGGTTGGAATTGTCGAGAATTTGGGTTCGACCTTCTAGAGTCAAGACCAAAAGCCAACCCTTACAGTTTTGATAAAAGTCGATCGGAGGTATGTTCCAATTCCTACTGTCAAGGGGTCATGGGCGGAGCTATACACTGAGATTGACATAACCATGACTTCTCTTAATATTCATGAAATGTGAAGGAAACGTGTTCGAAGTTTTATATAAGACCACGTTGGTTTAAAGAGTGGCTCCATATCGTCCTGCTTCAAACGGGTAAGCAGAGAATGCAGTTCAGGTACTCAAAATGGGTATGAAGAAATTTACTGAAGGTACTTTTGTTCCATTACCGACGAACCCCGCATACAACGACGGGACTTTTCCCAGCAGATTTACTCATGGGAAAGCAGTTATATTCACCCCTGGACATCTTACTTCCACACGTTCGCAGATGAGTAAGCGAAAAGCAATCAGCTGCGAAATAACGACATGGTCAACAAGCAAAAGATCTCAGTTTCAATTTAGGAGATCGGGTTTGGGCGAATTTCTGTGGTCACTGAGAGGTCATCTGAAACTTCAAAATGGTAGTATTCCGGATGGGTCTCCAAGGCGGTTTTACCAAGTTTCCATGCTATCTTTGCCTTTGGAACAGCAGGGACAACAAAATTCACTAACACAGGCGGGACTGGCCACAGCGGACCGAGTTCTCTACGGGAAGGAACAACGTCAAGTGGGAGACACTGGTGGACCCTAGAAGGTGCTGATGCCACACTGCACATCAAATTGGGCCTTTATGAAACAATTTGTCACAGCTCTAGATAAGGAGTCGGCAGTACCTTCAAGACTTCTTCCCTAAGCTGAAGAGTTAGTGTTCAAGGTGGGTGTGGAGGCAGATTCCAGGCTGAGAGAGATAGAGGGATCTGAAATTTTCTTGAAATAACAACTAGACCTATCTTTCAATTCCATAAAAATTAGCCAAGTCATTTTCTTACCATTTTCCTGTTGTTTCTGCGCTGTACCAGGCTTCACGAGGCAGAAGGCACAGAGTAAAAGCAAGAAATAAATTGGTTTCTTCAACATCGTTATTACCAAGCAGTAGCGCAAACGGCGACCGTCGACAACTGAACATAAGAGATGGCCGAGAAATTGTCGAACAGTTGCTTGAAACTTCAATTAATAGTACTTCACATCGTACTTTAGTATCGTGATGTCTTAAGAACTGGGGCTTATTAAAACAGTTCAAGTGTTCCTTTGACTGGATACTTCAAGTTGATCTTACGACAGCAAGCCACTGATAATGTCGTTCGTTACGTGATTTATTATAGCAATTTCATGGTGGAGCAAGTGAATGCCAGGTGATAATGATAAAGATAAGATACAGTGTCGCAACTTACAGGGTGCCTTGTCAGTGACAGCTTGTATTTTCAGCAGTGCAAGTTTGGTACCGAATGACATTGACCGACTTCGCGTGAGCATACAGCTTAGTCTAGTTTCAGCCACGGATCATTGTAGATGTAAAGCAGATCTTTCGCAGATCAACGTAGCCATTGCTACTGAAAAAAGTGCATTTACGTGTAACTAACTATATAGATGGCGCCACCGTAAACCGTAATCAGCATAGTTGCTGATTTTACTCTTTAGTCGGATTCTAATCTTAGTTTTTGTCATTCCTGTTTACTATAATTGCACATGTAGTGATTCAACCTGTTAGGCCTACAGTTGTAGGCCCTATAAATCCAATTTCGCTGGTAAATTAGGACACGCGATCGGATCAGTTTTACCATTGGTTTTGAGTCGACTGTCGGGCGTCAGTCAAGTGAGACTGACTTTCAGATTATTTAGTCCTTTCTGCCTCAGACGAAAAGTCCTACTAGAGCAGGGCCGAGTCATTGGCAACTGTTATAGATCAAATGAGGTAGCTGCTGACTACTAAGACATTTTCCTTTCAGGGGTTCGGACATTTGCGGGAAATTCACAAGTCGTTGTCAAACCACAGATCTAATCTAATCTGATCTAGTGACTTCTTTAGCCCTTTATTATAATGCACATGACTTAAATCAATGTCGATTAAAGTGAAACCGTAGTCATTGTATAAGCCCCGGGCGAAAATCCGATGAGTCAGTAAACATTGAAAACGGTATGTAGATGAGTCTCAAGTCTAGAACTGATTGACATTAAAAAACCGAAAGAACGCATAGAGAAAGATGATTCTATTATTGGATTGCTGATATCGTGTTTGCGCTACAGCCGAAAGATTCCAGCAGGACAGTGATAGACCACAAAACACAGCGATCTTCAGCACCAGTTTTCAATCCATTCAGTTACTCGCGGAAAGATTTAGTTGAAAAACAGCCGAATTGTGCACAGGAAGTATTAAGAGGATCCAGTCTAAATATGTTCATGTAGTGCAAGTATTCTATGAAATTTTGTTTCATTTTTTCTAACAAATGGTCTCAATTAAAAGCTATTTTTTCACGTCAGAAGTATCCCAGTCATGCTTACGGAAAAGAGTGCATTACAGCCACCCTCTAACCGAATTACCCTTCATTTCAATGAATTTCCTTTATATTATTCAGATTATACATATAATCGTTAAAGCTGAACGCTTTACGTTATTGCTGTTACCAACATGAAATCGAAGATGTGTTCTGGAAATTCCATTTTCGTTTTGAGATGACCCCTGACCTCGTGTAGCATGCTAATGTGAAACAATTAGCAATATGGCCTACAGTGAATTTCTGCGCTTCCTGTGAACATGCAATTCATGCGCTAGAGTCATAAGTGTTATTCGACTAGCCTGCAAATCTACTGATTCTTTAGGACAGCCAGCAGCATTTATACATTTTTAGGCCTTCTTCAGTTTCTAGCATCCTGAGTTCCCATTTATTTAAATTCGTTACAATCCTTGACGCAATACTGATCGGTATGAAAAGCAATGATTGAAGATGGCTTATAAAGCGAGTAAACTGCCAGTCCCTTTGACCAAATTGAAAGTAATATATCTGCTTGTGACACTAGCAGGGGCTTCGGATGTTCAACCAGGTAGGTCGTCTTAAAAGCTGTGGTAGTATTTTATTTAACTACATGTTGTTTCTTTTCTATTGAAAGTTAAGGCTGCATTGCTGTGTGTAACGTCTTCTTAAGACCATGTGAGTACTTGACTATTTTTTTAACTGAAGCGTCCTTTACTGTTAATTTTACTCTGGAGAAAATTAGGTCATTCATTCCGTTGAAGTGTGACCAAGACACGATAGTGGACGCCTAACTTATGAGAAGAGATCAGCTGTTAAAGAGACCAAAACAATTGGCATCAGGGGGCCTTTGTGAAAGAGTGCTTCAGCTACTTGTGAAAAGAGTGCTCTTCAGCTACTTTTAACAGAAATGTGAATGTACTTTCTGCTATTATCATATAACATTTGAGGTATGTATGTATGCATGCATAATTGTATGTTTGTATATATGTAAGTATGTACGTTTGTGTGTATATACGTATCTGGATATTTATAAAGCGCTATTAGAAGCCTCTGTATCAGTTCGTTTAGGCCTATTTAAAAAGTTATTTCATTAGGCTATATATTGCTGTGAAGACTTTGCATTGAGTCTTTAAGACTTGCTGGATCCTGTATCAGTATTGACTAAGCATGGAAGCATTTATTTGAAGACCATAACTCTCAAAAAATTATCCATATGGATAACCTGCTGAGTCTCTTGTGTTGTTTCGGTCTCTGTTCAAACCCTGCCTTTTTCAGATGGCTCATCTACCGTAACATGTCTCTCCGTCACAGTGGACTGACCTTTAGGCCATTGACTTGATTGCGGCTTGGTTTTGTTGCGCCATCGATTAATACCTTATGCTTTATACACCTGCGCTATATAAGTTCATAATTAATTAATAATATACTAATATGCTATATACCAGCATTCTGTCAACTCTTTAGGTTTGCATTTTTGTTTTTATTCACTTAATTATGTCTTAGCTATTTCATCCTATAGCAGCTGGTCTTCTTAAAACAGTCTGTTTCAATTCTGATCGATATGAGCAGAATTAGCCACAGCCGAAGGCTACTGTCAATACGAATCTTTTCAACCTCGATGTCTGAAGAATGAAGTCATAATTATGAAGAGCGCCATCTATGGACGAATGCGAATCGGGCGATGCATAACGGCGAAAGAAGTTGCCGGTCTCGGGCCTGTAGTTGGAGAAGACCCTCGTTACCTGGGATGTTCCGCGGATGTCTTGTCGGCAGTCGATCGAAAGTGTTCTGGAAAGACCAGCTGCGAAGTTCGTGTGGTCGACATGGCGCTGGAAAATATCACGCCTTGCTATCCTGGACTTAACGTTTACCTCGAAGTCAACTACGATTGCATTAGTGGTTAGTTCCTTTCCATCAGCATTTGACAAACTTTTTGACACTGCTGGATTATTAAATCATAAGTCGATGAAAATTTGATTGCAGAATTCACGTTTTAGGTCTTCAAATTACCAAGCAGCCTCGCATGTATTTCGCCGGCATTAGTTGGAGTTTCTTCGTTGTGGTTTACGGCGCTAGGATTTCAATTTTGGAGGCTTAACTTCGGAGTGCCAATGGCACCAACGGGAAAACCTGCATAGGACCAGCCAATTCTCTACGTTTGCAGAATAAATAAAATTTGATTTCATCTTAACAGCAGGATTAGGTGACAAAAATGAGGAATGTAAGAAAGATAGCCAGAGCACAAAACAAAACACTATCCTATAATGCGCTGTTTTCTGTAATAGGGTTCCTCATCTCCCTGTTCGCATTACTCATAACAACATCTCTCTACACATATTCGTAAAGCGGCTTAAGACCTAATTGTACCGTCTTGCTTTTGTTGTCTGACCGCCTACGATTCCTCGCTCAGCTGATGGACACATGGCGCGTCAGCAAATGTCTTACTTACTTCTATATAGTACAAACGAGCTGAATCAACATAAACAAGTATGGGCACGGTTCACAGCCGAAGTCAGACCAACTTTTTAGCATAAGATCGCTGACGTAATAGGCCTTCATGCGTGTTATCTAAACACTCATGGGCTTGTCCGAAACGAGCTAGCTCATTGCTACATCAATGTAAAAACACACGATGCACGCTTGCTGACTCGTCACTTCTACGTGGCGTCAACGTAAACTCTATCGCTCACACTGGAAATGCCTCGTGTGGGGGCTGAGCCAAAACTTTGGGACTTAATCCACTTAGCCCCTATTAATAACGCCGCCACTGCGTGGCATGTAATCTTAAGGAAACCTTGCAAATTCAAACTAAGTTAAATAATTGATGGCAGTAAAAAAACTCAAAACTTAGCTGGTCTTAATACGTTAAATGTTGCTTAGGCTTAACGGGCTGTTAGCCTATATCTGGGCATTTAAGTGCTATGAGTAAATGTTTGTTACTAAATCTTTCCATTTAGAAGTTACGTCTATTATTTGCAGTGGCAGATGAAGAGCGTTCGTGTTCGGTGACTGCATCCATTGATCCAACTCACATAGTTGGTTCACCCGAATTTGAACGAATCTGTGGAACACAGTCTCAGCCGTGGACCATCGAGGCACCCGTTGGTCAGAAGATCAGGGTCAGTCTCCTCGACTTCAGTGCACTAAAGTCTGGTCAGAGTGATGGACAAAACAGGCAGTCATGCAACAGTTATGGCGTCATCATGGATAAAATGAGCAAACGAAATGTAACGATCTGCGGTGATGGAATGCAGAGAGAAAAAGAATTGTACACATCGAATGGAAATGCAGTGGAATTCATTTTCAACCAAGAATATCGCAAGGAAAGCAGTAACAATGCTAAGCAATTCATTTTAAGACTGGAAGGTAGGAAGTTTCTGTAAGGTTTATTCTGCGTGTTTTTCATAAGATTAGTAGTCTTATGTTACAATTACCTGAACATCTAACATATATTTAAAGTTGCCGATTGGGATTTTTCGTTTAATGGTTTTCGGATTTGTATCAATTTTATACTAACTAATAAAAACTGTCAGAGACGTAAAAATATGTGTATGTTGGTTGTCGGTAAAAAAAGAGTAGATTATTCTTGTTTGGGTCGATATCAAAGGTTAAGCATCCCTGAAACTTTAAAGTTTATCTCGCAATTTTCTTTTTCTTTAGATGACAAACTATACTCATGTGTAATAATTGGCCCAAAATCAATTAAGTTAGTAGGCTAAATAACTAACAAAGTAAATTTTTGCAATATTTAGCTGTTGGTTGTTCGGACTTGATTCCACCAGAGGACGCCTGGTTGAAGAGAAACGATGATTCGATTGTGATTGGATGTTACTCCAGTCGTCAAACTTGGCATCTTCACTGCGAAGGAGAAAAGTGGATTGGCGTCTTTGGAAACTGCTCACAAGGTTAGAGAATAGTTTACAACGTGCTGAAAACGCATAACAAAGTAACTCAGTAATAAAGAAGAGGACAATGAAATAGCATCAGGAACTCGAGAGCGTTTTGAAAAGCTGAATAAAACACAGGTCATAGCTTAATTTCAACGACGGCACACCGGCTAAAGTATGCGGAATCTACAAGGTGCAGTAACTAGAAATAAAACATGACATTTTAAGAAACAAAAGCGTAGGACTATCTGACCATATAGAAATACAAACGGCAAAACTGCTTCAGCTGTTGACAGGTGAGAAAGGCTGGAGGAGGCAGTCATCAAGAATGCAAAACGCATTCATATTCACTAGGAGGCATCTGCTCGTAAACCGTGTGTCGCAGAAGAAAGCCTCAGGATATTTATTTATATCATTTTGATATTGTTATATCAGTAGCCTATACCTATATGCCAACTTTTCACTTATTTCCAGTCTATATAAATTTAAAATAAACTTCAGCAGCGCAGTCGAATATCAATTACACAACATGTGGAGTGCTTTCTTATCTGAACTTGCCTAATCAGTGCTTCAGGGAGCTAATTGCTTTTTATGTTTTAGCACACGACGAAATCGTTGAATCAGAGGCGATTATTGAACGCTGGAATGATGAGCAAGGTGAAGTATACTATAAATTTGTTAACTAACAAATGACTAATTTTGAGTTTTTGCAAGTGTTTTAGAGTCGGTTGCACGAGCGTGAATAAAATCTTATTCACAGTTAGAGCCTCGTTTTTCAGCCTTAGACCCTATCGAGCAGCAAAATGCATTTACAAACTCAGCGAAATAATTTGTACTAGAGTTAATGGCGGCTTGTCGGTAAGAAGTCGAGTGCAATTGCGTGGATTTTGTGCAGCAAAAAACCTTTTTCTTATTCAAAACGATTACATTTACCAACTTCAGCCCTGACGACGTTAAAATTTCTGCCAAGCGACCAGACTTAACGTAAATAAATTCGAGAATCAAGCTGGGGTCCGTTGAAAGATGATGTTACGCTTATAAATAATTATTGGCCTAAATGTGTATTCATAAAATTTACTATAATAAGAGAGCCTCAAAATAATTAACACAAAAACGGACCCGAGTTGAAATCCATCATTAAAGCGACGGATTCTGCATAGTGACTGCGGCGACAGTGTTGTTTTTTGATGGCTCATTAGGCAAACTGAAGGTAAAAACTAAAAAAGCTAAAGCTAAAATAGATAAAAATCCTTTTTATAGCACTTCACTGAATACTGAAGACTGTTTTTAGCATAACTGAAAGTAGTAGGCCTCTGTGACATACTGCAGATGGCGCCATGAATGCATTTATGGGGGGAGGGCAACCGAGGTATCTGAGAAACAGCAAGAAACCCAGTCCAATCCTGATTAATAGGTACGAAAAAATAAATGTTAATCGCAGAAAAATAAGTGTTAATTTGCAACTGTTCGAGTCTTCTGTTAAGATACGTTTAGGCTCCAAAAGACATAAGTATGTCCATGAGCATTTACAAATAATGACGAAAGACTTGAGGGAAAGCTTTGCCATATATCAACAAGATAATAGCTGTTTTCCATAAGCATGACTGGGCTACTTCTGCAATGTGGTATGCACATTGGCAAACACACGTACAGTACTTTTTCAACATTGGTCAGATGACCAGAGACACAAATTGGTCGGCGTAAGGAAACTTTTTAAAGCATTTCACAGGAAGCTGAGATAAACGATCTATTGAATCAAACTTTTTGGTATTTTAGTTTTAACAATGGTTGCTGTTGGAGGAATTACACTGACAATCTGCCTAACAGTTTTATGCATCGGAATTGTTTGTCTACGCAGGTTTGTCTATATATCAGCGTCAGACTCTGTTAGTGTTTCTTTGATCCTGACCTGGCACCGAATCTGACATCACCTGCCTATCGATTTTGTTTTGACTGAGCGCCTGTTCCCGGAACTTAGCATTCTTTGGGTGCTGTAGATATTTTGAGATTACAATTTTCTAGTGACTAACGAGACTCTAAAAACTAACTTAATAGCAGGCATAATGCACAACCTGTAAATGCAAGAGACCGTTGTTAGAAGATACCATATGCAGCAATTTCTTCTCAGATGTTGCTACGTGCTTGCCTTTAAAAATAGCTACCAACACAGTCACCACTACGGCTTACTAACATCCTTGATTACTATTAAAAGTACTCGCTTGTGAGCATATATACGTATCAACCAGTACATTTGCCTCAATTTTGTCAAAAATTATTGTGGCCAAACCTCTAAGAGGAATAGAACTTGATACAAACTTCGCCTTAAAGAGTTACGTTGATAGGGTGTCTACAGGTAAAGAAGTTCTCTAGACATTTCGGTAAACTTGTGTGAAAATATTCCAGATACTCAGCTCAGAGCAAGAAACGACAAGATTATAGAACACTGAACTTTCAAATCAACTCCGCAAGAAGTCAAACTGCGAACCAACAGTTCCAATCGAGCACTGTGTCAGGCAGCACAGGGAACGACAGAGCAGCGCACGAGATGCCAACGTATTCAGTCTTCGTCGGAGAAAGTGACTTCAGCGTCGTCGATAATCCAACCACTTACAATCAAAACAATCCATCTGCTTGTCTGTGAACCTCTATATAGCTTGACTTTACATTCACTAATATATATATATTTGATCATAAATGTCCTTAGTCTTAGGTTTCTTGATAAAGTATATTGATGACACGCTTAGAAATAGACTAGAAAAATTACACTGTTTAATGAATTAATTTTTGCACATTCAGCTAGTTCACAAATTTTATAAATGCATTTGCAGTGTTGATTCAGAATGGGTCAATGCTCGCGCTAACAGTTTGAACGCCTGAGGCTTCAGGAACGCCAATAGGCCTATTCAATTAAAAAGATTGGTGTTATCGCGTCGGTAATGAATCGTTTAGGCCACTTATGTTTAAAAGGCTACTACTTACAGATTAGTTAAGAGCAGGCGGTGATCATGTGCGAACACGCTAGCACATCTTGATAACAATTTTGATTTTGATGATTTTGAGACGACCCCTGACCTTCTTCGGTACATAATTAGGTATAGGTCTGATAAATAAGTAACATCAAATTTGGCCGAATCAATGCGCATCAGAAACATATTGGTGCAGCTGAAGTGTAATTCGTGTGTCGTGGTAACACTGCGTGGATTGTCAGCATCTGTAGATATTGGTACATTTGAAAAGTGTTAAAATTTGACCTGAATTTATCCATGCTTAAAATAGGTTATAAAAGCTTAAAGACACACTTATAAATTGGAGGTCTTTGTATGCTAGTAGCTTAGTCACTAGAGCAGCAATGTCATTCAGAGACAGAAATTTGATATTTATGTTTACCATGTGGGCCCTGCTACATCAGTCGCTGTTTGGAGAATCGTCGGATGATCCTGGTAAGCATAATATTTGTCTATTAGAGTGGAGCTGTTCCTAGAACGTTCCTTAAGTTGCATAATATCCTTAAAGAGCTATTCGAGTTGAATGCAGATAGTTCATTTGCAGTTGCGTGACTGTGTATCTCTGTGTTAAAACTATTTTACGACAAAAGAAAAGCAAATTAATATTTGCATCGAAGTGTGTTATCGTCTGTTTGTCGTTATATTGTGAGCTACATGCTTTGATATCTTCACATACATGCATAGATGCATCCATACAATACATATATGCACATATACATGCAAGCACGCATGTGTACGTGTATACATACATACATATATGCATATATATATACATACATACATGCATGTATCTCTCTAAATTCATTTATAGGCATTGTGATGACCGTCTGTTTCCTCCAGATTTTAAACTCAAACACCAATGTCCCAAGGAAAAGGTTACTTAGAGGTCATCCCTTAAGGACGTCCGCAAAGAAGGAGAAAGAGGGGTCACCCAACTGCGGACAAATGCGAACAAGGGCCAGAAGTTAAACCCAATGTGGACGTGTGCATCTAAATTTAGCACAAAGCTATTTCAGTACAGCCTGTGTCTTAAACACCAACTACAGTCAGATAACAGACTGTACTGCGTTGGATCTAATTAAA
Organism: Norana najaformis; assembly: GCA_964023275.1. Taxonomy (NCBI): domain Eukaryota; kingdom Metazoa; phylum Annelida; class Clitellata; order Crassiclitellata; family Hormogastridae; genus Norana; species Norana najaformis. Next base: position 11,729,191 of record OZ029915.1, read on the forward strand.
GCCCCTGTGCTGGACACAACACAATCGAAATACCCCACCACAGTCAGCCCTGCAAGATCAACAGGTAGCATAATCTAGGCTTTAGTACTCAGGTGAAGTGCGGACGTCCGCTTAGAGGATAGAGGGAGGGTTATGTCAATCGCGGACAAGGGAATGGAGGGGTCCAAAAGTATGTCTTTTGCTTACGTCTTGTATGGACGACCCCTTGGGCAACACGTTTATTTACACGCTTCTATTGAAACTCCTTAGAAGGGTGACCTGAGGTCGAAGGATCATTCGGCTGAGCCAGAAACTGAGACCCGACGAAAGAGCATCTTTTTGTCGAGATGAAAGAACCAAGCAGTCTGACCAAAATAAAACTATAATAGCCTATGTGCACGCTATAGACAGCTTAAAATCCTGCACTATGAATTTGCTAGTATATTAGATGTATTAAAATATTGTTATAATTTTAGAAGCCACTGAAGACTTTTGTCTGCACGAATCGTTTCAACCTCGATGCCTGAAGAATGAGGTCATTTTGATGCAAACTGCAACCTATGGACGCATGCGAATTGGAAGATGCATCTCGTCTAAAGGAATCGAAGCGCTGGGTCCAATAGTCGGACAAGATCCTCGTTACCTCGGTTGTTCAGTGGATGCTTTACATGTATGTGACAGAAAATGCTCCGGAAGAAGCGAATGTGATGTTCGTGTGGCTGACATGTCGCTTGAAAATGTGACGCCGCCGTGCTTCCCTGATCTAATGGTTTATCTGGAAGTCAGTTACGGATGCATCAATGGTTAGCTTTAACATTCTCTGCCATTCTATTACTTTTGCATTTTGCTGCTGACTCACTTTTAGCTGCAGAGGACGCCTATTTTAAATGAGGCCACATCTTTTGTTCCTTCTAAAAGTCCATGTATAGACTCAATGAGCGCATATAGATAATGAAACATGTGTCGAGGACTCTTCGAAGTTTCAAATTAAGCTTCGAGTCCTACATTCCCCCCCAGAATTCTAGTGTAACATTCACGCGAGAAAAGATATAAAGTCTTTTTGATTCTCTTTTCTATATTAAGTCACACTTGTTCAGTGACGACAGTTACTTCAATCGCCGACATTAAAACTTCTCTACGCATAAATCTATAAATTATTTTCGTGAGCAATAATCAGCGACATTTGCAAATTAAACAAATATGACGAATTCCTGTCCTGTGTCACGATGCATTAAAATATTGCTCTAAAACATACTTTGCCTGTACAATGTATTCGCTACATGCCTGATCTAAATGCAAACCAGCGGAGTCAGAAACAAACAAACTTGTGCGTGCAAAAATCACTGCCAATGTGAGACTAACGTTCTAACGCGAGAGCGCCCACCAATCGCGTTGCACATCATGCATAACCAACATGCCTAGCTCATCAAAAACTTGTTGATTCATCATTACTTTGTGTCAACATAAAATCACGCTCACAAGTCGGTCTTAAAATGCACAACTAATATTTTCCCTCCGTTTGTATTCTTAATCACCGAAGTCCTGTTTCAGTTGCAGACGAAGAGCGTTCGTGTTCAGTGTCTGCTTCCGTTGTTCCAACTCACATAATCGGCTCAACGGTGGGATCTCCGCGAATCTGTGGAACAAAGTCTCAGCCGTGGACCGTCGAAGCTCCCGTTGGACAGAAGATCAGGATAAGTTTAATCGATTTCAGTGCATCAAAGTCTGGTCATATTGGGGAACAAAGCCAGCAGCTGTGCCATAGTTACGGAGTCATGATGGATAAGGGAAACAAACGCAATGTTTCCATATGCGGCGGTGGAGCACAGAGGGAGAAATATTTATACACGTCGACTGGAAATGTATTGGAGATATCTGTCGACCTAGACGATCAGAAGGAAGACAATTTTCATCCTAAGCGATTTATGCTTCGAGTGGAAGGTTTGTATGATAAATTGTTCTTTAAACGTTCACTACATACAAGTAGTATAGGCCCATAGGCCCGATATCTAGATTTCCAGTACACGGCACGCAGCTTAAGACTGAATTAACCGAGGGACGTTAACTCGATAGACTGTTTTTATTTTCTAATCGCCTTATGCTAATAGCAGAAATTGTCAGCTGCTTGAAAACATATTCATTAATAAAGTAGGCATAAAGTTTCGCCAATTGTAACTTACTATTATTTACTTTAAAATAAGCTGAAAGAAATCTAAAATGTTTCAATAAATGCATTCATTTGAAACACCCTTTCCACAACTATATCTGTAATACTGGTACCGGGTATAGGCTTCAGGCTAAGAGGAATTTGTATGTTTCAAAATATGTCATTTTCATCCTATAAAGCTGAAATGCTGCTCATTTTATTAATTGTTCAGGGGTTTAAAAGCTTGCACTTTCATGTGTTTCGATTTTCTAATTCGTTTTCTTTTGTGCAGCTGTTGGTTGTTCGGACTTGATTCCACCAGAGGACGCTTGGTTGAAGAGAAGCGATGATTCGATTGTGATTGGATGTTACTCCAGTCGTCAAACTTGGCATCTTCAGTGCGAAGGAGAAAAGTGGATTGGCGTCTTTGGAAACTGTTCAGAAGGTTAGAGAACTGGTTAGCGAAGAATATCTCTTTCTGTTCAGACAAATAACTGGAATACAAGATATTTACAGGTCATAAAAATGGGTATGAAATATTCCTTGCCGATCAAAGTGAATAAACAGCTCAGTCGTAGTGCCATAATGGCAACTTGTTGTTAACCATTCGGCCTCTATAAAACAACCCCCCGGTGATTATGTTTGTGGTTTTATAAGCATATGAATCAACGAACTTACACGTATCTTACTTCGTTGTTGTTTGTGTTTCACAAATAGTTATGTTAAATACTTGTAAGGGTGTATCAGTTTAAGGACCAAGAATTACCAATCGCTTACAAATCTCCGCATCAATATTAAAGAGTGATCTGCTGAACGATTCGTATTCTTTGTAGTCAATCGAACACGAGCCCCTATGTCTCTGCTTGTCATTAGTGTTGGTGAAATGGAATACAACCTACATTTAGATACTGATTGGAAGCGTGAGGTTATGGCAACAAAGAGCCATCAATCGACATCTAAAGTTGTGACAAACTGCATAACTATTATATAGTAATTTAATAGCACAAAACTCTAAACAAGCCAAAGATAGTTAATGTCATCTTTGCTGTACGTTTTCTCAATATACAGAAATGCCTAATTTGGCATCATACCCATTATGCCTAACGATTTATTGTTATGGAAATTTAGCACATGATGAAGTTGTCGAATTGGAGCAAATGGCTGAAGGCTGGAACGATGACCAAGGTAATCGTAATTGTAATCGTGAACTCCAATTTCTTAAGCGCTAATTAAAAGCAAGAGCAGTGAACCAGCTTTTTAACGAGCTCTGCGTCCCGTCATATAGATTGCTAAAAGATATCATAGAAGGCAGAGATTTTACAAGTATTTAAGTTTAAAGTACAAGTACAAATACAAGTACTTTGCCTCAAATACAACTACGAGTGCAATTGCTTAGGTTGTAACACATGTAGTTAACACGGAAACATGAAGCAGCATGATTTTTCCCACGATGTTAACACATCAATCCACACAACTTGCGAATTCATTTCATTTAGTGTCTATTGTTGTTTAATCTCTGATAAGCTTGGCACAGTAAATACAATGCATGATGTTAAAAGTACAAGAAAGAGTTCAAGAAACAAAAGATGTTTGATTTTACTGTCTAAATCCAGGACATACAGGATAAAGAATCCGGTTTAATAAAGCAACTACTCATCATATATAGTGAACATACGGGAAAATGTATTTCTATAGTTCACTAAAGAGAGTTCTGCTTTAGTGCCACCTATTGGGTAAATTGTGTATCACATGTTTGCACAATCATAATAAACGTTTTATGCGACCCTTCTAGGATACGGATTTGTCATTCTGCTTCTGCATTGATCCTGCAGTTTTTCGTATTTGTAGTGTTAACTATGGTTGCTGTTGGAGGATTCACGCTGACAATTTGCCTGGCAGTGTTATGTGTAGGAATTGTTTGTTTACGCAGGTATGTATAGGCGATAAAACTTTTATTATTAGTATAATTTGTAGGAAATTCTTATGCACTGATTTAATATCGAGCGTCGCATGCAGCCTTAGTGGGCGATGCATCGCAAGGAACACTATAAGAATATGTAATTTAATATAATCAATACAATATGATCACTATAATTATCAACATAATTATCTGACCGTCATACACTTCACCTCTTGCAATTTCTATACAGGTCTTACACTCAAAACTTAAAACACTCCACAAACCTTCTCTTCCACAAATCCTATCCTGATTCTTCCTCTTCCCAACACCATCCACCATAGCCGTCTGACTGTCTTCCTGCCTGACACTTGGATCTTGACCAGGAACTGAACCCTTCCTGTTTATCGATTTTGTTTTGACTGAGCGCCTGCGAATAAACTGGTTTCAGCGAGTTAACTTTTGTTGGGCACTGTAGAAGTCTAAAGCTTGCAATTGATTACGATTACTTTCATATTAGTCTACTATTTTACAAGTTAGTCAGCTGTTGATTGCGGGAAAATTTCGCATTCGGTCCTTAGCTAATTGTGCTTACAACTTCATAAAGCAGCAAAATTTTCATTCAGCAAAAGCGTACCAATGTGTGATACGAACTGCGTAATATGTCAGGTACTCAACCAAGACCAAGAAACGACAAGATTATAGAACATTGAACTTTCAAATCAACTCCGCAAGAAGTCAACCTGCGAACCAACAGTTTCAATCGAGCACTGTGTCAGGCAGCACAGAGAACGACAGAGCAGCGCACGAGATGCCAACGTATTCAGTCTTCGTCGGAGAAAGTGACTTCAGCGTCGTCGATAATCCAACCACTTACAACCAAAACAACCCATCTGCTCGTCTGTGAACCTCTAGGTGTACAACAATTGACTCCACATTGAATACTCTGTTAAAGAATCTTAAAATTACTCCTTAATGTTTGTTTTGAAAAACCCACGATTGCGCAGTTACTGTGAGCTGTTCTGTGCCATTCTATACTGATCTGCTGTCTTGGCGGGAAAGGACCTTAATAAACAAAAACCCGCTGACTCATGACAACGTAGGCTTGACGTTTCCCCGCGCGAGCGATCATGTGATAGAATGCGCATTTATAGCGCCTTCATGCGTATTTCTCGAAGACGATATGAATATAAACTATAATCTTAACTAGATGCCTAAGCTAATTGTAACCAGAGATTGCTTTTTTCTTTAAAAATCTGGCTGATATGGCCAACCCTGTGTGTATACACTTCGAACAAAGGAGGACTGAATGCTGTGAATAACTTCCAGAATTCGGAGCATATTCAGAAGTTTAACAGCAGCACAGCAGAAAACAGCATTTTGTTATCTCAACCCTCGGATGGCATCTGGACCTTGACGAAATAGGTCTTCGTAATACTACTTGGCTTTACATTTGAATATTTGTAGCAGTTTAGCTTTTGAAGGATAAGCTGAATTTGCTGACAGCTTTGTGCTAATTAAAGAAATTGCGAATTCCCATCACTCTAAATTACATAAAGCTGTAATGAAAAATAAGCGGACAGAAACAGTCTGTTTAGACGACGCATAATATTATTTCTGCGTTTATTAAGCGCCATTAGACCTATATAGACCTACTGACTATAGGATCAATATTAACTAGGCTATATCATCAAGGCACTGGGCGATTGTATGTTAAAAACATGATAGCGGCCCTACACAGTAACCATCTCAAAGGAGACTCACCTCAAACCAATCAGTCGGCTACCGTGTCACACGTACCTCACCTGATCCATGTATAGTCTCTAGTCAAGTTCTTATGTGGATATGGCAAAGTGATTCCAAGCCTTCAGTGGTAAAAGGATAATTCGAATAACGGTGATATGATGTTGCTTCCTTTTTAGCTCTGATGTTAATGTAGGAAAAGCAAACTGCTTTCTTTAGATAAGAAAAACGCTAAGCTTACTGTGTGGTAAAAACGAAGCTTTGAGTATTGGTGTTTAGTACGGCTGTATGAAGGTAACCAAATTTATGAATGCGCTTTCTGAAAAATCGCAGGTTTAAGCTACTTATTGGCGGTGATCATTTGCCTACTTGTGCCTGCACGTGTGTTGTCTAGATACCGACACTTTTTGAGACGACCCCCGATCAGAGGTCGCATAAATTACACGCGTAATTGAAAGTTGTCCACAGAATCAATGCGCGTTAGGAACCAATTATTGGGCTGTGTTTCACTAGTTTAGCAAATTCAGCTTCTCTTATCATATTCAATTTCGTATCTGCTGTTCTACTGTAGAATATAGCCTACGTGACACGCGCGAAATAGGCTCAAGCTTAGCCCACGTACCTAATTTGCTACAGAGAATTTCGTGAACATTGCAGTTAAGATTTAACGGAATTTTGTAGAGTAGGTTACATAATTAAACTCGATATGATAATGTTGTCACAAGCCAGAAATTTACTGACCATATTATCGCTGTGGATACCGTTGTTACAGGAAGCATCCTGTGATCCAGGTAGATTTCAAGCTATCATTAATTTTACAATAGTTTGTTTCTAGCCGTGATATCAGTGAAATTGTAAGCAATGGTTTGCTTTTTCTTTGTCTCTTTCATATTTTTCGCCACTAGCTTTCATTGTAGGTCTAACTGTGGCCACATAGTCATAAGAAACGGTAGCGAAATGTGATCATCTGTCCTGAGGTTTATAAAGTTGACCACAGATTATGTAATACAGAACTTGTCGATTGCCATACAAGATGTTACTCTTTGTTTGCAGACCGAGGATTTCTTTCAAATGCCATTTTACATGCTCAAAGTAGTTACCCATAGCGTGAAATTTAAATTAAACTAACATGCTTTCGACCCTATTGCAAATTTTAAGGAAAGGTTGTTGAATAGTCAGTTTCTTATAAGCCCGGCCAATTGGTCTGTATGCGTGGTAAGAATGATAAATTCGGCACTAAATAAATCTCTAACACAATCTACGCAATAAAATCATTAAAAATTCAAATTGATGACTAAGTTTGTTGGGATGAAATTTAAATTTATGCGTTCAAAACTGTAGGAGCCATAGAAGACTATTGTCTGCACGAATCGTTTCAACCTCGATGCCTTAAGAATGAGGTCATCTTGATGAAAACTGCAGCCTATGGACGCATGCGCACTGGAAGATGCATCACTTCTAGAGGGAGTGATACGCGTGATCCGCTAGTTGTACAAGATCCTCGTTACCTTGGGTGTTCGGTGGATGTTCTTGGCATCCTGGATCGCAAATGTTCTGGAAAAACCGAGTGTGAAATTCGCGTAGTTGATATGGCCCTTGAAAATGTCACGCCACCGTGCTATACCGATCTAATGGTTTATCTCGAAGTCAGTTACGAATGTATCACTGGTTAGTTGCAGTTGCTAGTTATATTTTAGATAGGCCTATCTTTTGTATCCATGTGCATTCCACATAAATAAGTTTAAGATTCATTCCGTAACAATAAAGTACTACTGAAGTCATCGGAGAATTTTATAAAGAGGAAAAATCATAGCATGATATTTAGGCTTAATATACAGGGTCTGCAAGGGATATGAAACAAGAGGTCAACCAAGTGTAATGTGTTCTTTAAAAATTTGAAGAAATAAGAAACGTTTACGAAATTGTCATTCGATCTCTTCGTTACAGACGCTTTGGCTGCTTTACAGTTGCAGATGAAGAGCGTTCGTGTTCTGTGTCGGCTTCTGTTATTCCAACTCACGTGATCGGCTCATCCGAATCTCAACGAATCTGTGGAAGTAAGGTGCAACCGTGGATTGTGGAAGCACCAGTTGGCCAGAAGATTAACATCCGTCTGATTGATTTTAATGTTTCACAGTCTCGTCAGGTTCGGGAACAAAGTATGCTTCCGTGCCATCGCTATGGCGTCCTTGTGGATAAGACAAGCAAACAAAACGTAACAATCTGTGGCAACGGAGCTCAGCGGGAGAAGGAGGTATATACGACAACTGGAAGTACAGCGGAATTAATCTTCAAAACAATGGGCCTCAAACTTGAATCGGATGAGAGAAGAGATTTCTTGATAAAAATTACAGGTTACAGATTCTTTGTTTTTTTAGCTGGCCTTCGAGGGTCCGCCGAAGTGCTGCTACTTCTTACATGTGTTTTCCCACAAATCGATCATGAAAAACCTGACAGCCACTTTCATTGGACCTGCATTGGGCTCATAGCTGGCCTGCAGTTGCCACCATGGCAGTGGCATAATACACTCTCACTGTAGGCCCAACAAACGTGGCTGCCTGTCGAAGTAACGTCAATTTTCATATAACTGGTCCGAAACTCAGAATGCAAATGATGTTAACGCTTCGAGTAGGCTAATTTAATGTAAATTGATTATAAATTAATTCGACTGCGTATGTTCACTTTCAAAAGACTTCCTACATGTATACGTTATGGAGAAAAGTATATGAGAATCCAGTGAGGCAATTGGCCAGTATAATAAGAATTAGGGCTAAGGAAGCCCTGTTTGTTTGCTGATTATAAATTGGAACGAACCTTGAAAAGGACGATAAATGGACGTGTATTTAAGAAACCTGCAAGTCACAACTCAACTCTTGTACTATTTAGCTGCCCAATTGTTTTCACCAAAGTTGGTCTCAGCTTGATAAAAATAATTCAGTAATTAAGAAACAGTTGTAATATAGGCCTACAGGAAATAAACTTTATCTGCACAGCTGTCGGTTGTTCGGACTTGATTCCGCCAGAGGACACATGGTTGAAGAGAAGCGATGATTCGATTGTGATTGGATGTTACTCCAGTCGCCAAACTTGGCATCTTCACTGCGAAGGAGAAAAGTGGATTGGCGTCTTTGGAAACTGCTCACAAGGTTAGAAAACTGGGCAGTGAAAATTATTTTCGCTTAACTCTGTTATTGGAATGAGTTATTCGGATTGCTCACAAGGTTGTTTTTGTGTAGTCTATGACAAAATATGCTAAGGTAAGCCAGTGGCGTTTTCAAATTCAAAGGTTGGTCTTCCCCGTAGATTACTCAGATGGGCCCTCTTCCTACTTCATCAGACTTTGGGCGGGCCCCACTTTTTCAGATTCTGGCCCGGAGTTCCGCTGTTGCGGGCCAACACGCTACGGAATAGGGCTCAACTCATTCAAAGACGTAAAGGATGAAAGGAGATTGGCGACTGCTCGCTGCGTTAGGCTTTGATCTTTATACAAAATGTCGAGGCTAGATTAATTTGCGCAAGACTTTTATTGATTGTAGGCTTTCGAGAGGTACTTCAAGGCACTATATCAAACGTCTTGATACATAGATGCATGCACTGTATTCAACAGTAAACTAAATGAGTTAAGCTTTTATAATACAGTGGGGCAGCTGCATGATCGAGTTATTTAATTTCCGTCTGGTTAACCTTTTCCTTTTCTTCCTGTTTTTTCTTCATTTTCCTGGTCCAATTCATTTCCTCAGTAATTTATTCACTCTTTCAGTTTATTGTTTACATAATTAAGCGATTTTCATAAAATTTTTAGTTCCGCAAAATGTTAGCTGTTTAAAATGCACTGCTGCTGACTTCTATTCAACTGTAAATAGGAGCTCCACTCTTTTCGTTGGCTAATGTGTCATTGCTTGTGCTTCTTACTACGAGAGTTCAAATAAAACTTTTAGAGCAGGCTTTCAGTCTGTTTTGGAAAACGAACCTATTTATAATCGCATGCTTACAATTGTTTTTGTATGTTTTGACTAAGTTTAGCTCCGGATGAAGTCCCAGAAGCAAAAGTTAAAGGAGAAAGTTGGAGCGATGAACAAGGTAACCCATGATTAATCAACGTTCTCGCAATTTGTCTGCTTTCAGAGAAGTATTAGCATAGCAGTTTCTCGTTGTGTAATGCAAGAATTGTAGTTCTGCTTAGGCCTATTTGTTAGTCTATATGGCCGAAATGCCTTTTATTTTGCCAAGCTTGAGAACATGACAACGTATATAAGCTGGTTTCAATCGATGTGTACAGGTTAAGAAATTCACGAGTAAAGTTACGACTGAAGTAGGCCTAAATGGTTATTACGCTGGCAAGCCAAAGAACCTTTAAACACGGTTAGTAGGCCTACTTGAACCTCTAACAGTCACGTTCATTTGGCCCATATTTGATCAATAGCTGGCCCCAACTGCCACTAGAAGCAGAATGTTGCCTCTTTATGAATCCAGTGGACGTGGCTCTCTCCTGGGACGTGCGGCGCGGTTAAGGAGGCTTACTTGGATATGTGGCCATCACGAAATACCAGTCAATTCTCAGAGGTCGGTATATGAACACCAACGAGAGTTTATTATGTTAAAAAGATAACTTGTTTGATTGCTGTCGTGCTTGCGCCTCAACCGAGAGATCGCTGAAACCCAGAGACCACGATTTTAATGAGCTTCAATAGAGGCGTATATAAAGAAGCGTCTTTCTTGCAGTTTAACCCAAATCAACAAAATAACTATAAAGACGGCGACATGTGAAGTTTATGTGGCGGTCTGAACATACTTCGCAGGCTACCCCAGCCTACTTATATGCCTTTACAGGCCAGTACTTGTTTCAGCCAAATGGTAGGCTAATTGCATCTTGGATTCAAAACCTAGTGTGTATACAAACATTTCTTTTCGTAAAACGTTCTTCTGTTACTTCGTTACTTTTGCTGAGCTTAGCACTGATTTTTAAACTGTGATGTTTTCTGGCGTAGTTTTAGCCATGGTGGCCGTTGGTGGGTTTACGCTGACGATCTGTTTGGCAGTTTTGTGCATTGGTCTGGTTTGCTTTCGCAGGTAACAGCTTCAGTAGGATCTACTATCTTTTTTAACTTTCAAACGTGAAATAAACTTAAAGCTTTACTACTTTAGTCATAATTTCGTTGTGAGTGCGCATTAGATTTATTTAGTTTGGAAAATTGACTGAGCAGAATTTTTGGTGTTTTTGGAAATGTTCAGAATTTTTTAACAAGAATCACTGAAGCATTGTCGAAGCTTACCTGCAACCTTTACTTGAAGCTTAAAGTCCATAATTATTACTCTCAGGCTAATGAGTTCTACGTTGGGCCTATAGCAAGCCTGCATTCTGCCACTGGTGGCTGTGGACCTGCACAACGTGGCTGTCATGAAAATTTGTATATGCAGCTTCAAACGTGTAATGTTAACATCATCAGCGAGAAAATGCAACATTTAATGAATTTGCACTTTGTACTACTGCAATGTTTCAGATTTTCAGTCCATGGCCAGAAAAATCAAGATTATAAGACGCTCAACTACTACCCAAGTTCATCTAGAAACCAACCTTTGGATCGCCATCCCCACATTCCTTCGGGGGTCACGACGGCGCTTTCTGGAAATGACATACGTGAAACTGAAATGCTATCTATGCCAACATATTCAGTTTATATGGGGCAGAGCGAGTCGCAGTGAAAGTCAACAGCATATATTCGCTTCTTTCTGACGCTCTTACCTGCTTTTCCTAAATACATCTTGTGCAGAATCAACGTAAATAAGGTAGATTTCTGCTGTGATCTGTGATCTCAGCTTTTGCTATGATTCACGCGAGTCAAGGTGAGACAAAACCCGAGACCTTGTGGGTTGACATGTCGTGGTGTGTTTTGGGGGGCCAGGAGGCGTGGGCCTAGTATCGTGAGAGGTAAGAGTGGGGACTGGATGGCGCGTGGGCTGTTGGAAACAACTACAGCCCTAGGCTTACACCCTGTTTTAGCCAAGTTGAGGCATTTTGCATCTACTAGTCTGTGTGTCAAGGAGGCTTATAAATACGCGCTATTATGTTCAACAAATACTGACCAATTACTTAAACACATTTCTACAACGGTAACGAAATGTTTGGAATTGGATATTAATAAATCGTGTTTGTGTTAAAGAAGAATTGTTTGTTTGCGATATAGTAGGCCTATACTGTGTTCACCGGTAGGCCTATATAAAACGAATCAATCTACGTGCAAACAAGTCGTCTGTAAACAAGAAAAAATTACATTTTTTACAAATGTTTTTGTAATTTTACACAATCTTTCCTAACCTTAGCACTGTTTAATTAAATGCGTTTTCGCAACGTTACCGAACAGTTTTTGATTGTGTGGTTAAATAAATCATCTTTATGTTAACGAAGCTTGTACTTAGGCGTTACTTTGTTCACCTGATACAAAATGTGGTCAACTTCTGTCCAAGTCGTTTATAGCATAAATTAAAATTTTGTACAAAGGATTTTTTAACGCTAGGACAACTGTCGTAACCTAACCGGTTGCTTAATAACGTTTGCGCAACGTTAATGAGACGTTCACAATGTAACGTAGGCCTAAACCATTATTCAACGTTCCGAACTAAGAACAAACGACTAAAAACTTTTGCATGCCGCCTGGGACAACGCCATACAGCACATTAAATTTAAAAAATCTTAAAAGTTAATGTTATGCATTATAATGCATGTACTGTAGGCCTATAATATATTTTAACCTATATAATGAAATGCTAAGCCTATAATGTAATGCATAATTCTATAAATTTTATTAACATTCATTATTGCAGTTAAGTTGGGTTAAAGTGATGCCTAACTGGGCTAGAAAAGTTACCCTGTATGTTTGAATGAGTGCCATGCCACTTAAGATCACTGTGTGCGGACCATGCTAGACCGAGATTAAAATCTCTTAAATGTAGCCACTATTGGTATGCCAACCGGCATCCTCACGCACAGAGGCCCATTGGCGTACGCTTTAACCAACGTGGCTAACCAGCCAATGACGACAGTGAATACCTGTACTTGTGTGTTTTAATCGATCGTATAAAATGTGGCGGGGGAATGAAATATCGCAGCAGCTGTGTGGTTTTCCTCTATCCATGAAACTTTAAATGATAGGCCTATTGTCGTGAACAGCAAGTAGGCCTAGTGCAGTTTCAGTTGACGGGTAGAGGTCTATCAATGACAAGCTAACTGAAAAACGAGGAACTGAGTATGAGGTGACAGACAGACCAAGGTAGATGTGCGATCAGATTCTGTTCAACGTTAAATTGCCAAGGTTAGGCTGCATAAAGACGGCCACGGTGGGATCAATGACGATAAGAAAATAAGAGTTTACTAGTCACATTTGTAATCCTTCATGTTAACCAAAATATATAGCCAATGTGCTTGACTTAATAATTTTTAAACCTCAATTCACCCTTAGTTATTCATCATTTACAGAATTCTGTACTGTCTACGCAGCCTAAATCGACATCCTCTACTGTGTTGCTCCTGCGGTCTTGTGCTTTTAATTTTACAAAAAAAATCGTAATCGTAATCTCGAGGTTTCTACAGCGCTCAACGAAAGCTAAGTCGCGGGAACCAGCTCATTCACAGGCGCTCAGTCAAAAACAAAATCGGTTGGCAATAGGGTTCGGTTCCAGGTCAAGATCCAGGAGTCAGGCAGTCAGACAGTCGGATGGCTACGGTGGATGATGTTTGAAATTGAAGCGAGAAGAGAGACATGGGAAAGAGGAAGAATCAGGATAAGATTTTTGGAACAGAAATGTTTTCAGTCTTGCGTGAAAGACCAGTGCAGAAATTGAAAGAGGTGAAGTGTTGGTGAGTTCGTACGATGTATCAGATAATTGTCGTAATTCTGGCGGTAATTTATTCCAGAGGGGTGGGGCTGCTATGGCTATGGAGCGATTACCAAATTGTAAGGATGAGGTGACGGGAGGGCGAAGAAGTGTTAGGATAGACGAGGATCGAGTTGAACGGAATAGTTGGATTGTAAATTATGGACGAAGATAGGAGAGTTGGGCGGATAAATACATAAAAAGTACGTCTTTTAATAGAATATCGTAAATGACATGGTGAACAATTCGTATGGATCAAAAACGTCTTTTTGAAAGCATACTTTGAAATCATTAATTGAGAAACAAAATTACAGTAACCAAAATTTCTGTCTAAATTCGTTTGAAGTACAAAGATGGCGGCGCTCGTCGTACCGGTCTTTTGGCCGGTTATTTATTGCCGTCTCACTGATCGGGGGTCCAGCGAACTTCCGTCTACACAGTGAAAACCAGTGTTTGATAATTACTTAGACATGAAAAAATTCTTTATTTGAGTTGGATAGTCGCTCTTTCGGCGATACTACTAACTTCTATTTCTCAGGTGGTTATTATTGGTGTTAATAATGTTTGTTAATGCTACTGAGAAGAAAGCGGTGCTCTTTTAAACTGAGGGAACCGTATTTTTCATTTGGTATTGTCAGGTTTCGTCCTGTCGTTAGCATAAGGACCGGATTATAGAACTTGTCAGTGTAAATCGCGTGTTGTATGTTAAATGTAAAAATGTTTAAAGTTAAACCTGGCAATGGACCACTGAAAGAAGTTTGGTATTGTTTATTTTAACTTTAAGGTTGATCGATTTAATTGCTGAAACAAAAGCAAAAATTTCGTGGCTAATTATTTTATACTGTAAAACTTTGATTATTACCCTCGTAGAACTTTAATTGGCCTGTTCGTGTGAAAAGTTGATTAAAGTTAGTAATGCTGTAATCAGAGATAATTTATAAAAAAGATTTAGTAGTGCTATAAAGAAACCTTCAATGTGCCATTCCAGATGCAGTCTACTGCAGTCGATCTTGGCTGGATTTGAAGATATTTAATAGCATAGGCTGTACTTCCTCTAAGAGACGACACACCACATTGATCAATTGGGAACATGTAGAATGAGGATAAATCCCTTCAGAGCATGATCATTTTGGCACCATTGGCAGGTACTTGGTTTTGTAAGTATCCCTGCCAACAGTGACATTTATATTTGTTAGATACATGTTTGAAGCATGGGCATATGTCAAAACTCACTTAGGTTGAGCTACAGTGGTTGTCCAAGTGAAGACATGTTGAGTTAACTACATGGCTGGCAGTGCTTCATCCTGTCTTAAGGAGCTATGCATCTCAGTTTGATCTGTACCTGGATGCTGATTTTCAGTTTATTATGGACCATTGGCTGACCAGTGATGTTGTGTTATGAGCTACTGATACATAAAAAGATATTTGAATTACAACTTAAGCTGTGTTGATAGATGTTATGAAACACCACTCCTGTGGCGAAGTGTCAGTGGCGTTACAGAAGCAAAGCAGAAGCATCTGAGTGAGTTACAAGTTTTGAAGTCCATTTGTTGGTTGGGAATCAGTAGAGGTGTCAAAATTTTAGTAAGATATGACATGGGTACCAAAGTCCATTATGAGCAGGTACTCGATTTTTCATCACTCGGTCATTGGATAATTGCTTTAATTTAACCCATTCCCTCCTGAATTTTTTTCCCCGAAAATGAATAAATTGATGGTACACATGGTACAATGACAACAGTGCAACAAGGGTTACAGTAAAGTATAATAAAGTGTACATTTTCTGAATCAGCACACTTCTGGCTATAAAATGCACATTTTATTGTGAACAAAAGTTAATTTATATAGCTGCTTTAGAATGCCAAAAGGCAAAACAGTCACCGATGCACAGATGAGCATTGCATTTCTCACAACAGGTAACAGAAAATAATTATAACTGGTATCTTTATATTTGCCAGTCTTTGGGTTTTTATGCTTAGCCCAGACTCTGCACCTTTGCCTAACAAGTGAGTTAGAGAGAAAGTGCTACACAAGCAGCTTTAGTATGGATGTAGGGCATCTACCGGGACCTGGCATAACAGCATCATCAGTGACGGGCAGTGTCTGAAGGTTCTAGTGCTCCAGTAAATGGAATGTCCTTTCTGGAAAAAGTTGTTTGCCAGTTCCAGTGATCATCATCAGAAGCTGCTATTGGTTGGTTGAATGATGTCCCAGCAGCAGAAGGGAAGGAAGCGAAACGATGGCCTGGACAATGACCACCTCGACCGCGACTTCGACCATGACCTTGACTTTGACTAAGACTAAAACATCGACAGTGACTTGATCCACCTCTGATGCTGCTGTTGGCTGAGAAGTCCTTTTCAACAGATGCAGATGTTGCCTGGAAATGGAAAATGATATACAACCGAATTAGAAGGGATGAATGGAAAAAGCATCATTCATCGTCAGTCAGCTGATCAACAGGCACGCCCACTTTTGCCATCAAATTATTTTCATTATGTAGTTTTTGTAGTTTTGCTAGTATTGAGCATCAGTAAATATCACTCAGCTTTCAGTCAACATAATAACAAAATTTCACATCACAGCCATCAAGAATGTTACGCAAAATAAAAACAAAATAAAACAACATTGTATCACTTACCTCTCCAACCTCATCATCAGTCAGCAATGCTGCTGAGTCCAACAGGCACGGTTTCGTTTTCGGACTGGTTTCGCATGCAGGGCCGATTCCAAACAAACTAGTCCCTGCCGAGCTTCAAATCGCCTACGAATTTATATTCCGAAGAGGTAAACTCGTCATCCGTGTCATCCAGAACATGCCTCAGAAATTTCCGATATCGGAATGCCTTTTCCCATCACTTTAAACTCTTTTTTCTCACAGTAAATCTAATTATTTCTCAACAAATCGCAACCCAATATGTCCGGAAATTTACCAGCAACAACACTAATGCTATTTTTAGGTATGACATAATTGAGTTATAATTATTTTCTAGCCTGTTTCAACGCCTCCCATATCGGGTCGCTAGCGACCCGATCCGGCGGGAATGGGTTAAGCCATGAAATAGTTGCATGTTGCTGTGCACTGCATTTACCACAGTTGGCTGATCACTTGCTAGTTGTCAATCACCACAATTCACTAGGCTAGATGCAACCATTAGATTATCAATGAAATTCATATTATTGCTTAAGTTTGTAGTTCAAAAGTTATCTGGACTAAAAACTGATATGATTAAAAGGTGAAATACACAAAATAACAACAGTTTCTAATGTATTACTAAATTGCTATTTCTTTAATTTAAACAACACCAGTGTCAGCAACCAAAAAGATTTCGTTTAAAATGTTGACAGGTGAAAGTCAGTCAGTAAGGGAGTAATTTTAGAGCCCAATATGAATAGTCGTCCAACTGGCTGCATGTGAGTCATTGGATGCACTACGTCCTAATTCAAAGTTACTCATGGCTAACAATGGATTGTGGGTCAGTTACGTCTGGCGGGCCAGAAGACTGAAAACATACTTCCCAAGTTTGATTGAGGAATGTCTGGCACAAGAGGTGCATGTTGCTACTTAATGAAAGCCAGGATAATTAGTAACCAAATGAAAGGCAGGATAATTAGTAACATGTCATTAACCACTAGTCCAGGCCTCCATAATACTGCTGCATTGTCAACCAAGTGATCCAGCCTATTAATTACAACATCACTTCAGTGGTGCTTGCTACTGGAGAAGAGTCGGTCATGCTATCTACGAGGCCCCAATATCTTTCAACCCGCTAATGCATACAATAGTGCACTAATTTCTGTTGACCCATAAAGACTAAAGAATTTGTTATGCTATATGCTTCACTTATTGGTAACTGTCGCATGTGTGACATCTTCCACTCCATGGCTTTACATGTGACAGACATCTGTGCATTAAGAAGCCATGAATCTTTGACTAATGCAGCAATCTGCTTCTACTTGTGGCTGGCTATTGCATTCATAGCCCGGTGCAACCTTTGGGCAGGTACTCGGGCCTCCAGGGTCCTGCTGACAGGCCTAGCGAGCAGGCTGTTGCAGTGTCGATATATCGCTGTAGCTGTTGATCTAGAACTATTTAAATAGCCTTTGAAATTTCAACAATTAATCTGCGATAGGCTGATAGCTTATTGGTTAGTTGGACAGTTTGACAGGTTCAGCAGTTTTCTTCATTACATATCTGTTTTGAATTTTTCGTCTGATATACCACAGTTCCAAAAGTCGCGAGAATGCAAGTACCTATACAACATGGTTATGGATCCCAGAATTAGTAACATAGTCGTTCAGGAAGGGGCACCACCAGTAACGACATTAGAACTAGAAAAATTGCTCTACGAATCACATGAAATTTTATCCTTATTTATAAAATTGTTCATGCCTCTACTAATGTTTTGGCCCAGTGAGTTCACTTTCACAATGACATGGGCCCTGATATAACACAGCACTTGGTTGAGATCCCAAGTACTGTGTTGTAAAGATGGCACACTATGCTTTGTGTAGCATTGCTTTAAATTGTGAACATTACTGTTTTGGATGTCTTATCCCCACTCTTGGTTAGTAGCATGATGTCATCTTGATAGTTTGTTTCTGGTTGGATTTATTTTACTTTGTGCACCAACTTGGTTATCTGTGTAGTTAAGATTGAGGGGCCAATGACATGCAGATCCAAAAGGTGGGACGAACAAAAAAATTTGCTTTATGTCGCAAAAAAATTCTGATGACTTTTTGTTATGTGATTTTGCCGACCGTTTGCGGGTTCAACAAAAATTTTGATATTTTTTTATATGGAATTGTGTAATCTTTTGCCATCCTTCCCAGCAAACCTCCGATGCTTTTAGCCCATCCAGACCAAAATTGGGAGAGAAAAAATTTGCCTTCATGGTGAAAAGTGGGGGAAAATGGAAAAAGCACCGCTGTCCACTGTGTCAAGTGACGAGCATGGGCCCCCTATCCCTACTTTGTCAATACCCTTGTGTACCAAGGCATAAATTGTGCAGGTTATTTCATTTAATTTCATCATTTCTTTCATCAATTCCTGACACTAGCCATATAGCAGTGATGGGTGTGCGCAAATGATCTCCTTGTTTTCGGTCATTATTTTCATTTCAAGAACATTTGGTTTTTTTTAAATTTTTGAGGTTAGTTAGTGTGATGTCTTTATTATCTACAAATAAATTAGCATTCATACATCTGATTTGTAGGAACTGTGTGTATTTATTGTGATTTAAAGGAAAAGGTAATACACTTATTTACATGCCTCCATAGAAATTCCTGAGAAATGTGGTCTTGGAATGAGGATCTTTTGGCTGAAGTGTAAACATTGCCACAGCAATCCATTTAAGAATGCCTTTTTAATCTTCAAGCTTGTATTGGTACTAACCACAGAGGAATGGAAGACAGAATAGGCCCAGGCCCCTCTGTGGCCTGCTATCCCATGAGTGGTCACTCATTGAAGTATTAACTACACTTAGTGTTGTGTTGCTTAATTTCGCTGTGAAGGTGTCCTGTCAGTGAAATCTGATTATAAGCAGCTGTTGTTCATGCAGTCAAGACCAGCTGAAAATTTCATGAATTTTATTTAATCATGAAATGTTGTTTTGTGAGAGTGGCATACTGCTGAAATGTTGAAAAAAGTCATTACAAATGTTGAAAAAAGTCATTTCAAGTCATTACGTTACTTTGTTGGCTGTTAAAAATATTGTGTGAACTACATGAATTGCTCTGTACATTTAAAGTTCTTAATGCAGATTTTTGAGATATAAGTGTATTATGTAATTGCATATAGTTTCCTTATGGAAGTACCTTGAAACTTCTTAGGAACTTGGTGCAATCTGTCCAACAATGTTGGTTTGTTACAGGTGTAAATTGGTTCATCTTCTGATGAAACTGATAATCTTGTGCATGAATGGCCACATCTGCTGCTCACACGAATGAACATGGCGTCCGCTCGGACAGAAGGATGTCCAATCCAGCAAGTGGTCGTTCTGGCCGCAGTCCTGGCCGGCCAGATTCCTCAAACTCAGGGGTTATGATGGTTGGTCCGAATTTTCGTGTTGGAAAAAAGATTGGAAGTGGCAACTTTGGGGAACTACGGCTGGGTATGTTTGAATTATTTCACAGTTTCATTTGTAGAATTTTGTTTAAATAGGATCCTTACTAGAGTTGACAATCCACAGAGGTTTCACTTGTAAACTGACAAAATTTTGTGTGGATGCAGTTTTTGTCATATTATGCCACTGAGGTAAGTATATATCTAAAAATAATTTTCATTTATCTGCAGTTAAGTGGCTTCATAGATTCAAGTGCTACTGTGAGTAGCTTAACTTTAAGTTTCGGGCCTCCCTTCAGATTACTCAAATGGGCCATTTTCTCTGTCAGGCACTGAATGTTTCCAGTGTCTTTGAGATATGGGCTCGTTGTTGTGGGCCCTTTGAGCACGTACTTGCGCTACTGGCTACCGCTTAGTTTAGTTTCTAGTTTCTGACATTTTGTGCTTCTCTGAAATTGCAGAAACCTAAAACATATTACAGACTAAAGGCATGTCAAGTTCACTTGGTTTTTACAGTTTAATTTACTGATAAAGTGCAAAGCTGATACTTGTGGTTTGAAAATAATACGATGCCGTATTCATTGATCTCATTTATTACTCAAGTGTACTTGGATTCTTTAGATTTCTCATAATAAAGCTTTAATGAGTTTACTAATCAATTAATTCATACAAATGTTGAATTACAATCTTATATACATACACACAAACTGATCTGCTCCCACTTGCTTACCCACTGTGGCTTGCCATCTGGTCTTCCTGACCTCATATATTTTGACTAGACCTATAAAGTGAATTGAGACTATCATTATTTAATGTTTGAAAGTTTTTCATTTACAGTATTCAAGTTTTTCAAACTCGGCACACCTATTGCTATAGAGTATATTACAATCTATTTACTGTTGCATTCCACAATTTTTCTGTGTTATTTTTCAGGAAAAAATTTATACAACAATGAACATGTTGCGATAAAGTTGGTAAGGGGTTTCTATGTACAGATTTTCATATGAATTTTTTGCCTACTAATGTAGTTCAGAGGTGGCTAAGTCTGTTTATGATGTGGTGTGCACCGTTGTGTCATATCATTTGCTTCCAATTAGTGCTGCTGTGAAAGACATCCTCTTTCACATCCTGGCTACTGCTGACCTGTATTTCACTGTTCATCGTCATTTCAGTATCTCATGATCATTGTTATGATCATCATCATCATTGTCCTTGTTTTTCTCTGCTTTGTAATGTCTGCATCTAACTGGCAAGGCATGAATAAAAGCAGTACATCTATTTCAGTTAAGACTTGTGTTACCTTGATTATCGTAAAAGATTGCATCACAAAAGTAGTGTTTAACAAAAACACTAAAGCCAAGCACATAATTGTAGGAAACATCAAGTGCCTGATAATGTAAAATGTTACCGCTGGTGGAAGTTTTCATTGTGCTCACATTTGATTAAACTGTGATGTTTTCTCCTTACAGTAGATAACAAAGTTTTGTACATTTGGTTACTCTGACTGCAGAAACCATTAGATCAGTTTAGATCAATGTTTGCTATATAAGTTTTGGATTGGAAAGGGATATAGCTTAGCTATTGTTAATTTTCTGCTTTCTGTCATCTGAGAATTTTAATGGTTGCTGGTGACTGAATTGCAAACAAGTCTGTTTAATGATGGGAAAAGCAAAGGGTTTTGTGTTATTATGATGGCATGTTGAATAGTGATGATCTAATACTGGATGGTCTAAGCAGTTAAGCAATTCTGGATAATTCTTCAGGGTAGGTGAAAGTGTTCTTTAAGGGAAGGTGATCAAGTTTACTAGACCTTGTGCCATTTGTGGTAGTGACTGCAGTAAGTGAATCATAAAGACCTAATATTTTGGGGTGCTTGTCTGGTGCAGTGTTACAGTGGAGATTTTTATTTTATGTATTTTTGTGTGTGGGTAATTTGGAGAGATAATAGGGTTAAAATAAAAGTGCAGCAGGTAACCCAAACAAAAGTAGGAACATCAGGAAGTTACATAAACGGAATGGGTTATATGAATTAGGGTTGTTAATATCGTTTTTTTTTTTTTGGCAAACCGATTATAGGTTGTAGAAATCCGATTTTAAACCGATTATCGGTTTTTATTGGCGTTCATAGCAATTAGCAGATTTATTATATTATTAAATAAATATAATGCAAGTTACTTTGTGTATTACATACCGTAAGTTACGTACGTACATGCAACCCAGTGTCGGTCAACACCGAAATGTTTATTTTCTACTTATAGATTTAAATTTTAAATGAACATAATTTATATTGTACGTTTATTTAAGAAATATTTTATTCGTTAAGCAACATAAATAAAAGTATAAAAACATATTACTAATAGTAATCATATGGGCAATCTTACAGTATCGTGGTCCAAGGCTGCCGTTAGCATGTGGGCATGGCTTCAGCCCTGGCTGCAGCAACTACAGCCAGCTGTAAGAGGCTCATCCAGCAGGATGCGCAGCTCAATGAATATGCCCACATACTTGTGCAGTAATAGTAATAGCCAAGATAGCATGGATGCAAGCTAGGCATATCTCTGATGAGTGGCATTGCCTGGGCTGCAGCGGCCAGTAGAGCGAACATAGTTTTGGATGAGGACCGATGTGCAGTGCATCCTACTGGATAAACTCGGACACCCGCTGAGTCCAAGGGCTGCAGCCCCAATGGCGAGCCTGAAGCCACGCCCACATGCTAATGGTAACATTGGACCATGATATGATTGCCGCACGGAGCGCTCACAAATTTTGAACAAATGCACCTTCTTATCTACCTGCCATATTGGGTCAAAACAATCGTAAACACTAACAGATCCATGAATTATTTCTTTCTGGCATTTCTTATAATTTTCGCTAAGAAAATGACAAAAAAATTAATTCAGTTATCATTTTGTAAATAAGAAAACCGATAATCGTTTTCGAAACCGATTATCGGATTTCCGATTATCATTTAAAATCCCCCCTAATATGAATACATGTTATTTATTGAGTACTTTATAGAAGTTTTTCTTGAAGAGGTGCTATGTAAGTGTGTAATTGTGATTATGTGTTGGAGATTGGTGAGGTGCTATGTGGCTGTGATTATATATTGGAGAATGGTGAGGTGCTTTGTACATATGTGACTGTGATTATATGTTGGAGATTGGTGAGGTGCTATGTAAATGTGCGATTCCAATTATATGTTTGAGATTGGTGAGGTGCTATGTAAATGTGTAATTGTGATTATATGTTTGAGATTGGGGAGGTGATATGTAAGTGTAATTGTGATTATATGTTGGAGCTTGGTGAGGTGCTATGTAAATGTGTGATTGTGATTATATGTTGGAGATTGGTGAGGTGCTATATAAATGTGTAATTATGATTATATGTTGGAGCTTGGTGAGGTGCTATGTAAATGTGTGATTGTGATTATATGTTGGAGATTGGTGAGGTGCTATGTAAGTGTGTGATTGTGATTATATGTTGGAGATTGGTGAGGTGCTATGTAAATGTGTATTTGTGATTATATGTTGGAGATTGGTGAGGTGCTATGTAAATGTGTGATTGTGATTATATGTTGGAGATTGGTGAGGTGCTATGTAAGTGGGTGATTGTGATTGTATGTTGGAGCTTGGTGAGGTGCTATGTAAATGTGTGATTGTGATTATATGTTGGAGATTGGGGAGGTGATATGTAAGTGTAATTGTGATTATATGTTGGAGCTTGGTGAGGTGCTATGTAAATGTGTGATTGTGATTATATGTTGGAGATTGGTGAGGTGCTATATAAATGTGTAATTATGATTATATGTTGGAGCTTGGTGAGGTGCTATGTAAATGTGTGATTGTGATTATATGTTGGAGATTGGTGAGGTGCTAGGTAAGTGTGTGATTGTGATTATATGTTGGAGATTGGTGAGGTGCTATGTAAATGTGTATTTGTGATTATATGTTGGAGATTGGTGAGGTGCTATGTAAATGTGTGATTGTGATTATATGTTGGAGATTGGTGAGGTGCTATGTAAGTGTGTGATTGTGATTGTATGTTGGAGCTTGGTGAGGTGCTATGTAAATGTGTGATTGTGATTATATGTTGGAGATTGGGGAGGTGATATGTAAGTGTAATTGTGATTATATGTTGGAGCTTGGTGAGGTGCTATGTAAATGTGTGATTGTGATTATATGTTGGAGATTGGTGAGGTGCTATATAAATGTGTAATTATGATTATATGTTGGAGCTTGGTTAGGTGCTATGTAAATGTGTGATTGTGATTATATGTTGGAGATTGGTGAGGTGCTATGTAAGTGTGTGATTGTGATTATATGTTGGAGATTGGTGAGGTGCTATGTAAATGTGTATTTGTGATTATATGTTGGAGATTGGTGAGGTGCTATGTAAATGTGTGATTGTGATTATATGTTGGAGATTGGTGAGGTGCTATGTAAGTGCGTGATTGTGATTATATGTTGGAGATTGGTGAGGTGCTATGTAAGTGCGTGATTGTGATTGTATGTTGGAGATTGGTGAGGTGCTATGTAAATGTGTGATTGTGATTATGTTGGAGATTGGTAAGCTGTCTTAGCAACTGAAAGACATTTTTGTGACTGCCTGGGTGACCTATCTGTCCTGTGAGAAATACCCGTAGCCTGTATAGGCTTGTCCTCAAAATTTAATGGCTCTTCTGTCCTCTTTCATTTTCTCACCTATTCTTTGTGATTTTATTAATCATCTTGGTGAATAAGATTGTTAGTATGCATGAAGCAACTGATAGTGTCTTATCTGAAACAATTAATTATTGTGTTGATGTTAATCTATTATGATAATGATAGATGGCAGAGGTAGCAGACTGTTCGAAGTCTGTCTTATTTGACAGGGGTTTCACTGGTCTGGGTTGGGAGTGCCTCTGATGAGTTTATTCTTGAAGTGGCGCTTTATAAATGTCAAATTACAGTTACAGTGATGGTGATAGTTGTAGTGTTGGCTTTTATCCATATTTAACTTACTAATGGAAGAGAAGGTGTGGCTTTGGATTAAATTTCATCTCCACTTGTCATTGCAGCATGGCCCACATAGGTTGGGTCGTGTAAGCTCTTAGGCATCTGCTGATAAAACAGCATCAGTGCCCATGGGTTTTCTTCCACAAGAGGCAGCCATCCGACCCCCAACTGTTTCTGTAAAATGGCCATAAAACTGTGCTTTTGTGTTTCTCTAGGAACCGATGAAGACTAGGGCACCACAGCTGCATCTGGAATACCGATTTTATCAGATGCTTGGGCATGCAGGCAAGTAAACTTACTTTTGGAGCAGAACGTGATGCTGATGCATTGCATGTGATTAAGACAGGAAACAAACATTAACTCAACTATTATGTCATGTTATTGAAACTAGAGCTGCACCCATGGATGTAGCTGTCTGTGTTTCATCCTACAAATTGAAAGCCATATTGACTGTTCATTGTTCAGCTGTTGACTTATTTAACTGATACTTGGTTGGCATTATCTCAGCTTCTTTGAGCCTAGTAGTTTTTCCCAAGGCCATGTATAGCTTCATCCTTTAAGAAACTGTTATTAGGGATTCCATAAAAACAGTTGTTTAAGACTGACAAAGGCCAAAGCAAATGTCACTGTTTCTGCTGTCTGTTTATTTAGGATAAAATATTGCTACCTAGAATCATAATATCCTTTGACTGTCAGCTGTTTCCTTAAATTGCTGCTGTGTAAGTGGTCATTCCATTGCATCATCATACAGTGCTTGAAATTAAGTACAGAAATGAAATTGTGTGTTAATGCTGCAAACCGGAATCTTTTAAGAGTGTGAAGGTTGTGCTGAAAAAGAAGCTAAATTAGGACAAGCCTGAAATTTCAGGTTGGGATGGAAACAGACCTGTAAAGATGTAAGGGTGAGAGAAAAGAATGCTATTGAGGGGATTCCCAAGTAAAGACAGTGGATTTAAGATAGTTGGATTTCAGATACATGGTTGCTTGTCATCCCAGACGTATTTTAACATGTCTGTGGGTGATAAGCATCAACATTTAATTGTCCCTTTGACAGTAGGAGTTTTATGTAATTATAATTCATTGGTAATCGTCCTGTTTGGCTTTACAGTTTTCAAATCCAGTACGAATAAATTGGTGTAAGTGTGAACTGTTAGAAGCTATGTTTTGAACCATTACCTGTACTTGGCAACAAAATAGGTATCATTTAGTTGTTTGTTGATATTTGCACTGCAGATTAGTTATTTAAACAAGAAATTTATGATACTATTGTTCTAACGGGATGGACTGTATATATACTGTAGCATTTTTTATGTTTATTTTTGGAATTAAGTTCATTGCGAGCACTGGTGGATAGGTTTTTTGTTGCAAAAATGAATCTTTGGTGTGTCTGTCTTTTTCAGTTCAGTTCCAAGTTGCAAAGGCAGTTGAAGTTTTAGATGTCTTCTTGCATGTTTCTTTTCTGCCTAATAAATAGGACTTTCGTTTTTGCTTTGTTGAGTATGAATTCATTTTTAAGAACAAGGTAAATTCACAGCTACAGACCACTCTGCTGGAGTTCATTACTCTGCCCAGCAGAAACAGGAAGTGAAATTACACTTGTTACCCTGACTCATGCAAGCAACGAATATTTATGTGTAATTTGTAAGTCTCAGTTATACATGATCATTCAGTAGACACAAAGGAATGCAGTGGCATGAGCTACATTGTTTTACATCCTGTGCAGCTTAACGATTCTTAAACACTCCTGTGAAAGTTCCTTGCTCAACCACGGTATCATTTTCCTGTGGATATCACTGTTTGTGTCAGGCGGATGAAAACTTTTTGCCTGTGTGCAGTGCAAGCAGTTGATTTGAAGCTAGTTGGCTTTAGCTAGATTTGGCAGTAATGGAGTAGGCTGGACTAGTCATGTGTTCCTTAGCTGTCCACATTTTTATTGCATCTCCCTCCTTCTGGTTGGTATTAATCCCTCCTAGAGGATGGGTCAGCCACTTGGATCATTCTTTTCCATTTGATTCTATTTCCAGTATCTAGTTCCTGTGCAGCTTAATGATTCTTAAACACTCCCATGAAAGTTCCCTGCTCAACCATGGGTATCGTTTTCCTGTGGGTATCACTGTTTGTGTCTAGGAGGGGTCAAGCACTTGAATCCTTCTTTTCCATTTGTTTCTATTTCCATTATCTTCCTTCTTCAGTCTGAGGAGCTTTAGGTCTTGTTGAATCATGTCTGCCTATATCTTCTTTTGTTGTCCCCGACTGCGGCGTCTGTAAACCTCTGCTGTCGTGATTCTTTTAATGCAG
Organism: Norana najaformis; assembly: GCA_964023275.1. Classification (NCBI taxonomy): domain Eukaryota; kingdom Metazoa; phylum Annelida; class Clitellata; order Crassiclitellata; family Hormogastridae; genus Norana; species Norana najaformis. The sequence continues at coordinate 11,756,184 of OZ029915.1, forward strand.
CTTTCCTCTGTCCTCATTACATGACTATACCATTTCAACCTGGGTTCTTGTAACTTGTCAGATATACATGCCAATCTCAATATCTGTCTGATGTACTCATTCCTTTTCTTGTCTTTCAGTGAGATTCCAAGTATACATTGCAGCATTTTACTGCTCTGTTAGAATCTGTGACCTTACTGAAAACAATCCTTACGCTTCTGCTGATATTTCAGGTGCATGTCACATGCAGTCTATCTTAAAATATGCTGCCCAAGACATTTATCCTAAACGTTCTTGTTGTGGTCGGTTTGGACGTAGCCAACTGATTCCAAGAGACACTAAACTGAATGTTGGTAGAGGAAAGTATCTGATTCAAGATATTCATAATGTGAAAGGTCTTGATAGTCAGTACCACCTTGTCTTGATTTTGGGTTCCCATTGTGAGTCAGTGAGGTTGCCATTGCAGCCGTTGAGGTGTGTCATTCCCCCATTTTTGCACGTCAGCTGAAGCACGTTATGTCTTCGTGTGTTTGTGCTTCAGCCAAGAAATTCTTCAAACCCCAGGACCATGAGTTTCCATGGTTACATTTAAACAAATGTGTTAGCTTCACCTGTTATCAGACTGTCCTCCTTAAACAGTCTTCCACTTAACTTGTGAACTGCTGTTTGATGATGCTCATGTATTGTTTTTGGCTTATCTAAATGCTTCCAGCCTAGTGGTTAGTGTGCTGGATTGTCGGTCGAAAGGTCAGGAGTTCAGATCTCCACCAGGGCAGAAATTTATTTTGAGATTTCAGCTCCATGTGTGCTCCTAACCAACTCAGCTGTAATGATATGTTGACCCTACACTGTCATTGGGAAGATAGGGCGGCAAGGAAGAGGGCTTCCCACCTGCCCTTGAATGCTGGGGCTAAGAAAAATGAAGTTGCTAACTATGTGTGCACAGCTGTCTCTTAGTACTGGCTTAATGGATTGCTCTTCTTCTAGGTAGTTATTGTGGTCTGGATTTTGATAGTTTCCATTTATTGCTGTGTAAATATCCAGCTATGTAGATGCAATCACAAATTTATACATAGACTGTGTAGATTATTGAATAAAAATTTTAGTTGATAGCAACATTATATGTGTGCTCACTAAAGCAGTTGGAATTTAGGGTGATTTCTTCTTTGAATTCTTGTTCAAAAGAAATGCATATACTTCTTGTCTTAACTCAAAAAGTCTCTGCAATACCCGGCTTCTTGACAGCCAACGAACTTCAGTATGAAACAACATGTGTACGTTCTGTGAAGCCATTTTGGAACATAAGATTTCAAGCAAACGTGTATTAAGCGCACTAGTTTTGATAAAATTAACAATTTTCACTGCATTGTTCAGCACTTCATGGAGTTCTTCACCTAAATCTTTCACAGCCAGTGCTTCACTATGGATGAAACAGTGATAAGAAACAGCACTGTGGGCTACAGTTTTTATGCGCACCACCAATCCAGTTTGTTTACCTGTCATTGCTGCTGCTCCATCAGTTGTTATAACAACACAGTTTATCCAGTCTAGGCCATTTTCAGCTATATATTCAGCTATAAGTCTGAAAATCTCATCTCCTGTGGTTCGATTTGGTAACTCCTTACTGAACAAGAACTCTTCTTGCACAGTTTTATCTGAAATTCTGATAAACCGCACATAAACCAAAAGTATCGCACAGTTGGCAACGTCAGTTGATCCATCCAGTTGCAATGAAAATTTTTTGCTAGTTTTTAACATATCCACCAACTGTTCGTTAACATCTGCTGACATATCAGTGATGATTTATGCTGCTGTTGGAAAGTGGAATGGCTCGCAACTTGTTAGCTGACGCCTCATTTAAAACTGCCTTCACCATATCAACAGCAGCTGGAAGAATTAGTTCTTCAGCTATTATGTGTAGTTTTTTACATTGCACAATCCATAATGCAACTTCAAAAGATGCTTTCAAAGCTGCTACATTAAGTGTTGTTACCTTCTTAAAACCACATAGTTGCTTTCTCAACTCGTCACTCAAACGTTGGAAAAAATTGACTGGTTTTTGTGCAGTGTCAGGGTGTTTTGTCTGCTGATAACGCTGCAGTTTGGAAGGCTTCATGCTGGCATTCGCTAACACCTTACAACAAATAACTTGGTTTGTCATCTGGACCTGATGCAACGAAACCTAATTTCAGAAAACTTTCAGTATATTTACGACTTGGACCTTGTCCTCGTGCTTGTCGTTTCTTTGCGCCTGGTGGAGCACACGTGCTTGCCAGTTGCATGCTGTCATCCAAAGAAGGGGGACTGCTATCAGAATTCTACCCAACAGAACGTTTTCTTCTCAAGTATTTATCCATTTCGAATATGATATATTCCGTGATTTGTTATTATATTCTAGCAATCTAGCAGAACAAGTTAACATCGGAACTAAAATGGCCGACCACAAAAATAGGCTTCGATTTTATAGCGCTACATTTTAAGCATTGCAAATTATGCTCATGTAACAATTTTTCAATGAGAAAAAATTGCGATTTTCGGGAAAAATTGGAGACTGATACTGGGATGTTCTTTGCGACCCACTTGCGGGTCACGACCCTTAGGTTGAGAATCACTGTGATAGACGACCTAACATCCACATGGAGGATCCAGTGTGGAGCTGCTGAAAAACATGTTCACCAGTTTTGATCTGCAACTGCATGTCATCGTAACCATTTGTATACATGGTAGCTGGCTTGACTTAGTAATTACATGACATTTCATATGGAATTGGTGGTTCATCTTTGGAGTGGTTCTGTTCCTCTCTGGATGGGCAGACTGTGATTGTGGGCATGGGCTCTGACCGCTCGGATTGGGTGCCACTTCCATTTGGCCTCCCACAGGGCTCGGTCCTTGGACCCTTCTTGATATACCCCCCACAGCTGATCTAATCCAGTTCAACACTCCCTTGGAACGCAGTATCACCCATATGTTGATGATGTTCAGCTTTATTCAAACTGCCATCCTTCTGACACACATGCCTGTGTGTTGAATGCACACGCCATCATTTCAGAAGTATAGGCATCACACTGTCGTCAAATTGGCTTCACCTGAATGAGGCCAAAATGCAGTACACACGGCTGGGCACATACGAGGCACGATCAAAGATTGACAGAGAAGCACTACCATTGGGATTCTCTGGCAGGAGTATGCACTTGTCATTCGTGACCTGAATGAGCTATTGGAGGGTGAATTTTCAGTGGTTGGCATCAGTTTGCTTTGCAGGACTTGCTTTGGTAAACTGCATGAGATCTGTTTCATATGCAAAACATTTCATTCAATGCTGCCTCAACCCTAGTTCATTCATTCATACTTGACGCGAATTGACTATTGTAACTCCATCCTAACAGGTCTGTCAAAGTTCAGAATATGTCAGCTCCAGTGACTCTAAAGTGTGCACCTGTCAGTGCACTCTTGGGGGTGTTTTTGTGTCATCCATGCTAGAAACAGAACCTCAAAGTCCAACATGGATAGAATATTTAAAATATCATGCACATTCGAGATAAAGTTGCCTTCTTGGAACAATCTTCCTTTAAACATGTATTGTGTTTCATTTGATTCAGCTCCACGTACAGTTTCTGTTTACTTTAAGTTACACCAGTTTAGATCAGTTAGGTAGGCCATGTAAGCAGTGCTTCTGGGAGGGCTGTTTACTTTAAGGGGCTTGAAGGGCGCTAAAATTAATGTTTTGTTACATTACAGTACAACAGAAAGATCACTTTTTATGATGTCTTGTTTAGATGGAGTTCCAAAAATGTACTACTTTGGTCCAAGTGGAAGGTACAACGCGCTCGTAATCGAATTGCTCAGTTCATCACTCGAAGACCTCTTCGACATCTGTGGCCGTCGTTTCACTGTTAAGACTGTTTGCATGATTGCCACTCAACTGGTGAGTTGACCTCGACAGACAGGCTGCAAAACTTGTTTTCCTCATGCTGCAGCATTTCTTGGCAATGAAGCTGCAAGCAGCATTGATGCAAAATAGTAAACTTTATATAATTTCAATCAGGAATGAAAATTTAGACATGTTGCATGATTTAATTATATTTCCTGTATCTGGGCAATGTGAGGAATTCTGTGAATTTTTTACACAGTTGTGCTTAGTACCAGAACATTTGCTATCATGTCTGTGTTCATGCTGTATATACATGTAGCTGAACATTTTGTAGCACCTCTTGCTAGCGCATGTCACTAGCATAAATGATGTTAAGAGTTGATTAAGAACAACAAGTTACCCATAAGCAAATAATGCTCAGAAAATTGGAAATTCATTGATGGTAGACCAGTGCACCCACGTTGAGCTAAACCAGTGGTGCCCCATCCAGAGCTGTAGTTCAAACTTATGATCTTTTCTATACAGATAGTCACCAGTAATGCTTTCTGTAATGTTTGGCCATTGTTGCCAGTGAAAAACCTTTAGAACAAGATACTGAAATTTTGGCTGTTAAGAATTTGACGGATTTAGTCTCTTCATCATTGTAGTCATCCTCTCGTCCAGAGATTGTAAACCCACAAGTGTCCACTGTGCATATTATCATTTCCCTGTATGCTTCTCTGTCACTCTCTACTAGGGTCTAGTTGTAGATGTCTGTGTGGCACTCATCCTTTATGTCTCTCAGTTTATCCAATGTAACTATTAGCTGAACTTGTATTTTGAGGCTCTGAATTCATTAGAGAATCATGCCAGCATGATTTTTGCCATGTTTTGACACTTCATAACACCTTCAGAATGACATAGCCTGCTGTCTAAGCAAATCATTTAATTTTTAAATTATAAATTTCAGTTGACTCGAATCGAGTATGTGCATTCCAAACATCTTATCTTCCGCGATGTCAAGCCAGAAAACTTTCTCATTGGTCGACATTCCACTGGAAAGGAGCACATCATCCATGTAATCGACTTCGGTCTAGCCAAAGAATACATTGAGCCTGCCACTCACAAGCACATTGCCTACCGTGAACATAAGAACCTGACAGGGACAGCTCGCTACATGAGCATCAACACACATCTTGGAAAAGGTTGAGCAAAATGGGTCTTGCATTCTTCTTTGCTCTAGGTGGTGGCGGTGGCAATGAATTCTTTTTCAAATATTATACATCTGCTAGCCTATCCCAAACAGAACATTTGTGCTGTATTTTGGCAAAATGTTCCTTGTAGAGAAAATCATTTGTTGCTCCCCATTAGCCATAAGAACTTTTCGTGTAATTCTACACATCCTGGTCATCAAATTACCCAATTGAATAGTTTTTTTTACGCAATAGAAGTTTTTCGTAAGCATCTTATCATGTTCATTACTCATTGATTACTTACTTACTGAAGAACCATTGGGCAGAATTCTTAGCACTCTGTTATCTCCCAATCTGGGGTGGCCATATGGTTTACCCAGTGATTGGCCACGGGTGGTTCAAAGTTTAATTTTACCAAAGTTATGAGTGGCTGGTTTTACATCTCCTCAAGAATAAATTGGCATTGCCTGTTCTCCTTTTTATGGGCATAATATAAACCTACGGAAATCTGGTGTGACCGCAGTTGCATTGCAGCAGCTGTCAGCAGCGATTTCAAGCTGTTATGAATTTTGTATACAGCTTACCTTATGATCTTGGTTAAAACTGACGCAGACCACAAACGCATCGTGATCCTGATTTTGACCTATCAAACTCTCAATCTATCAGATGCAATAATAATATGCAAATTTTTCGATTGAAACACAGTCATGCATCACACCATTATAACGATAAACATCAATGGCAGACAGTATTGTAATCTCGATGCTGATTGGCTGACACGGCGGCGTTTGTAAAACATTATTTATTAACGAACTTAATGCTTTGCATCTTCCCACATCTAAAAATTAAAGATTACAATCTTAACAGATCATGACATAAACCTTTTACATATCGCCATATAAATAAGTCTCTAATTAATTCACCAGAGCGCCAGTGTTTCCCTAAACATGCAGAAGGCCTATCATCTCTTGGGTATCAATTTTATTCGCCTATGGTCCCACTTAGTATCAAATTCATTTGCCTTTGGAGCCACTAACTTCCTCTGTGGGCACAGAGCCCACGTCTCTTAGGCTATTCTTATGTAGAAGTGCAGTTATGTAGAAGGTTAATTTCCTCCTTTGTGTAGAATTTGTCTTGAATCTGTAAAGATGATGACTTTGTTGAGAATGTTGCTTATTTGTGATCTGTCTTTTTTTAAGTGTTGCCATCCTTTTCCTGTTTGTGTTATAATGTTTTGCTACTTTTTTACATAGCATTTTATGGATCATATTATGGCATTTTTTGGTCTTCATATATGCTCAAATAGATAAACAGTCAAAGCAGTTAGTTGGAAAAGACAAGGAGATACTAATAAAAGAAGTGACGAAAAAACAGAATTTTTATTATCTAATGTGTTGGTGATCTTTTTTCTGTGATATTTTGAATTTCACTACTACTTTTTTAGAGCAAAGTCGACGAGATGATCTAGAGTCACTGGGTCATATGTTTATGTATTTCCTGCGAGGAAGTCTACCATGGCAGGGACTGAAAGCAGATACCATAAAAGAGAGATATCAAAAGATTGGTGACACCAAAAGAGAGACGTCTGTTGAGCTATTAACCATGGGGTATCCAGGTCAGTTCAGCTGTCTAGTAGCCTCTGTGCTGATTTTTTCATTTTACACATTGGTTTACTGACTTTGCTAACTCTTTGTTTTAGCCTAAAAGTATCTTGCTCCGGTAATACAAATTTAAAATTCATCCTGTTATTTAAAAACTGATCGTAATCTGTGTGTGGCATATGGTTATGGAACTGTTGTCCCCATTCTGGTATTTTGAGCTGGAAAAAGCCTCCGTGCAAACTTTGGGCACATTTTAAAACTTGTGAACACTTATATTTTGAGAGCCACAGTAACCATTGTTTAGGTAATTAAGTTTTATCACTGGAAAATAACAGCCGAAAATTCAGTTTATAAATTGATTCAAAACACGTTGACAGATACCACTGATGTAAGCAACTGAAAATGGCTTTTGTAAATGCTCTGTTGTGACTGTATCTAATCTACACATATTCGGCAGCCGTGATTTGGATGTGTTTTCACCGCTTGTCATTTCCTCTTAAGGTTAATCTCAAAACAGAATTTCTTCCATAATTCTTTTGTGTTTGGACTGCGGTTGTGATCATTTGGTGTTTCATTGTTATTTACACGAGTTCGCTGCAAGTTTTTAGTTTTCTGATGGTTCTTTGTGTTCATGATTAACTCCCATTGTTCTTGGAATAGTCCATCTACTCAAGGGATGACAGGTTCCAGATGGATAGTTGTGGCTCACACCTACAGAACTGTTTTTGTCATCGAGAGGGGAGAAGAGGCTTTGGAATGGCATGGACTGAAAGACTACCAGAAGGGGGTTCTACCATCAGTCCTTCACAAATTGATCTGGTGGCTTGAATGATGTCCGGACACTGCGTCTTCTACAACTTACGAGGGACAGTGTTGAACAATGATGTTATCTTGTACCAAGGACACTACTGCCTGTTGTCATTCTATGTCTTCAGTGCTGCTCAGTCCTGGAACTCTGAACATGGTGTCATCTGTCAACTCTAGATGGGAACCCATTGGTTGGGCTCAGCGAGTGTGAGCGAGCCTGCTACTGGTGATATTTCTAGTTATATGAACAAGGCTTGCTAGCTAATTGATGAAGTTTTTGTTCTTTATTCTTTACGTGCCACAGGTGCAGAATTGTGGCATTATAGGTGTGCTTACTGAAGCAGTTGGAAGTTGGGGAACTAGCATTTGTCCTGTGTAAATAACCATTAATTAGGGTGATAAATCTGTTCATGCATGGGACAGTTGCAGAGATATTAGATCTGAAGGTCAGGAATCTGTTTTGTTTTATGACCGTCATTTACAACTATGATGGCAAGTGAAGACCAAATTTTGGTATGATATTCTGTAATTCAGAGTCAGTTGGAGAGTTAATTTTGAAGGATTTCATTTATTTATGGGGAAGGGCACTACTGTAAGTAGCGGTCATACTAATGATTTATAGAACTTTTCAAACACTAGTGAAATGATATTAGCAGCATTGTTGGGTGATGCTATTTCACCAGCTTCCGATAAAAGCTGCTTGAAAATTTTCATCAATTTTTTTAGTTCTACAACAAGAATCGCTGACTTAGATTGTTGTTGAACCTGATCAGTAAGCTAATAATTGTGTAGCAAATGCAGCACTTCAGGTGCTAAGCTAGCGATGCCCAGGTGTAAACAAGGTGGACATGTGCGATGTATCACTTTTCTTCTGTTCTGGGGAATTGTAAAAATGCCTCTGCAATAGCTACTGGACGATTTCCTTTACCATGAGATGTCTGGCTTTAGATCTATAATTGCACACAAAAAGTTAGAGATAATTTAGAAGTTTTTTCACCTGAATGGAAATCCCATTTCATTGCCCTCTGCCCATACAGTACATAACTGCATGCAAAGCTCAACTGCTCCTACCTGATGTCATGACCACTGAAGATTTGTGTACCAACCAGACTGTGAAAGGAGTGTTAAAGAATGCTATGGTGCAGTTAAAAGTGGTGGGTTTACCTACCAAACCAGCCATGACAAAGACAGTTGCCTTGACTAGTTTAAGCTGTGTCTTAATAATGACTGAAGAAACGCTATATATTAGTTACTTGTATATTATAATTACATAATTATATCTCTAAACATTGGCAGAATGTAAGTATACAATATGATGAAACTCATTTACCGTGTCATCTCATTTAACTTGTCATATCTAAAAATACAAATACATGCAGACATAGGCATATTACATTTAACTCTATCTTTAGTGGTTGACGAGATATAACGTTTTACGCTTGAGTGATAAATTTGACCAGGGCTGGAACAAAGACTAAAAATATCTGGCATGCAAAGGATTAGTGATATTTAGCATCATTTTGACTAGCGTAGAGAGTGCCTCTGGTTAGTTTTTCTTGGAGCAGTGTGTATAACTGTGAAATTACAGTTACAATTACATATTTCAATGGGTCAGATCACAAACTGTTGTATAAGATTTATACTGTTAAAATAGAGTAACACTAGAATTTCTGAACATCTGCAGAGCCTAGATGTATTTCAGGCTAATTTTGCTATTTTAGAAATGATTTCAGTTTACCATTTTAAGTGATGCAATACGTTTCATAATTTTGATGTTTTTTTAAAGATGAATTTGCTCTGTACATGCGATACACTCGTCATCTGGACTTCTTTGAGGCACCGGATTACAATTACTTACGGAAGCTGTTCGCAGACGTAATGGCCAAAAACGGCTGGGACTACGATTGGGTTTTTGATTGGACAAATCGTATCCAGGTAAACCTGAGTTGGGGTAAACATCAATAAATGAAGATGAATTTTACCTTGGTCTGATATTAATTTACATTAGCTATATTTAACTCTTTGCTGGTGTCAGTTCTGCAGAGTGTCCACTGGTCTGTAGATCTAGGCTGAAGACCCATCTTTACCAGATCACACTTCTGCCATAGGCTGATTCCATATGTTGCTCTGGTTCTTTTTAACCCAACCAAGTTTGCATCATGGCTTACCAACTGTATTTACATACAGCTAGCATTACTTGAAGCCTAATGTAGTATTCCAGTGATATTTTTGAAGTTTTTTGTTAAATGAATGTTCATACATGTATCCTTGCATTTCTGTGTCGTCTTTTACGAACCTTTCAAAGATGCTCCTTGCTAGCTTTAATGACAATGAATAACAACTTAATTAAAAACTTTCTGTTTCTCAGTTTCCTAAATGGGAAAATTGATTGTGACCTAACCTTAACATGGATAAAGATGTGATGTTAATTTGCCAGGAAGAATGGGCTTGTGTAAGCACCAACTTTCGGACACATTGGATTTCTGACTGGCATTGTAATGCACTTGTGATCGCCATTAGTGAAAATGCAATATTGTATCTGGATTTTACATTATGCTAAGCATTCTTGTATCTTAGGGAGATGGTTTCTTTTGCAGCAGTCCACCCCGTCGATCCCTAACACACTGATGTTGCCATTGTCCCGTGCCGAGGATGAGAGGAGACTTGCCATGAACAACGCAAACATTTCTCGGCAGCAAAGCAATGCACTGGTTAGACCATTTGCATGGTTTGAATTGCTTTTATTGAAAAATTGTTCAGTAGTAGATTAAGCATAATTGTATCCCACAATGTCCTGAACTTAAGCTTTTGTAACAAGCCAGTCAAAAGAATGCGGCAATCTAAGAGGATGATATCTGATTAGCAGTGTATGGATTTGCGATGGAATGCTGGGAGTTCTGGGATTTGAAAGACATGCATGCTCTTTTAAACTTAATGCATCATTCAACAGTAAGCCATTGAAGCTGACAGTTTTGACGATGAAGAAGAACATGTAACAACTTGTGTAAACTGTACATTCTAGGATACTCCACTCCATCATAAGGAAAATCCAAATGCAGGGGTCGTATGCATAAAGAGGGCTTAAGTTAGTCCAAGACTAGCGCTTACGCCCGGACTAGCTAGTCTCTGACTAGCGGCCTTCCACAAGTGGTATGCACGAGTCAGGCTTAGAGAACGGACTAGCTAGTTCTGGCATAAGATTCGCCAGATAATTTTGCTTATGTGTGATTTTCTCCTTTTGACGTGGTTTTGTGATTGCGCATGCGCATTAGGTATTTATAGGCGATCGTCCGCTATGGAACGGGGTCATCTCCAAATTTAATGGGTTGTCTCCAAATAAAAATCATATTATCAACACTGTTAATGTAATACCAGGCAATAGATTATTAAGTACTAAAACATTAAATATTAAAAATTTTAAAACAAGTAGTTAATTGTTTCAATAGCTATGCTATACCTTTAAAATAAACCTGTACAAATTCTGAGTAAAACTTGGTAAACTCAAGTAAACTATGTCCCTGTCAATTCCTACCAATTTCTGGGTTTTATTATTGGTATTCAGTACAGTGTGCATTTACACATAGCATGGGTTTTAATTCACACTCGCCTGTACTACACTTCTGCATTACTCAGCTCATTCTCAGATGTTCATTCTCAGTTACTATGAGAACAAATTAAATGACATTAAATTTAGCTTTCAGTTTATCGTATCTACAATATGGAAGGTGTGGACCTCAAGCTTGATCCGCGAATGCGACGTCGGTAGCCAGTTCGTCACGAATTATTAGCAACTTGTGACGATGAAAACGAAAAGCATAATAAATTTTATTGTCCGAGAACAAATCGAGTGGATTTCGACAGGCCCTAAGCACTATTTGACGTGGAAAATTTCATTGAAGTTGACCAGCTGCCATTTTGTCTTAATTTCTTAAGCCCGTACTAGCCCACCTGTGCGTGCTTGAGAAGTGCACTAGCGCTAAGACCACTTGATGCATACTGAAATAAATTACTAGTTTGGCATAAGCCAAACTCTAGTCCAGGACTAGCACTAAGACCTGTTCATGCATACGGCCCCAGGAGATGGGGAGTTAGCACCATTACTGATCATTGCCAGTCCCACTTTTTCTCACAACTTTCTAGCTACCTCTGAGCATGCTGTGTGAGGTACTGTCTAAATTTACATAACAGTACCAGTAGTAACACATTGGAATTATAATCTGGAGTCTCCCCGCATTCCTTTGGGAGCTATTTAAAAACACAAGGTTGTTGTAGCAAGATAGCATTCTGCAATAGAGTTCAGCATCCATGTTCAGTAAAGCATAGTGTCGGACGCTTCACATAGGAGCATGCTGTAAGGATGGTTTGGTATATATGCACTGCAGAGACCATAACAGCTTAAAAAATTGGTGGTAGTTATAATATGTGAAGGTAGTTACTGATATTTCTGATAAGGAGGAATTTAATGAGTTTTTTATTATTTCAGCTGATCACTACAGCTGGTGAATTAACAGGGGTTGATACACCTGTGCCTGTGATAGCTGATACAGGTGTCCAAACTGCTCCACGTGCTATGGATCAAGATGGTCTCAGTGAAACCAAGTTAGTACAGCAGCTACTTGTTATTTATTTAGGACGTCTTTCTTATTTTATTAAGCCTGTTGTGTTACTTTATGTTGTTGTGTAAACATGTAACATGTATTGCACCAGATATTTCTGTGCAGTTTGCTAATGGCTACAGTATCAGAGTTGGAAGGAGTTTAATATGACCTATGTCAGCTTCTATACCAAAAAGCATGATTTACTGAAGAGTCTCTATAGTGTGCGTGGAGAAATATTAATTTTTACTGGAGCACGGTAGCCAATTGGATAGAGTGCTCTGCTTGTAACGCTGAGAGTATGGGTCCAAGCCTCCCTTTAGACATGTAGGGACCTTCACTCACATTTGTTTCACATATAAGATTCAGATTTACTGACTTGCATGCTTTATAAATGCAGTAATAATAATACTCGTGGTTGGGTAGTAGGCATATACGTATATATGTGGGCAACAGTAGCCTATTGGATAGAGCGCTCAGCTTGTAATGCTGAGAGTACGGATTTGAGCCTCCCCTTAGATGGTTGCTGTGTAGGAACCTTGAGTAAGTCCTTCACTCACAATTGCTTCCTGCCTCAGATTCAGATTTACTGACCTTGCTCGTGCAGTAAATGCATAATAATAATAATGATGATAATACTTTTTTATGAGACGTGTAACATTTCCAAAGAAATTGGCTTGCAGCCACAATATTTCCCTGTGCATGCTTTTTAGCCTAAGTTTAAGGCTAGCATAGCATTTTAAGAAAAAATCTTTTCCATTTCAGCACTTTTAGCATAGGTAGACAGCTACAGTAGGCATATAATAATTTTCTGAATAATGATGACAATATGTCCTAGAATAGAACATGCAGAGCTCAGAAGTTCTTGTTGAGGTATAGGCTAATCCGTGTGATTTTGTAGGTAGGAGGCTTGATATTTCTTTAGATCTTGTAACCATTGGCTAGTTCACGTGAATTTGGCTCTGTTGCAGGTGCTGTTTCTTCCGAAGGCGTCGAAAGTCTCGTCAAAAGTAGAATCACGCCTTCTTAAAGACTCTGTTGGCCTAGGAACTGTGATTTTTCTTTCATTGTCAGAGCTGCCAGAATTTTTAGTAGATTATTTTATTTTAAATCTTGCCCTGCTCTTCTATGACAGTAATGGTTTTATTTCTCCAAACATTGCCAAGATGTGTCTGAATTTTTTCATTTTCATCTATAAATTAATCTGTAATTTTCCACAGATTCATGATAATTTTAAGGCATTCATTTTTTCAAACAAATCTATAGAAAATTATTGGACATGATGGCACTCTGATGGCAGTGAGGACAAGAGGGGCAATTACGATTAGGCTGATGATGGTAATCATGATGCATGTTTTGTAAAATCTTATAAATTTTTATCTTTGACAATGTTTGAAGAGGCATTTGAGCCATGGCTTTTAACCAGTTCACAGACGTGGTTAATGTCTGAAATGGCTGAATTTTTCCCACCACATGTGACTTCGAAGAATATTTTTGATGTGTGAATTGTGGTGATTGTAATTACTAACACTGATTATGTAACGAGTATGAAATGTCTTGAAATCGTTAAGCAGTTTGTATAATTCACATGAAACTGTTTTGTGAATCTAATCATGGTACTGTAACTTGAATCGATGTTGTACATTGTCAGAATACGTGTGTTTTTTCTGCTGGGAAAGCAGAATGTGGCTGATATTTCTTTTGGGTGACTTGTAGGTTGGTAACAACAAAAACCCTTCTGCTAAGCTTATTCTTATTTTATTACTTGCTTATTGATTTATTTTAATTTTAATAATGAGTCATATTTTGATATGCACCTTTATGCATTTATTTTGCTATTGAGGATGGCCGTGTGCTATCGTGCTCTGGCCACTGCTTCAGCCTGGACATTCTATCTTTGTCTTGCAAGGCCTTTCTATGCTTCTAGAACGATTGACCATTGATTTCCGTCAATGTCCGTTTGGTCTGGTCATTGGCTTGATTTGTGTAATTATTGCTTATTCTCATGAAATTATAAAATGATTTTATACCAAAGTTTTTATTTTCTGTTTGAGAAGCTTGCTTCATTTACTGAGGTTAAACTAGATTACATGCAGAGCCCCATGACTTCAGGGTGGCCATTTATGTGATAGGTGGTGTAAGCAGTCTACAAGGGTGTATGCATGGGTGACTGGACAATTTGGTGCAAGACAATTTGGCACAGGGATTATTCAGTGAAAAAAATATATATTATAAATTATATTTTATATTTATATATATTTACTATTATATCAACATTAAATGTACACAACTGAGAACAAGAGGTTTCAAGAAAACATTCTTCTTTAATGGCAATAGTAACAAGCTATTAATATTCCTGTTATAATATTAATATTCCCACTAGAAATGAATGTTATGACTACAGCCACATGAGTGTGATATGAAGTCGTGAGTTTAATATTATTTCTATAATTACTGGTTGCATGTCGCAAATGTTCATCCAGATTTCAATATTTCTTTTGTTGTCTTGGAGGTGCTTTACTGGAGAGAACTTTCCAATCATGAGCTGACTGAGGCTCTGTTCCTTCTGTAATGTCCCAACTAGTTATTTGACTGTGGGGTGAGCGATTTGAATGGAGTGTGCAAAAGCATTGTGCCTTTCTTCCACAGTATTGTTTGTCCAAGGATTGTCGCTTTGTACTCCCGAATAACAATCCGAAATTTCACATGGAAATAAAGGTGCTGGTCTTTGTTGATGTTTTTTCACCAACTTAATTCGCCTCAAAGTAGGCAAGCAGGGCTTGCACTTCAGAGAAGGAATCCAAATTTTATAAGGCTCTGGTTTTATAAGGCTCTGGTTTTATCTTCATTTGGTACATAAGGTAAAGCGACGAGGATCCTACATGAGGCGTCCCCAGGTATGGCCATATAACTTCCTTTATACGAGACACTCTACACTGGCTTCCCATTCAGCAGCGTATCCAGTTCAAGATCCTAACGCTTATGCGTAATTGTCTTGTTGGCTCTGCTCCATCATATCTTAGGGACTTCTGCATTTCGGTCTCTTTGGTTCCAGGCCGTAGCACTCTCCGGTCGGCCTCCCTTGGACTTCTGACTGTCCCTCGCATGCGCACTGCTACAGCGCAGTCTAGAAGCTTTGCCTATGTTGGACCCAATAGCTGGAATCGCCTTTCCCGAGAGCTCCGGCTTGTATTCCTCAGTTTGTCTCTTCCGCAGTTTCGCAAGCGCCTGAAGTCTGTATTATTTGCCAGTGGTCTCACTGGTTCGGGTCGGGAGCGCTTCTGATGAGTCTATTCTTGAAGTGGCGCTTTATAAATGTCAGATTACAATTACAATTCCAAATTGTGGATCACTATTATACATTGGAAATTCTGGATCACTATTATACAACTGTCGTATCCATATTCCTACACTCTGCACCATACAGCAAGGCATAATTGTATTGTTATGCAATGAAATTTCCTGCAACGAATCATCCATGAGAAAATTGTCCTGCACCGAACTGTTTTTGAACTGTGTGCGTGTGTATGTAATGTGGTGATCTGAACTGAGTTGGTTGGGTGGTGAATTGAAGATATTGAATATTAAATAAACATGAAATTGCTGTAGTTTATGTGCAGAGATTTAAGAATTTGTGCAGTACAGGTCTGCTGTAAACCGCGTTCGAGTCACCAAAAGAATTATTAAGTTCAGGTTTTTCAAAAATTTTGAATTGGCTGCTTAAATGATAGTCACTGACACCTGCCAGGTGTCCTCTTGTGGTTTACTGGCAGTACAGACCAAGTAGCTTCTGAATACGGTGTGCTCAAATGCCAACCTGCCGAGAGCCGATCAGTAAGTACTGCGTTATTCAGTTCAAGACAAATATACCGTATGTACATAGCAAATTATCAAACTGAAACTAAATGCCATCCTATCCAGTTTGATAGATATGACTGGATAGGTAGATTCTATTCCCTGGGACAGTGACCTGGAACAGGGACGTATTCGGAAGCCCAGGAGCCCATAGCAGTTCTTACATATTAACTGAGCCAGAAGACAATATTGCAATGACAGTAGAAGATATGTTGATTTTAAAGTTGAAATTTTAAGATGTTGGCATCATATTAACTTTGACAAGCACTTGTGAATCAAAAGTAGCTTGAAAACAGAGAAATTTGAGAGAGAACCTGTATTACCAAGTTGCTTGCAAATTCTGTTAAGCACCTGGAGCCACAAGTTGAATATTCTTGTTGCACACTCTGACCTTAGGAGCAGACATTCTTTTGAGATTTGCCCTTGCACACCTGCTCTGTGCTCTTTGCACTGGCTCTCTGAACTCGGATGGGCACCTTGACCAACATGCAGTGGCGACTAGGTTTTCCTAACCAGGAGCCACAGAGGCCTAAGTGAAGGGGACCAGCCATATGCCTGATCAATTACATCAATTACTTTAACTTAAAACACAACAACTGAAAACACAATCACTTTATTTTAAAAACAAAGTCAAATTGCATATACTGATGAAGTGCAAGTTTATGACTGTGACAATAATAACAAGAGAATTATATAGCGCCGTAGCACGGCCAAGGCAGAAGAACAGGGTGCTGTACATGAGTTAAAAAAAGTTGACAACAGTCATAAGATATCTTAAAAAGAGATGTCTTGAGCCGTGACATGCATGTGTCCGTGGATGGGGCAGTCATCACATGGTCAGGAAGACTGTTCCATGCAGCGGGTCCGGCGACAATGAAGGAACATTTGCCGAACTTAGTGGAGATATATAGTCCGGGATAAGACCATTCAGAGCCTTGTATGTAATTAGGCACAGTTTGTTGGTGATCCGCTGAGGAACGCGCAGCCAGTGTAAGTTGTTGCGCAGCGGGCCAGTGACGTGATTGGACGATGTCCACCCATAGATGAGTCGACAGACCCGCAATCAGACTGTTGCAATAGCTGACCCTAGACACCATGAAGCTGTTGACCGGTTGAGGTAGGAATGAGTGCGGATGGATTAATGTGACGCAGTTGGTAGAAGCAACCTTGAACAAGTTGATTCACATGGGCCGACATGGTCACACAGCTGTCAAAGTGAACTCCTAGGCTGCGAATGGTTTCAGCAGGTCGGACTTCAGCATCATTGAAGGTCAAGGTACTGCTGTCAAGTAGGTGGCGACGACGGAGAACGGGGAACGACATCTGTTACAGAATGTCGCCACCTAGCGATTATAAAACTATAAAGGCCCGCGTAATAATTCGTACGATTATAAAACTATAAAGGCCCGCGTAATAATTCGTAATCGTAATCTCGAGCTTTCTACAGCGCCCAACGAAAGCTAAGTCGCGGGAACCAGCTTATTCACAGGCGCTTAATCAAAACAAAATCGATAGGCTAGATGGGATCGGTTCCAGGTCAAGATCCAAGAGCCAGGCAGGCAGTAACTGAGAGTGGGCAGTGTACTGGGCACACCTGTCCTTATCGCTATGGCCGCAACAGTAGCTGCAACAAACGCTACGGTATAATTTTCGCAAATTTTAACAATTGTCTTTAATAATAATAATTATTAGCAACTTCTAATGCGCCAGTGTCTAATGCACAAGACATCAACCAATGGCGCACCAAAGCCAAACCACAATCAAGTCAATATCTAGAAGGTCAGTCCACAAGACAGAGAGGCAGCAGGGTTCTTTTCTTTATGACAGCTACGCAAAATGTTGCTTATACAAAGCAAATTTAACCCACGTAATCTTCTGAAACAACTTCTGACTTCATTTCAGAAAAGTTTATGCCATCGTCTTCCAATAAAGCGGCCAATGTACAATACCATTTACCAATTCTGTGCACGGTGGACCAAATGACGTAGCTATTTTATTTTGAGAGCCGATGGATAATCTTGCTAGCTTGGGTGTAAACAGCGACCGCTAGACGGCACCAGCAGAGAAAGAAAACAATTTTTTATCAGTACTATAAGTGGCGCGCTTTTGATAGTTAGTTCTTCGTTCTTGGTGGGAGATGATGGCCGCTTGGTACGGAATACAACGGACCGTGATGACGCCCCATATTTTGCACTCCTCGTACTGTATTACAAAATACGAGGCGTCAATACAGTACGGGGCGTTGGCTCGACGACTTGTGGAGTCGTGGAGCCTAAAGAAAGCTAAGTCGCGG
Organism: Norana najaformis; assembly: GCA_964023275.1. Classification (NCBI taxonomy): domain Eukaryota; kingdom Metazoa; phylum Annelida; class Clitellata; order Crassiclitellata; family Hormogastridae; genus Norana; species Norana najaformis. Next base: position 11,774,357 of record OZ029915.1, read on the forward strand.
GAACCAGATTATTTGCAGGTAATCTGGTGGTAATCGTGTGAACACCATAGTCAGAGCGTAATCAGCATCGTGATCTTTCAACCTTTGTGTAACATTTTGGTAAGTTAATGATTTTGTCGCATTTTTTTCTGGCTTGGCGTGAAGACATCACAGGTCATCGCTAGTAAATATAGCATTTAATGCAGAGTTGTAGATCCGATGTGAACTGGGGGCGCCCGACACGTGGCGAGCGAGAGCGCGAGCCTATAATGGGGTCGGATAAATCTTCTGCGGCGGAATATTCCGCCGCTAAACAGAAAAATATTACTTATGCGGCGGAAATCTCATTCAAAACTTTTGCGCTTGCGCATTCAAAACCTTCGCGTTCGATATTTAGGTTTTAAAAATACGTTTTACAAAGTTAAAATGGCAGAATTCATCTTAGGACAAACTTTTGATAGCCAGCAAGAAGCTGAACTGTTTGTGACTTCGTATTGTGCTCGAAATTATCACCAGTGCCATAAAGGCACAATGTGATGCAGAAGCTTTTGCTGCACAAGTTATTTCTGCATGCGTTGGGTGGCTGAATCATCCGCTGCAGAAGCACTACGCAATGGGATCTTGGATCGAAGGCCTCACAGCCCCTGGTCTTGGGGTCAGAGGCAAAGCCAATGAAGCTGAAAACATTTACATTTAAAACAATTTTAAAGAAATGGTCGCATGCGGTCGCACTACTTAACTCCTTGTAAACCCCATATTGTAATCTGAGTAAGTATAGCGTTGCACCTACTGGAAAGACTGTAGAGTTAATAAATAAGTAATTAGTCCAAGTCAGCAGTTTTGATAAAGACAGACAGGCAACAGGTATTTACAATCCAACCACTCAGCTCAACCTGCTCCTCTTCTGCCCTAACACTTCTCCGCCCGTCCGTCACCTCATCCTTAAAATTTTGCAATCGTTGCATAGCCATAGCTGCCTCACCACTCTGGAATAAACTCCCCCCAGAACTGCGACAGTTATCTGACCCATCAGACAAACTCATCTATGCACCATTGCTTGCAATTTCTGCTTTGGCCTTTCACTCAAAACTGAAAACATTCCTATTCACAGATCCTATCCTGACTTCCCTTCTTCTCTTTCTTTCCTCTCCAGTCCCAAACATCACCCACCGTAGCTGCCACACTGTTTGCCTGTCAATTTTGTTTTGACCGAGCGCCTGTATATAAGCTGGTCCTTGTGATGTAGCTTTCATTGGGCGCTTGAGAAACCTCTAGATTACAATTATGAACAGTTGTGGAAATAGATGAAAGTTAATTCTTTCATCAGAAGTACCATAAAGGTGGGTGGCATGACAGTCTTTGGGTTGTCACTGGCATTGCAAGACTAGGAAAATGTTTTCTGGCGACAGCAGATTGGTGCAACCCTGGTAGGCATAATATTACAGCAATCCTTTCAGGAAATCATGTATCATATCCAATGGATGGAGTGCTTATTCCAATCTGGAGAACTTAGAAGGTTAGCATTTTCATGTATTTCTTTATTTATCGATACCAGTAAAAGTATTTTGAAAACGGTTTGTTTAACTATAATTTAATGTAATGATGACAATTTATATACCATTGGAAGTAGCAGGCTACTTCTAGGGTGCTTTACAAAGTCAAAAGTCAGCCCAAGTACTAAGAGTTATGCATTAAATAGAATTTCAACTGTTTTTTAAAGAGGTTAACACTTTTGGACTCCTGAATGGATGCTGGAAGGCTGTTCCAGGCACGCGGGCCAACGACCCGAAAGGCCCGATCACCTATTCCAGCCTTAGTTGCTGGTAAAAATACACTGACCGACTTTGATGATCGCAGTTGCAGTTGGTTGTGGTCGTCAGATAGCGGCCTGATGCTGTCTGCAAGATAGTGTGGTGCACAACTGTTCAGACATTTGTACACAAGAAGGCAAAGTTTGAATTTTATGCACTCGCTGTTACTTACTGATTAATTACTTGTTAACTCAATCCTTCTGGTAGGTGTAGTGATCTACTTTCTCTCGCAATCTAGGGTGACCATACACTATACAAGCAGGGAGACTGCAAGTGGCCGTTTCTTTAAGATTACCACATTTAAGTAGCTAAGGCCAATTTTTTCCATGAATTCTTTGTGGATTCATCGTCAGTACATAAATCTTTTAGATGAAATTACAGATTTGGCCACAGGCAGCCAATACTATATCAACAATACGGTCGCCCCAGGTTGTAATAGGAACGGAGCACTGCATGAAGTAATTGTCTAATAAATAAGTAATAACTTGCTATATAACACAAATGTTTTTCGAAATAATTTTATTGCTTAAAATAAATTATGAAATATGATAAGTTTCTGTTATACATGTAAGAATGTTAGAGAACTTCCAGTGCATGTCGACATGCATTTATTTTCTGACTTATTGGACGTTAACTGCATGTCCACGTTTGATTACTTAATTACTTATTTATTGGACAGTTACTGTGTGAAGCTAGCAGTGCTCTATTGCTCTTTCAATCTGGGGCAGTCATATTGTTTATAAATAATTTTACTTTCATATAACCAAGAGCCGAGGTTCACTTCAAAGCTCATATAGGCCATGGCAGAGTTGGTCCCCTAGATCCGCCAGTAAGCCTGACTGCATGAGCCCTTGGATGTCCATTTCTGCCTATTAATTAGCTGTGCGCAATACCTCTAGCAGAAGAGCATTTCCTTAAGCTCCCAAAGAGGCAGCCATGGCTATGAAGTGTTAGTGCCTTCATATTTCTTTGCCTTGGCATAAGAAGGCGGGTGGCCTGTCCTCTCCCTCGTCACCTAATATTTCCACAGCGTATGGTCATTGTACTCATTATAGCTGGGTTGGCTAGGGGGCACAAGTGGAGCCAAAATCTCTAAACAAATTTCTGGCCTGATGGAGATTAGAATCATCATCATCATCTTCAATAGCATGCCCCTCTCTGGAGTGTTGCGATTTCCACAATTCTTTGCTGTCATGGTCCTAGAATGCAGCCCAAGAGGTAGTGGCCGAAGATCTGTCTCGATCATCCTGGTCAATGTATGGAATTCACAAGATTTGCTGTAGACACCATTGCTGGAAGGCATCCAGGATTAGAAACCCAACTTTTCAGTTGACAGTTCGCCATTGTAACCACTAAACTGTTGCACAGCCCTATATATCCCTTTTAAGTTTAGAGCCTTTTCTTTCATATTCATCATTTATGTTTCTTTTATATTGTTTTGTCTGCTGTTTTTATAACTGTTTTCCTTAGCCCAGACTGGCCAAAATAGCTGTAGATCTAATACAGTTAGAACAGCTATAGAAAAGCATGCCAGGTTGCAGCTTAGTTTACTGAGATCAGTCATATTTACTCTGCGGTAGGCCTAGTGCAGGTCAACATACAGCCCTATGCTTGCAAAGGCTATATCGCTGTCGCTAATTTACTGCGTAATGTCAGTGTGCACAGCAGTTATGGAATGCACTCTATGACATCCAAGTATAATTGTCACAAGACAGTACGTCAAGTCTCCATATATTACTGTTTGGTCTGTTGCAATGTAGACCAGGACGGTGGACATCTTGCCCCATACCAGGGATAGGAAGCCCTGGGAATGGACGTGATGCTTCAGTGGCAAAATAAGCGGAGAGTTCTGATTCCAACGTTTTATTTTCTAATAAATGACTTTTCATTTTCACTATGCTTTACTTTTGTTTTTGTTTTTTTTTTAAATTTTACTAGCACAGCACAGTTGAGTTTACTCCACAGTTAGCGTAAAGAAAGAAATCACCATCCAGTACACCATACGCTTCAACACAGGTATTGTGAGACCAAGTTCTACCTTTATTACAGGTTATCCATCCAGTGTTCAGATTAATATCTGCGATACTCTTTGGTAGTCCCATAGCCTGGGCATTGTGAACTAATTTCTGACTTGTTACCATTCACATAGTAGCCAGTTGAGCATTTGTTTACCACCTTTAACTGCAGGGAGTTCATCTGAAGTCCAGTTAACGTGTTTCTTGCTTCTGCAGATACCATTTTAGGTCCCATTTTCTGTCCTCAGGACATGTTCTCTCTCATTAGGCCTGGTTGGAGTGTTTGCTTCTTTTTATTTTTTTTTACTTTAGAAGTTTTCCATGCATCACTGTTTTCAAGTTGTTTCCTTTTCCTTCATTTCCCTAGCATTTGTAAGGCAACAAAGGAAGAACAGCAGCTGTTTCTGCTTTGCTTTATCTGACACAAGACCATTCAGCTTTTGGTAAAGGAAACCCTTGATGAAAAATCAATAGCTGGCTGCATATCCAGCTTAATGACTTAAGTCTGAGATTAAGCACTGTCTGCTGACTAACTGGTGACTGTCACCATGCTAAACAATTTCGACTTTACTAACAGCTCTTTAAGACTTATGTGTCGGAGGTTGTATTTCTCAACAGTCTATACATAGCATCTGTCATACAAAGCATCTCTGCCATTTCCTTATGTGTCTTAGATTGGGCATCACTCTAGGAAATGTAACTGTAATTTGAAATTTGTATAGCAGATAAACTCATCAGAGGCACTCTTTGTGCTAACAATGTTAAATGTCATTAAGAATGGAACAATCATCCATTAGCAAACATTACTCAAATGACTAGAAGAGTCACCAGTTGCAAGCTTGCAAGTGGCAAACTGCACACACACAAAGCCCAACCAACAGGTTCCCAACTAGAGTTGAATGATGACAGCACGTTTGAAGTTTCTGAAGTACGTAGTGTCAAGGATGAGGAAATGACTATGGGCGATATTATGGCTCGTGGTTGTCTCACCGTCCAGCAGTCCATCATAGATGGAAGACGATGCAGCATCCAGATATTCCTTGAAACAACAGATATGTGTAGGACAGGCATTTCTCACCTGCTGGATAGTAGTTTAGCCCTTCCATGATTGACTGAAAGTGCCACTCGAAAGACTCTTCCTTTGCTTAATCCATGATTTCCCGGCGGAGGCGGCATACATATGTCTGTAGGTCTGAGGCTTGACTGTGGAACTAGAATCCTGGCTCTCCTCTGTAGGTGGACCATTCCAGACATAGAAGGTCATGATGACATGAAACAAAACCGTCCGATACACAGTAAATCCATGTTGGAAACGAAAAATGATTCCGATACACAGACTCAGCAACAGTAAAAATCCGAACTTCCAGAATTATGCGCAAATTTTACATTTGGACAGTTTATTGTGTCAGAAAAATGCGAAGAAAAGCTAACAGCCAATATGGCTGTGGGCATGCACAGATTACCAATTATGTTCATCTCCCTTTTTTTAAAGAAAATGGTGGTACATCTCTTGTTATACTTAAATTCATTCTATCTTAAGCCAGTCTAAACTAATCTATTTACTAAGTCTCTTCTGTCTTGCCCTAATACTCTCTGTATCAAGCAGCTTTCGCAACATAGTGACCCAGTTGCATCAATCTTTCACCTCATTGATGACTTTGTCACCTCATTGATGACTTTGTCGTCTTTGACGACAATAGGTGGCTTAGCTGAAAAGGGATGTGCTTCAAGGTGTGATGTCAGGTTCTGTTGAGCTTGACTTACTCCAACGTATAGACGTGGACCTTATGGGCCAATACGACCCACTGGCCTTTCAAAACAAGGTCTTCACCTGCGATCAGTTCTTCAGTGAGGGTGTAAAATTTGTGAATGTTTTGGTACTTCCTTTGGGGTTCCAGGTCATCCAGCTGTTGTCTGGCACATCAAGCTCTTGTACTCTCATCCTCCGTTGTCATCTCATTGATTGTCATAGTAATGTACTGTGATACCGACTGTTCTTAATTCTTGATGCAATTCCTCATTATAAAACTTATTATATTTAAGCATTGACACGCGATCTCCTTTATATTTATGGCATTTATTCCGCTATATACTGCTTGTAATAAAACTTAATATATTTAAGCATTGACACGCGATGTCCTTTATATTTATGGCGTTTATTCTGCTGTATACCGCTTATAATTATGCTGATGTAGAAGTTTCTTCGTTTCTGAAGGTTGTACATTCACCGTCTTTACCGTCGTCGCAGTTGACTTAATGCCGAAGTGTTTAGCTATTCTGCAGTTTACTGGAGGTTTTGGAAAACTCGCATCACGGCCCATCCCTCATTGGTGAGTAGTATTTGACTGATTCAAATTAAGTGCGCTTATGTATGCAACATGCAAGAATTTTAATATGCCAACAAGTCACTTGCCGTGCCTATTGTTGGTTAGCCTATGGAACGTTTAAAGTGGCTCCATCAATTTTCTTTCGGCTGTATACAATTCATTTTCAATTTAGCAACAGTTTAACACGCTGGACGCGAGGGATGTGTTAACACGTCCCTCATTTGTATAGCTGGGACGCTGCGGACGTGTAAACATGTCCCTCAGGTAGCAACCTTTCTAGGCAGTTCAGCGTCCCAGTAATAATTCCTGCCGCTTGGTAATAATAGTGGATATGTTCTGTCACCTATTGAGTACATACACGATTATTTTGGACACTCTCTATCATATATATATATCTCATATATGCCGAAGACTGAATGGGCCAAATGGCCTTACTACGGACGTGTGTACACGTCCCTCTGGTATGAGCTGTTTTTAGGCATTGCAACGCTTGGTAGTAATAGTGGACAAGTGCTGCCACCTACCGAATGCATATACGATTATTTTGGACACTATTATATATATATATATATCACATATATGCCGAAGAATGAATGAACCAAATGGACTGATTTTTACCCTCGTTACGCTCCGTTGAGAAAGTTATTGAATTGGTACAGAAAGATAGTCCTACAGATGATTTACACGGCTGTAGCAGATGCATATATTCTCTACAAGAAGCTTGGAGGAACTAGGCGTCAGAATATTGTTCGGCCTCGGCTGTGAAGCCAAGATCGATACATATATGTATATATATATACACGGACGTGTATACACGTCCATCTGGTATCAACTGTGGCTAGGCAGTTCCCAATGTCCCAGTAATAATTCCTGCTGTTTAGTAGTAATAGTGGACATGTTCTGTCACCTACTAAATGCATATACGATTATTTTGGACACTCTCTAGGGCCTGGTATATCACACATATGCCGAAGACTGAATGTACCATGTGTAGTACTATGCTTCGAAATGTATCACACTGAACGTGATCTCTAGACGTCCTACAGTTCTGCATAAGAGAAAATTCAATTCTCTGTCTCAACAGTTCTCTCTTAAATTCTTCTATTTTTGTCGTCTCTTGTTGAAATTGTCATAGCAGCTGTCACTCCTGCCGGCGTAATTTTGCCTGCGATTCTTCATTAATGACGCGCATGGGTTGTCTTGATCGCAGAACCGATTCGTGGCAGATACAGGCTTTCTGCGTGTGGGTACCGCATACGCTATCCTTCATCTGTGGCAAATATCACAAGTGTTTCGGAAACTTGCTTTTGTTTTGTCTTTGCCGTTCTTCGCAAACAGAGATTTCACCGGATGCTGCACTGTCAGGGTTTGGAAGTCTCGAAGTCGGTCTGTAATTTGTCTGGCGGGCGGGGGTAGGGTCTGATGGTGTATTTGGCCGCTGTCCGTCTGTAGTCAGAGAAATCAGTCTGTCGGGGAGAGGGGTAGGGTCTGATGGTGTCTTTGGCCGTTGTCTGTCTGTATAGTCAGAGAAGTCAGTCTGTCGGGGAGAGGGATATGGTGGAATGGCCATTATGGCCAATGTTCGTTTGTAGTCAGAGAAGTCAGTCTGTCGGGGAGAGGGATAGGGTGGAATGGCCATTATGGCCGATGTTCGTTTGTAGTCAGAGAAGTCAGTCTGTCGGGGAGAGGGATAGGGTGGAATGGCCATTATGGCCGATTTCCTATGTAGTCAGAGAAGTCAGTCTGTCGGGGAGAGGGATAGGGTGGAATGGCCATTATGGCCGATTTCCTATGTAGTCAGAGAAGTCAGTCTGTCGGGGAGAGGGATAGGGTGGAATGGCCATTATGGCCGATGTTCGTTTGTAGTCAGAGAAGTCAGTCTGTCGGGGAGAGGGATAGGGTGGAATGGCCATTATGGCCGATGTTCGTTTGTAGTCAGAGAAGTCAGTCTGTCAGGGAGAGGGATAGGGTGGAATGGCCATTATGGCCGATGTTCGTTTGTAGTCAGAGAAGTCAGTCTGTCAGGGAGAGGGATAGGGTGGAATGGCCATTATGGCCGATGTTCGTTTGTAGTCAGAGAAGTCAGTCTGTCAGGGAGAGGGATAGGGTGGAATGGCCATTATGGCCGATGTTCGTTTGTAGTCAGAGAAGTCAGTCTGTCGGGGAGAGGGATAGGGTGGAATGGCCATTATGGCCGATGTTCGTTTGTAGTCAGAGAAGTCAGTCTGTCAGGGAGAGGGATAGGGTGGAATGGCCATTATGGCCGATTTCCTTTGTAGTCAGAGAAGTCAGTCTGTCGGGGATAGGGATAGGGTGGAATGGCCATTATGGCCGATGTTCGTTTGTAGTCAGAGAAGTCAGTCTGTCGGGGAGAGGGATAGGGTGGAATGGCCATTATGGCCGATATCCGTTTGTAGGCAGAGAAGTCAGTCTGTCGGGGATAGGGATAGGGTGGAATGGCCATTATGGCCGATGTTCGTTTGTAGTCAGAGAAGTCAGTCTGTCGGGGATAGGGATAGGGTGGAATGGCCATTATGGCCGATGTTCGTTTGTAGTCAGAGAAGTCAGTCTGTCGGGGAGAGGGATAGGGTGGAATGGCCATTATGGCCGATTTCCTATGTAGTCAGAGAAGTCAGTCAGTCGGGGAGAGGGATAGGGTGGAATGGCCATTATGGCCGATTTCCTTTGTAGTCAGAGAAGTCAGTCTGTCGGGGAGAGGGATAGGGTGGAAAGGCCATTATGGCCGATTTCCTATGTAGTCAGAGAAGTCAGTCTGTCGGGGATAGGGATAGGGTGGAATGGCCATTATGGCCGATGTTCGTTTGTAGTCAGAGAAGTCAGTCTGTCGGGGAGAGGGATAGGGTGGAATGGCCATTATGGCCGATATCCGTTTGTAGTGAAGTGGTGGATGTGGGTCAGTCAGAAGGGGCATTTGCAGCCGAGTGCTTCTCCTACAAGAGGAAGTGTGTAATATATTACTACTTCTGCATTTATTAAGCATCACTATCTAATGACTAAGCACTCAATCGATGGCCCTGAGTAAACATTAAGGATGTTCAACGTGCTGACACAGTAACCGTCAAAGAGGAGGCTCGAACTCGTACTCTGCGTGTTACAAGCCGGGCGCTCTAACCAATCGACTACCGTGGCCTACCAAACCTCTCGAGACCAATGGCGCATCTCTCAACATCTTCTGCATTCAAAGTATGCTGTCACCTGCTAACGCTCAGAACAAGAGAACCAGAAACTGTTCTGATTTTGCTTCATTTTTTGCTAACAAAATTAGCAATCTCAAATTAAAATTGCTTGGTGTATTACTTGTCTAATTTGGTATGACTTGCTGCTTGACTCTGACTTCTCTGGTACTGCATTTAATGACATTCCACCTGTCACATACTTTGAAGTCCTGTCTCTTCTTAATCACACTCTTCCTAAATCCTCTCCAATGCAGCATTTTGTACAAGTTAATTCAAGTGTAAATGTACACGCTTTACCATATAGCAACCGTATGGTCTCGACTCTGCTCATGTTTAAGTGTATCGGGTGAGATCCTTCACCAGCTCTGCCCGTTTGAATGAGTGCCACACCATTTAAGGTCCCCGTGCAGGGATATGCGATTTTAAGGCTTTACCGCCTTTGTCCGTTCGAATGGGCACCATTTAAGGTCCCCGCGTAAGGACTGTGCAAGCACGAGATTCAAATCTCTAAAATAAAGTCACGACCGGGACACTAACAGGGATCCTAATGCTCAGAGGCGTCTTGATCTACGCCAGTGTACTGTATCTATCCAGGCCAGCATTGTAATGTTACCAACAGTGAATAATAACATGGTTACTAATGCTAATACAAGCACTGATATTGCTTTAATAATTGAGTTGCGACCATCATAACAACAAACCTGATATTCTCTCTCCTTCCGCTGGAGCGCGCGTCGTTTGCGGTAAGGCTACATGATAATCAAAAGTTAATCGTTGTAATGCTATAGTTCTGTGAATAAGCACTGCATATTTTCAATTGCAATTCATCAAAGCCTCAATGTAGGATAATAAATTAGGTTACTAAATTAGTATATTAGGCCGAAGGGCTGAATGACTGGCTTGCTGAGTGACTGTTTGGCTGACTGGCTGGCTGACTGACTATGAATAAGCTGGTTCCCGTGACGTGGCTTTCGTTGGGGGCTGTAGAAATCTCGGGATTACGACTGTTTGGCTGGCTGGCTGTTTGGCTGGCTGGCTGACTGACTGTTTGGCTGGCTGGCTGGTTGACTGACTGTTTGACTGGCTGACTGTTTACCTAATAACAACATAACAGGCGCTTTAACAGGATAGCCGTTTTCTTTTATTGCTGTCACTAAAATCTAAACATTTCAGTCACGTCACTTCAATGCTCCCAGTCATCCTATCTTGGCCAGTTATTTGCAATCCAACAACTCCGTTCAACCCATTCCCCTTCCGCTTTATCACTTTTCCGCCCTCCCGTCACCCCATCCGTAAATTTGGAAATCTCTCCATAGCCATATCTGCTCCACCCCTGTAGAGTAAACTCCCACCAAAATAAAGAAGACCCTTACTGGACACACAAGAGCCGAAATGGACAGTGGACAGTCTTCCAACAAGAAGAAAACCAACAAGAAGTCGACAAAGGTGCCATCAACCAGTCAACAAAACCCCCCTTTGCCTGCATTTGGTCTCTCTTCCATGTCGTGCTGCAATCAGTTTTTAAAAAAATACATACATTACCTACGGAAACAAAAATCTTAAAGGAAACGATAAGAAGAAAGAAATGAACTTATGGACAATGTCAACAACATTTTCATGTCGAAGACGTCAACGGCCTTAGTTGCCATAAGATGTTGTTAAACCCATGGACAACAACTACACCAAAATAAAAAATATCTGGCTCAGCCTACGATCTGACGAACACTTCTTCCCTGGCAATATCTGCACAGGTCTTTCACTCTGAAAATATTCCTTATCTACAAATCCTATCCTGATTCTTCCTATTCCCCTTAACGCTTCAAAATAAAAAACCATCCACCGAAGCCGTCTGTCTGTTTGTGTCTGTCTGTGTCTGCCTGCCTGCCTGTCTCCAGGATCTTTACCTGGAACCGAATCTATCCCTTCCTGTCTATCCTTCTTGTTTCGACTGAGATCCTGTGAATAAGCTGGTTCCCACGACTTAGCTTTCGTTGGGCGCTGTAGAAATCTCGGGTTTACGATTACGAATGGTTTTTGTTGATGCTAGGTAGCCTACAAGCTTGCATGCGCAATAAAGTTTGTACGAGCCTGATTAATACATGAATAAGTAACCGTTTATGGAGTACCATGCAAATGACACCACATGGACATTTTTGAGATTACGATTACACTATTGTATTTGTATTGTATTATATTTGTATTGTATTGTATTGCGAATACCTTTAAGAACACCCAGAGGCTGAAGGCGACATTCAACACGAATTAGAACGCTCCAAAGACCATCGCAGCCTTCCTGTCAATTTCTGCTTTCTTATCTTCTGAAAATTTTGTCAGCATTCCTTGCCAGCACACAATGGAGGCCACGGAATGATCTCGGTTAGCACATAGGACTCCTATGACATCAACACACGTCATCGCGTTACAAGCACGTGTGATATGCTTGCAAACTAGGTTGCGTATTCGGTAATTACAAAATGGTGGGTTTCCCGTTAAAGGTAAGTATGGAGAGGCTGTGGTGCGCCATCGATTGATGCCTTGTGCAGTATTGTAAAGGCGTTGCAGAAGTCACAAGATTATAATCGATTAGATTAGATTAGATTAACTGATTACGGAACGAGAATTTTTAGTAATTTTCAGGTAAGATGCAAATACTCCAGCATCAATTTCTACAATCTATTGTAATCCAATATGTTCTGTTTAATCTAATCTAGTGAAATCCATTCTGATCTAGTCTAACCGAATGACTTATATGGCGCCGTTATCATCACATGCCCAAGGCATCAATTGATGGTCGCTGCAGGTAAAACCGTATTCAAAAATCGTAATCCATTAGAGAAGTCCTGTCGAAAACCACTCGCTTATCACTTTATGTTTATGATCACTTGCACAGCTCCTTTTAGGATTCTATCGAATTAGGCCCTTAAAAAGGTATATGTTTAGTCAGTATCTACCTTATTCTGTAGACCTAGAATCTTTGCACTGACCAATTATTTGCATATCGCAGACAGCTAAAACTACGGGTATTGTATTATAATTTACGAAATTTATATAGGCCTAGCGTCTCTTTAAGAAAAAACCTACTCAACGATGCTTCCGGTATGATGGCCACGCGAAAATAAGCTTCAGGGACCGAATATGAGGTCAAAGGTTATTCCAAAGCGAAGGGGCAAACCACAGGAAACTAATTAGGCCTATGCTGCCTTGTGGAAGTCCTTGCCCAAGACAATCGTAATCGAAATCGAAATTTCTAAAGCGCTACTTCAAATCTAAGAGCAGGGCACCAGCCTATTCACGAGTGCAAGTCAGTGGAGTTGTCCAAAGATGCCAAGTGAAGAACCAAGTCCGGTTGCCAGAAAACCAGAGAGAGGAGGGGAAGAGAAGCTGCTAGGGCGGGTTGTGCTTAAGCTGAGAGAAATGGGAAGGCAGCGGATTCGATGGCACACAACTACTCATCCCTCTGGATGAACATATGGAGGAGAGGGAAGGAGGGTGAAAGCAGGTGGGAGCGGGAGATAAAAACAGCTAGGGGCCTTTCAATGAAGGTATTTGGCAATAGATATCAATTAACTATGGGCAGTAACTAATCAGGCACTAACCAGAGCTGTGCAATACGACAATCTCAGAGAATGAGTCAGCATCTTGAGCGTCACTGCCGCTAGGAACAGAACTGAGCCCATGATGATGCGGCTCGATACGAGACTGACATCGATGGTGAAACTTGCGAGCGACAGAAGTACGATCATGTTCTGCACACAGCAACAACAAATATGAAATCGCGTTTCCACAGCAACGAACATGCATTTCACAGCGTTCAGAACACGTGACCCATCTTCCGTGATTTCAGCATGCAGCTTAGATAACATGCACAGGCCTAAATGCGTTATGTGCATTCGTGTATTATTAGTAATAATTATATTAATATATACTAATCTGTTCCGCTCAGAGATCGGCTAATGTTCCTTGAGGAGAAATGCCCAGTAGCTGCCGGTTTCTTCCTCTCTGTCCTCCCACTTCCTCTACTAAATGTAAATGTACGTTTTTCTATAGTGACCGTGTGACCTTGACCCTACTCATTTTTCAGTGAATTGATCGGGTGAGTTACTTCACCACCGCTGCCCGTTTCAATCGGCGCCATGATATTTAAGATGTTAGCCCGAGATCCAAATCTCTGAAATAAGCCACGCTGGAACGGGAACAGAGGATCCCCAGGCACAGCGGCCCTTGACGTACGCTTTTAGGAGTGTAGCTAACCAGGCTTACCGACCGCCTCGCCTAGGTGTACTAAATTGACCAGGTACCAAGATAAGCTACACGTGTCTTGTATATATATATGTATATATATATAGATAGATATATATATATATAGAGAGAGAGAGAGAGAAGTATCTTGTTATAAATGTGTTACTAATGCTTTAAAAGACTAAACGCATGACTGACCATGGTAGAACTTGTCAAAAATGAATAACTGGCACCAGAAGAGATTACGTGCACGACTGCCCAAGAAAAGGAACATATTCCAGATGAAAGCATAACTGACCACGAAAAGGAACATGTTCCAGATGAATGCACTAAATAACATGAGCTGGAACATGTTCAAGATGAATGCACGACTGACCATGAAAAGGAACACGTTCCAGATGAATGCACCACTGACCATAAGCAAGAACAAGTTCTTTAGATAATAGTGGGGAAGGCGCGCTGCTGTTATGGAGACCTTCAGCCCTGGCATCTTCGACCTTTTCACTCCGAGTTCTTCGTCGATACTGAGCGGTGGAGTACTCGACTCGATGGATTGGTAGATGTAAAATTCTTGTTGATCCATGACAGACCGCTTGTGAATCAAATGGGTCTCTTCTGGATCGGGGATCATCTCAATCTCGTCCATTGACTTATCCGACTTGACTACGATTGACAGCGCCTGCAGACATACAGAGAAGTCGAAACCGAAACTCGTTTTGTTTTTACGACTGGTTTCAGTCTTATGAAACGGACATCGAAACCCACGTCTCGAGCCCGTTGCTTTCGGTTAAAGGAACAGAAACGCTTTGGTTTGAACTGGAAACTTCAAATTCTAAGAAACCAAAACCGGCTTAATTCTTAAACACTCAGCTTTCGATTTTTAAGAAACCGAAACCACCTTCTAAAGCGCGCTTTTTATATCAACAAACCAAAGCCATTTACTCAAGTACTCTGCTTTGTAGTGTAAGAAATTGAAAGCGAAATCATCTGCTTGAACACTTTGCTTTCGATTTTAACAAACCGAAACCACCCTCCTGAGCATTCAACTTTCTAACAGAAAGAGACGCTATGGTTTGAACGGGCGGCTTTCGCTTTTAAGCGGGGCCCTTCTCTATCGCCACCATTATTCCAAAACTCATCCCGTGCCCTGGAGCTCTGGCCTGTCCTGCGAATCTCTAAACAGAACCGAACCTGTCTCAGTATTGAGTCCTAACCTTGTTTGTAAATAACTTAGATCTCTTGTCTAGACGCTCAGCCGCTTAACAAAAACAGGATTTTTCAGTACAGCTACAACCAAAGATGTCGTTACAAGGACGAGCAGAGATAATGTCTCCACTGCCCTGCCAGCATGTCTAAAAACAATTGTTGGGACCCATATCAGCTTTATACGGATTCCATAGGGGAATATGTGTCCAAAATGGGCCCCATATTGGCATGCTGGCAGGTCTATAGCTTACTTCACCTCATTTCAAACCTTTCCAATCCGCCACTGCCTTCCCCACTCTGAAAACCGTACCCACACCCTTTGTTACAATAAAAGCGATTACAGTTACAACACAAGCGATAACAGTTACATCGGGTTACAAGATTAAAGTAATAGGCGATTATGACAGGTACTGGTCATTACAAAGATGTAATCATCGCTTTAGAAAAGCAAATGGGTTTGGATTGCGGTTACAACACCGCGACATTTCTAGGGCGCTATTTCGAAGCTAAGCGCAGGGCATCAGCTTAGTCACGAGCGCTGCGTCAAGTCAGTGGGGTGTCCAAAGATGCCATGTCAGGAACCAAGTCCAGTTGCCAGAAGGCCAGGAACAGAAGAGGAAGAGGAGGTGTCAGGGTGGGTTGTGTTTTAAGCCGAGAGAAATGGGAAGGCAGCGGATTCGATCAGGGTGGGATTTCTTGAAAAAGATGAGCGCTTTTGATTAGCTTCTCTTGAAGAGGCGTTATATAAATTTCTAACTACAACTAAAAAACTATAAGGTCAAACGATCGATTCTCGTGAAGATTGGGTTGATTCGAACCTGCACGTCGAATGGATAGTCCCATGGTTCCATGGTTTCGGTGAAAGATCCCCGCACCTTCTTTCTCTCTACGACGTATGCCTCCATCTGCTCATTTCTGTAGATTTCTCTTTCGATCTTCGTCTTCAAGTCTCCGACGCAATTTTCGACGTATATCTTGGGATTCCATCGCGTCTCCAGAGCTTGGTCCTTTGGATCCTGCAATCAGCCAATCAATCGATCGATCAACCAATCAATCAGTCTGTCTGTTCCAACGTCCGTCAGTCAGTCAGTGCTCCGGTAGTTAAGATATTAGTAATATTAATAGATATACTTAGATGCCATCCGTCCCTTCTTTTGCTGCTTCCTTTCATCCTTCTTCTCATCTTACCCTCCCTCCATGCTTCCTTCCTTCCTTCTTTCATTCTTTCCTTCTTTTCACCTCTCTACTTTCTCTTCTCACTTCTCATTCTCCTTCTTCTTCTTCTTCTCTCCACTCTCAGCCTGCCTTCCTGCCTATCTGCCTGTCTGTCTGTGTAGCCCGCGACGTGAGTCCATACCTTTCCATCTAACGCCGGTTCTCTCCAACGTGCTTCACCATCACATCTGCGTCGAACGTCTCCTTCAGCGTGTAAATCTTGTTGACTTTAACGAAGACAACCTGCACGTAAACTCTCCGCTAGATAAACAAACCCGTTATCATAAAGGAACAAACAGTGCTACATAATGTATTGTCTCGTATCAGAAAACGCTCATTTGGCCAGAAAGCTCTTCCAGACACGTTTTTATGTATGCATGCAATTTTTTATGTATGCATGCACTTACTTATGTATGTATGTATTTATGCATGTAATATGTATGTCTGTATATACATATTTATTTACTTATGTATGTATCTACGCATGCCTGCATATATCTAGACATTCATTATAGCCCCTTCTAAGTTCTAACACTCCACTGACCTACCTTCTCTTTGTCTTCGTTTTCATGCTCTATCTCTGTTGTGCCTTCGAGCATAACATTGGCAGCCATTGACGCTCCGTAGCCTTGCTGCGTTGACGTGCACAATAGTGTGTCAGGTTAGGAAAGCGATTGCTTAGCCCGTTCAACTCTTGCAGGCCCTGGTGTCAAAATGTATGTATGAATGAATGTTTGCATGTGCATGAGCATGTCTGTGTATGAATGTGTGTATGTATGTATGTATCTGGCTATTTATATAGCGCCTTTCAAGAAACTCACAAACGCGTCAAAGCATACTATCTAACAATCGTAAAAGGTGTGATTTAATAGGTATGAAAATGTTTCTTGAGCTGTTTCTTTGGGAAAAGTACGTATACGATTGTGCTTCAATCCAAGCAATTAATCTAGGCCTACATCAGGGATGTCCGACCTTTTGGTGCGAAGGGCCACGTTGCCATTTTTCTAAGACTTCTGAGGCCGAAGACAAAAATTATCAAAAATCAAAAAGAACGCAACCCATACTAACGAAATAATATTTTTATTTGCCTACCTTAAGATCGGGCACCACGTATTCACATTTATGCTGATTTTTGTGAAGCAAAGAATTATAGGAAGTTTTCAAGACTGCGCTTTAATCAAAGTATGCAAGTAAGCAGTTCACAATATTAGACAGAAAAATCAATATTCCGGAAGGACCGGATCATGGCCTGCAGGTCGTATGTTGGGCAACCCTATTCTACAATGAAGCCAGTGCAGAACCATTCTTCTGAAGGGAGGGTTTATTCCGTCTGGCAAGGGTAAATTGAGATGGGGCAAGTCCATGTCCCCATTTAATATTTAAGGACGCCATCTCCGAACTAGTTAGGGCGATGGCTGTCTGCTACACTGCTAAACTTGTGAAGCTGAACAAGGGTCAAGATAAAACTGGGAATCGGAGAAAGGTCACAAACATCTATCTCCCTTGGATAAGCCAGGAATGGGAGTGTGCTAGATCAGTAAGGCAATCACCAGAATGAGACATGCAGGGATTTGGAAATTGACCTGACTGGGGTGCCATCGGTTCATGCTCTGTGTATTAGACAACGCAAAAAGAAAGTTACTAAATATTTATTTATTTATTATTATTATTATTATTATCATCATCATCACCACCATTATCATCATCATTATTATTATTATTAATAGTAGTAGTAGTAGTGGGAGCATTAGTATTATTATTAGCACTAGTAGTAGTATTTTTAGTATTAGTGTTAAGATTAGTATACACTGTAAGTTGGCTATTAGTTTAAGATTGCTTAGTTTATAAGAGTGATATTTTATTTAATCTTTAAAAAATTTCGATTCGAAACAAATCCAGGCAGACTTAAGAACAGATTTCGACTATACAGATAAATTATTGCACGAAATCGAAACCACAACTTAACCCAAACGAAGAACATCAAGCCTCTCCGGCTGCTTGAACAATTATGTTGTCATAGCAACGTCAAAATTAGGCCGGTTTTTGTAGCAGCGTAGATTACGCTGGATCACATGAAAAAATTTTTCGCCTGCTACTAGGCATATGTTATGTGTACTACTCTAAATCGAATCTGCTGATTCCAAATCTGAAGTCAGATTTTGTGTAGCATGTCAGGATCTTAAGATACGAGGGTTGATCAATAAGTAATGAGAAAAATATATTAGACAGCAAATCTGGACCAAAATTGTTTTATAGTTTTTCAACATAATCTCCCTGAAGCTCAACACATTTTTCCCAGCGATGTTCAAGTGCTTTTACACCCTCCAGGAAGAAAGTTTTATCCAGCTCCTGAAACCAGTCATTTATGGCATGGATAACACTTTCATCAGTGTCAAATTTCTGTCCGCGAAGCGAATCTTTCAGATAACGAAACAGATGGAAGTCAGACGGTGCCAGGTCTGGAGAATAGGGTGGGTGTTGTAGCAGTTCGAAGCCGCACTCGCGAATTGCAGCCGTTGCAACAGACGAGGTGTGAGCTGGAGCATTGTCCTGATGAAACACGATACCTTGACGCAACTTCCCTCGACGTTTTTCCTTAATAGCCACGCGAAGTTTTTGGATTAACTGTGCATAGTAGACACCCGTGATAGTCTTTCCACGCTCCAAGTAGTCAATCATCAAAATACCCTCACTGTCCCAAAATACGGATGCCATAACTTTACCCGCTGATGCAATTTTGCGGAATTTCACCGGTGTCGGGGAATCGACGTGCTTCCACTCCATACTCTGCAGTTTTGTCTCGGGATCAAAGTGGTGAGCCCAAGTCTCATCCATAGTGACATATCTGCGTAGAAACTTTGCCTGGTCTTCTCTAAAAAGGTCGAGATTTTCACGAGAAGTTGTTAGTCGGACTTGCTTGTTATCATGTGTTAACATTCGTGGAACCCATCGAGCACAGACCTTGTTGTACCCCAAAATGTCTGTAATAATATGATGGGTTGTGCCATACGACAACTTCAAACAATCTGCTACATTTCTAATATTAACCCGCCGATCTTTCTGTATCAGAGCCTGGACGAATTGGACGTTTTCGTTGGTACAGGTCTCAGTAGGGCGGCCAGAACGGTGCTCGTCTTCAGTTGATTGCCTACCGCGATTAAATTCAGCTACCCACCGATAGACTGTAGCCTGTGAAGGGGCATTGTCCCCTAAAACCTTCTTCATGTCCGTTGCAATCTCATTTTGAGTCAATCCTTTTAAATGCAAATATTTAATAACCGCACGTTTCTCGTTTTTATCCATTATTTACAACAGCCGCTGGGCAGACGGCTTCCGGCAGTTGCCTAGCAACTACAGTAATGGCCCACGTGACAATTTAAAAATAAAAACTCTTCTAAATAAGTAAGTTAGTAAATAAAAATAAAAATTCTGCAAAAAACAACTGTCTAATACGTTTTTCTCATTACTTATTGATCAACCCTCGTATGCAGCATACATGCTAATAATTATGCAAACTCTTTACAGAACTAGTATTTCCTTATAACTGTGTAATTATGCAAACTCAGGGTATTCATAACAAGAAACAAAATGTTATTCTTTTATAACTTGAAATTAAAATATGTTTTAAAATGTAATATAAATATATGTATGTTACTCAGATGAAAGCATACATTTCGAAATTTTGTCTCTAGCTTAACTCTATACGAGTTCAAAAGTGCTTTAGACACTTGCTCTTGCGCTTGCGAGTGGCCGCTGTTGCCCGCTGCAGAAACCAGCAGTAATCGCCCATCATGTTGGAATTGCAGTGGCCCTGATATCTTGCTTCAAAGGTGGAGATGTCTTGATGGAATCTCTCTCCATGCTCATCGCTTACATCACCCAAGTTTGGTGGGGAAAAATCCAGATGGGAATGTAAGAAATGTATTTTTAGTGACATCCGGCAGCCGAGTTGCTTATATGCTGTTAGCATGTTGCTAACGAGTTCAGCATAGTTCTCAGCTCGGTGGAAGGAAGTTTTGCACCACCAACGTACATGCATCCCAAGCGGCAAATTCCAGTGGGTTGAGCTTGGTTCTAAATACAGTATCACGCATTAGTTCGCGGATTTTACCACAAACACAGGAAAAATTGTCTGGATGGTTAACACAGCCTCGCCTATTCATTTCAAATTAAATCTCACACACTAGCTACAGCTATATAAGAAAACTTCACCTTCGTTCTACGCAATCTCGCCTTATATACTGGTATTGATGCTGACGTCAGCTCGCTGACATGCCCAATCATGTCTAGCGGCTGCTGCGGCTTGCTGTTAGGAATATTTCAGGCGACACTTGCAGGCATGCACATATCATTGGCAGCAATCGTGGAGACACGTACAACAGAATGTACAGACATAACCGAAAACGAGTCCTTACGTCATTACTTGAATGCATCTTCTTCTTTCAGTTTTGGCGTCATTTTTCATTCGGCTCGGGATGTATAGGGAGGTGGTTTCCCGTTGCCTTCCTCCCGGTGTTTTTAAAGAGACACCATCTCCCTGCGTCAATGTCTTTCATTGTCCGTCCTTCGGTTGCTTCGCCCATGGGGCTCGCTTATACCGGCGATAGCTCGGTCGTCCACCACACACATGCATAACTTAAAATCTAGACGTGCTGGGCAGATTCTGACTTCATATTTGGAATCAGCACATTTGAATCAATATAAGGCACATGCATTACTTTCAGTAGCAAAATCGTTGTGATCCAGTGTTATACAGCATTGCCAGTTCCTCTGTTAATCCATCTGAAACTCGTTCGGGGATTTGTGATAAATAAGCCCTTGACAGTGTGTCTGTGTGGCGTTTCTCCACAGCTGAAGCATCTGCCTCTACAGCTGTTTGTCCCTCGTGCCCTTCGTCCATGTTCCTGTGTAGCACCCTCTTGTGTCCCTGCAAGCTCCCTGTGACCTTAAGCCTCCAGAAATGCATCTCCTGCAAGGATATATGCAATTGATGTGCTTGGTACTGAGTAAGCAAGGATAAGAAGCTTTGATATATCCACCCTCAGGTCGCTTAGGGACTCATTATGGCCTCTCCAATGATATTGTAATTGAGTCCTGTACAACTCTGTCTGTCCCTCTGATCCAAGTCCCTGTTTCAAGCTTTTGACCACGTCATCAAAGCTTTCGTTAACATCTGCTCCTAATGTCCAGAGTAACTGGCTCGCCGATCCTTGCAACGAGCATTTCAGCCAATCCAGTTTTTCTTTCTCTGTCCACAGGTTATGAGAAGCACACACATCAAATTGTTTCAGGAAGCTCTCAGTCTGTATTGAGCCATCTTATTTGTCTGGTTGCATGGCAAGTTTTTTCAAGTCAGGCCCCTATTAATAATTTTGTTTGTGTTCCCCATTTTGCATGCACCCTGTCTTATGTTTACCTCTGCCTCGCTACTCTGCATTGACTGATGTTGCTTTTTTGTGCTTGTCCCACAGTAACTTAGTTTAGAGATTGGCCGATCATCCTCTGAAAATGAGTAGCCCATATGATATCTTTCTCCACTCCAGAATGTGAAATTCATTCTTACATTTTAGTCTAGAAATTTCAGCCTCCATGTTGCGAATTCGTTTAATTAGAGTTAAGAAAACTGAATTTCAGACTTCAGTAGTTATATTTAAAATACCTGTTTACACCTTCTATTTTACAAAGACTGTTCCATTCAACAGAAAAAAACAATAACTGTCATACCCTGCAGACTATTCTATACAGAAAAAAACACCAGAATAAATCTCTCACAACAACCACAGCCCTACGGGCATAATAGAAGTCTCAGGCATCTGGTGTTGGCCATGCTTCGTTCGGCTTCTCCACACGCTAAGTCACCACTCAGAAAATACTTGATTGGATCAGGATTCCATCCCTCGTACTCGTCCCATAATGGTCCCGTGTCATCAACCAGCCAGCTCCAATTCACTCGTACAACCAGGACCACGGGTATCGGGCTAAATTCAAGCACAACAGACTTCTCAAATGTACTTGAATACTAAGTTCCAATGAACAGTTCTCAGCATATAAGCCTATGTAAACGCTAAAACGTTTCGTACCAAACAACACACAAAGTATACCATCTACAGCAGATATTAAATACCGCAAATATGTACATTTAAAGCATGCTCACATATCTATATACACAAACCGGCCGAAACTGGCGTCCATTATTCAAATAGCTTAGTACACATAAGACCTCAAATGTTCAATAAATATCACTCCGAGTTTTACTCAAGGCCAGACTTTTATACATGTTTTAACTCATATGCAGATTCTTCAGTTATTCACACACATCTTAAACTAGCTTAAACGTAACATTCTTTCCTCTGACTGAACCCTCCTTCGAAGTCCCCGGAAATCGTCTTCTCCTTGCTCTATCACTCAGAAACTGACTCAACCTAGCGACTCCTCGACCCTAGGTACAGACGTCCTTCTTATTCAGTGGCCCCATGGTTGACGAATCTGGAACGGTTTAGATGCCTTCTATCATCAACTTGGCTAGCTGCCTCAAGCAAGCTTATTCCCATGGCACGAAGATGCTTGGTTGAAGAGCAGTCTGAATCCTCATGCCAGGTTTCAGTCAGCACGAATCCGCTGAGTTGTTCTTCATGCATCAGCCAGCTGACGTGATCAACCTTGTTGTTGACAGCGAACGTTGAGGCAGCCGAAACTCACCCGATGCGTGGGTTGCAGAGCATGTCTTGCAACAGGGGGCGAATGAGAGCAGGCAATGGTTGTCGGTTACGGCCAGCTGCGGGCTGGGAAGTAGACTGAGATGGGCCCAGGCAGGGTCACCATTGGACTGACCGATTAAGACACCGGTGTTGCCAGCCACAGTGAATGTGGCAGTTGGACTCTGCCTATGGCCCACTCGGCACCCTCGCTTACCCTTGGGTCTGCTCATTAGCGTAGCCATATGTGCACACAAGTGAGTTTGTCGGCAATGGTCTGCGCCTTAGATGGTTTGCCATCTAAACCAATTTACCTCCACAATTTACTCTCAAAACATAAAACAGTAGGTATACTCAGGCTGTTCAAGTGGTCGATAATGTCGTCCGTTGAGGTGCACTCACCGACTTTGTCAACATGGAATATTATGTTGTATGTTACCAGTTTGGCAGCATTCGGCTTAGAAGAACTTGTATCCACTGAGCCAACAACTATGGGCTTTTTTCCTTTTATATGTTGTACTGAAAGAAGTGGTTGCTTGCGAGTCCTGCTCATCAAGGGTTGATGGCGAACACAAATCTCCTTTCAGAATATGGTGACAAGCAGTGCTATTGATCAGAGGTTTAACTCTTCGGGGGGGCTTTAGGCCTTTAACAGCACATGGGTTCTTGAATGGATCAGTCTGACCGTACAGAGACGTAACGACAATTATTTCTTTCACGTGTATATAACAAGTATGTACAACAAATTTACAGCAACTTCAGCAAAATCAGAGTCTGATTCACGTCGGCCTATTAATCTAGCGTGGCTATTTAAGAGATGCAATATTATTTTGTTTCTGCTCTCCAGACCTAACGCCTCATTGACCGTTACTTAGTGAATGCCTTCTTTGCTTCACACCCTTCCTTAACTTTCTTCTTCGTCTGTCAATCATCCAACTTCTCCCTTTCGCCATCTGATCGGCATCCCTCTGTTCTGCCTCTCTTTCTCAGTCTCTGTCTCTCTCTCTGTATCTCATTTACCTCCACCTGTCAATCACGGGCATCCTATCCGCCTCTTGTTAATCACATCATCGGCTCCCCAGTGTTCCGTACGAATTAATTGCACAAATACATAAGCTAAATTATCCGACATAATACAGTCCACAGTATGCAAAAACTAAAACCCTGTTTTTACAACTTTTCATTTCAGATGTGACATGGTCCACTGAGGCTGGCTCTGTGATAACAGCTTCAGCGAACATTCTCCCAGTTTTTATAGGAAAAGCAGTATCATTGTGATGCTCTTCTCTGCCAAAGTGTTTCTTGTTAGTTTTAACATGTGACAAGCATCTAGAAACACTGAAACACTTTTACTGGATTCACAAGGATGATTAAAGCATAGCTGAACATTATCTGTATCTAACGATGCTCCCAGTAACTTGGCCATGGTAATATTTGCACTGCAACCATCAAAAGTAAGTGATACATCCACACCAACAGCAAAAATGTTTTTCAATACTCAACTTCACTAAGTTTGCACGCTCAGCCCCATCTTAGACGAGCTACAAGAAAATAGGCACTTGGCACATTCCAGTTATAAGTTAAAGAAACAATCATAAATAGAAGTGCCTCATTAGCCACAGGCAGACCAGCTATATCATCAATTTCAATTCCCATATCCACATGTCCCACAAATTTGTCTGTTGCAGAATCAAAGTCTAGCTGCTTCTGAGTAGCAATTTCATCCATTGTGAAAGAACACAACATTCTGCCACTGGTGCATCGTCTTGCTCTACCTTCTAGAGACAAAAATACTTCATCGTGAAATACTGGGTTCCCGTTAATGCACTTGTACCAAGAACTGTTGTCTGTGGGTGGGGCAGGCATTTGTTAAATGTTTGTCAGATATAATCATAAGTTTTAGAAGAGTAAAATTGTAAAGTTAGAGCAAACGCACTTAGTTCTGGTGAATACAACTTAACTCAGGGATGCACAACCTGTTTTTGGCCAAGGGACAGATTGTATATTCTAAAAAATTCATCTGAACATTGAAGGTTGATGACCTGTAACCGGTACTCATCAGGAATAGCTTCTACCAAACAGGAAAAGGGCTCACACATGAAATTAAATAGCTCCTTCTTTTCTTTGAAGTTTTGAAAACAGTTAATAAACTCCTTTGAAGTTTCACATGACTAGTGAAGTTGTAGTTATTTGTTTTAGTTATAGTTTGGACGAAAATCTGGAGGTAAAATATCTTAATTCAAACTAAACTGTACAAAGTAGTTCAGAATGTGCTATTTGTAAGCCAGTTCAAGTCATAATTAGCAAGTAATTGTTTACTTAAAACATCAACTGAAAGTGTTAACTATCCAAAAAAGTTTTTAAACAACCTGTTAGCAGAAAAAAAAATTTGGTCCACAGTTTCCATACAAAAAGCAAGTCATACTATGTATCTGTCGTTACTAAATACTTTGTTGAACATGCTAAAAGTACCACATCACAGCAAACCTCTATGGAACTAGTTTTAGTTCTTCATAAAATTCTTTATACTCAGTGGGAACAATGGAACGGCATAGTTTGAGCAGATCTGCAAGCTCTTGGTTTCACTTTGAGCTGTTGATTCATCGTCATCCTGGTACAGTGCATCATCTTGTGAGCTGTCCATTGCGTTTGAGATACCACATTTCAGGAATGACTTTTGCACCATCTCTTCTGGTATGGAGTCCCATGCCTCTTTCGCCCACGTGACCACAATTGTGATGTCCGGCTTCATCAGATTTCCACCTTTTGTCAGTGTAATGTTTAAAAAGACTGTTGCCACGAGACGTAATGTATAGAAAGACGTTTGGCAGTCGATCTATAACACTAGTCGGTGGTCAGTCTTGAAACATTAGTTGGTGGTAGCGGTGATACTGGCGTCTCTTCGGGGATTTCTTGGCGTGTTGTTTCGTTGACGAAGATTGTTCAATTGACGCTTTATTCTAACAACAAGTCTATATACAACCTATTTACAGAGTCACGATGTTCTTAGACATACTGTAGTTTCACTCTCAGCTGCTAGCTTCTTTCTCCCGCACCCGTTTCGTCAGTTTGTCCGTCGTTGCAGCTTGCTTCAGCCGAGGCAGGATTCCTCTTTCGCACGTCGCTGAGAGTGCTCCGCGGTTCCAGTCGCCGAACCCAAGGTCATCCATTCTATCCACATATTGCATAGGTGGTCCTTAAATGGTTTGTTAAGGCACACATCAAGCGGTTGCAGTACTGTTATTACAGCCAAGTCCGTCCGTAGATTTTTGAACAGTCTTTTCTACAGGATTCTGTGATGTGGACGCAGAACATATCCCAGACAAGCAAAGAACGTTTGCTCATCATTGCCTATGGTCGAGTGTTCCAAACCTGATGCAGCCATTGCTGGATTCCTGCTTCGTCCATCCAGCATTTTGGGTGGGCCTGGACAATTTCATCTGATACTAATATGTATAGCTTGATATTTGATTTCTTTTGGCGGAGGTCTCAGCAAGCGATAATAAAAGAATTTGCTTTCGATGCATGAAATATATCGTAGAAGTATATACCGTATATACCCGACTATAAGTCGATTCAAGTATAAGTCGAAGTGTACTTTTTTGAGAAAAAAACGTCCAAAATCGACGGCTCGAATATAAGTCGAACCCATATATACAGCCTTATAACATAGGCCCGTCCATACATTACGTATGCAAAGAAAATTATATTTTCATACCCATCATATATTTAACAGAGGGAGCTTTCTTCGGCTAGCATGCAGAGAATGTGGGGAATATAATTATAAAAGGCGACTATACGAATATGGGTATATATGTATCCATTCCATATTTACAAAACCATATGTACATAATGTACATGTATATGGTTTTGTAACTGAAGGAACTAATTTAGCGGGTCGGCTTACACCTCTTAGTAGTGCCTGACTGGTCAAAGACGACATCAAGATGGCGATGGCAGTGATGTGAGGGGAATTTTCTGACCTGCATTCCATTAATTTTTCAGGGTTCTGTCAAATCTTGCTATAGATCTGTGCTTTTATATAATGTAATAAATTCCATCGGACGACTATAGGATAATACAGTGTTATAAATACAGTCTTGTGCGAATTACTTGGGACAAGCATTATTTCAATGAAAATTTGACATTTCAATCATGGAAAGTAAGTATTTTGTGTCCTTCTGCTTTTATTTCAGACAATTAGTATTTAATATGTCCTCCCTTTGCCTTGAGTAGCAAATTAACTCTCTTAGGCATGGAGTCAACGAGTTTCTGGCATGTCAGAGACAATTCTGCATCGTGAAACCATATCGCTAGTATGGCTTCGATCATCTTAGTTTTTGTAGTGCAGTCTCGTTTCCTGAGCTTCTGTTTCATGACGGCCCACAAGTTTTCTATGGGATTGATATCAGGCGAGTTGCCAGGCCATTTAAGAACCGTAATGGCATTGTCATTCATGAACTTCTGAACTTTTTTCGACGTGTGACACGGAGCAAGATCTTGCTGGAATATGCCGTCGTTACTAGGGAAGTCGCGACGAAGGTGTGGCAGAAGTTTTGAGCGAAGGACTTCAATGTATTTGTCGCTATTCATCATCCCGGTGACAGGAAACAAGAAACCAAGACCAGCCGCTGAGAATGACTCCCAGAACATTTTCTTTTCCGGGTGTTTGACGTTCTGTTGGATGTGTTCGGTTGTTATCGGTTCACCCAGGGATCGCCTTACGAACTGCACACGTTGTCCTTGCATTTCGAAATGGCTCTCATCAGAGAAGACAACCTGCAGCACAGAAATACATGTAAATCACACACTGTAGGCTGTGCATGTACTGTACAAGTGCAATATTGTTAGAGTTTGTCATCATGAAAGCAACAGCAGTACACGTGGACATTCACATGTGTAATTTTAAGAGTATGGCCTTTTTATGGAGAACAGAATTTACCTTTTGCCAGTCTTCCGTAGTCCAATGTTTGTAGGCCTTAGCCCAGAGCAAACGTTTCTTTTTCATGGCGGAGGTGAGTAGCTGTTTATTCTGTGGCTTGTGCGCTCTTCTTCCCACAGCCAGCAGACGACGACGGACCGTACTGGAGTCAATGTGAACACCGTATGCTTCCATGTCTCGTTTGAGATCTCTGCTAGTCTTGCGTGGATCTCTCTTACTCATCCCGACCAAAAGTCTGTCTATACGTTGAGAAGTTTTTCGTTTCCTGCCACATCGTCCAACTCGTGAGGGTGAAATGCTGCCAGTTTCTGAGTAATGTTTTATCAACCGAGCAACAGTGCTCTTCCCTATTCCACATTCTAAAGCAATTTCTCTGCACGTTTTACTTGTAAAATTGGCCAAAGTAATTATTTTTGACCGCTTTCTTGGCGTGACATCCATGTTTTCTTACAATTAATTACATTTCCGGCAGCAGGGACCATATGATATCTGAAACGAAAACATAGGGATCATCTTCTCTGCTAAAAACCTGAAATGTCAAATTTCCATTGAAATAATGCTTGTCCCAAGTAATTCACACAAGACTGTAGGCTAATGTGGAAATTTATTTTGCGTACGTACACATTTTGTTGAGACCCACCCTCTCGCCATACGCACCCGTACGCAAAATCGCCTAAATCCGATCACCCCCTCCCCTCATTGCGTACGTAATATAAGGATGGGCGCTATACGGAATTTCTGGAAAGAGTTGGTAGGAAGCGAATTGAATCGCCGGGATCAGTCAAGAGGACCAATCAGCATATTGCAAGCAAATTTCACTATAGGCCTATAAATAAATATTACCAAGTGCATTTACAATGGCATATAATTTGCAATATTCAAATATCAGAATGGAGTAAATTATTTCATTTCAACCAGAATCATTTGTCTTTAATCTCTTAAAATCTAACCAGAAGATTGTGGCTATTCAGGATATCAGAACACTGATCAATAACCTTTATAAAGGTTTTTGTAGCCTGACAACTTCAAGAGTTTTGTAGGTTGAGTTCTTCTGCACAAAATTCAAGCATATCTGCAACACTTGCTGAGCAGGTAATTTCACTTTTATTTTTCGTCGCTGCCATTCCATATGATGCTTTTTCAATTTGTGGCTGACTTTCGATCCTCGTTTGGTCTGAAGATCAAACAGATTTTCATTAAAGTTTTAGTTCGCAATATAATCCAAGTAGTAAATATTAAATTCCCCAAGGCTGTCAACCCTAAAGCCGATGAAAACCACAAAAGTTACACAGCCGGCACTCGCCGAAGCACAAACATGCATATGCAATATCATTGTTACAGTTGCAAAATATCTGGAGTGGGAGTGTCTTGTAAAAGGAATTTGGTAGCGATTTGCACCGCCAAGGCCCACGTTCCGAAGGACCACATCTCCTCAGCCGCCCAAGGTTCCAAGCGTGGGCCTCGAGTCCCACCATCCAAAGAAAGTGCTCCCCCTTTCTTTTCCCTAGACGCCCACACCAAGAAAACATCTTTCACCTTAGACGTACAGGTCAAAGCCTGAACCGTGGCCCATATCACAGGCACCACTTCAGCCTTCTCCCTTGTTATGGGTGAGGAGCGGATAACCTCTTCCAACTCCTGCATCGAAACACCCAGATGCCCTTGCCTCACACAAAAATCCAGTACTAACCAGACTACACCTTCCATATTTATCCTGAACGATGAAATCTCGGGACGCCCCATCCGCGAACTGATAGAGGGCAAAGCTAACAATGAATTTGTATTTCGATCTAAATTTTCTAAGGTGCCTTGGCCTCCTTCAGAAGATATTGGAGAGCAAGTCGGGCCCTCAGGCCGCAAAAGGGGCATGCGATCCGGTGTCCGTGAACGGTGAATTGTCCAACACAATCCCCCTTGACCAGGAGGCAACAAGGTCTCCAAGGTCATAGATGGAATTCGTCCTGAAGAGCTAAACATTGGATCGAACTCGCGTGGATCAGCAGCTTCCACAGGCGGAGGGCTGTCAGCTAAAAGTTCCTCCAAAGGTGACATCTTTACCCCCAAAGGTTATCTATAAGAAAAATATAAAACTATAATTTCAAAATATAATCTACCAGCCAAAAAAAATGCTTTAACCACCCAAAATACCATATCACGATCGATATCGTGCGGGTTTAATAACCTTTTGCCGAGGTCTCGTATTGGTCGTAGTGTAGTGTCCATCCCTGCCACGCCATCCAGACCTTCAGAGTTAAAGGATTCGAACTCAGTGACCTCATTCGGTGGGTTACATCCTTCCCAATTGTGAGGAACATCCCCCATATATAATTTTAACTTATCAACATATACCAATTTTGGCTGTGACCTTGGAAACTTCTGAATTTGGTACAAAACGGGACCGACCCTTTTCATAACCCGATAAGGCCCAGTAAAAATTTTTGCCCACTTGTCTTTAATTCCAGTTTTATGCCGATGATAGAAATACCACACCCATTGTCCTTCCTGGAACGTAACCGGCAGAACCCTTAGGTCATAACGAAAAGCGCGGCGTGTGACAATGCGTGCTGAGTGCTGTCGTACTTGCACAAACATTTCCTGAATACGATTACCGTAGATACTCGGCTATAAGACGACCTCGCCTATAAGTCGACCCCTAAATTTTCGACCTCGGAGAGGGTAAAAGTCTATGACCCGCGCATAAGTCGACCCCTAAATTTTCGACCTCAGAGAGGATAAGTCTGTGTTTTTACATATAAATTTGGATATTTTGCTTTTAAACGACGTGTTTCTAGATGTAATTTTGAACATTTTACGGCGCTTTGAAACACCAAGCAAAGGCACCAAGTTAGACCCAAAGATAGGAACAAGTGCTGCGCGAACACGTGCTCCGCCCAAAATACCCAATAAATATCTACCAACAATAAATTTATACTCGAATTACCTTTCAATTTAATAATTCGTATAAGTTTTAAGTTAATTTTAACGGACTGCACTTTAACAATTTTCGCCACTTACCATTATTTTTCCGACTATGTTTCCACACTGAAAATCATGGCGGAAGTTACGGTGCCATGACTCGAAATTTGGAATACAGAAGGCAAAATGTTATAGCGCTATTCTCTATTTAAAGAAACCACACTATCAGTACTATTTTACGTTTGGAAAACCTCCTTTTATTTACAGATTAGCAAAATCACTCAAATCCTTCAAAGTCAGAGTTTTCATCTTCACAGAAAAGTAAATTATATGCCTCTTCAGTTACAGCTGGATCATCAGTGTAAATGTCAGTTTCGTCATCAGTATCATCGATTTCAGTCGTCTTCGTTAGGTCCTGTCTCGTAGATCGCGTCATCTTGCGAGCCGTCCATGGCGTTACTGGTGCCGCATTTAAAAAATGACAACTCTACCATTTTTCTGGGCAAATCATCCCAGGCATCCTTCACCCATTGACAAATCAAATCCAAAATGGGTTTCTTTGTGTGCCCAACTTTGGTAACTGCTGCCGTGCTCGATGTCATCCACTCCGTCCAAAATTTACGCACTCGATCTTTGAACGGCTTGTTCAGTCAAACGTCCAACGGTTGAAGAACAGATGTCAGTCCACCAGGAATTACACATATCTGTGTGTAAATGTTTGACCTTGGATTTAACGGATTCGGTTAGATGTCAGCATCATATGATAGCCGTTTGCGCTTACCGGTTAGGTCAGCCATAATTTCGGTCAAAATTTTTCGCTTACACAAACAACTAATAATTGCACAACTTGAAAACCTGAGGTAACTCACGGACGACCAAACGAAGAAAGAGGGAAAGTTGTACCGGAAAGTGAGCATGAATTTCTGGTCGTAGCGTCATCATGCGCTATAAAATCCAAAGACATAGCTTGGCCGAGAAAGCATCGCACCCAATGAAGATAGAACAAGAAATAAGAACTGATGTTTAGCGATGGATGGTAGCATGGTTAGTAGGAGATACTGGGTATTTATTTCGCTTTGTTAAGCATTAATTCTTTATATTATCATCTGCTTTATAACATTATATTTGAATTTCTTAACGGTGCGTGTGTAAGCAGTATCCCATTGATGCATCGCGATCGCCAACAGATGTGTTGAAGTCTTTCCATTCTTTGTCGTACAGTCGTCGTCGGCTGGTAAATCTTGCGATCTTGGCTTGACGCTGGTATAAGTCGACCCCCCAAATTTGGACTTTCAAAATTGTCCAAAATTTCTCGACTTATAAGCGAGTATCTACGGTACACATTTCAGATACAAAATCCACATGACTAACAACAGATTTATAATTTAACTCTAGATCTCCCAAAACCAGGTCAATTGGCAGGGTCACTTCCCTCCCCGAAAATAATCTATTTGGGCTGAACCCCGTGCTTTCATGCTCCGTAGCCCGATAAGCCGCTAGCACAACAGGCAACAGGATGTGCCAATTGCGTTGGTCTGCCGCAACCAACTTCCCTAAAAGGGAATTGAGCGTTCTATGAAAACGCTCGACGATTCCATTGGTGCTCGGTTTATATGGAGATGTGCGAATCTTGTCTATTTGAAGACATCGGCACAGTTCTTGAAACAACGCCGCCTCAAAACAAGGACCCTGATCTGTTAGGATCTGACGAGGGCAACTGTAACGAGAGAATAGTTGATCAGCTATATTTAAGAGAGGGATGGATAGGTAACTGCGAGACATTAGGCCGGTGGTAGTAACTTTTCCAAGTAATAAGGGAATATACAGTATACAGTTCACTTGTAGTAGTGGTTAACACGAGTTCAAAAGTACTTGCATGTTTCCAATAATGTCTAGTCTTCATTCGGTAGGCAGATCTTTCATCGAGGTTATTCGGATGGGTTTCTCATTCATGGATGCCTTTTTCTTAATGTAGACTTCTCCATTCATTGTCCATGTTCCTACAATTCGGCCATGACGAAGCAATTTGCGTGCACGAAAGAAGATGTCTGTGTTATTCATGGTCAGTTGTTCGTTGATGAAGATAGCTGGCCGCGAGTCGTGAGATTTGCCAGACGATCGAAGCGCTTTGCATGGATTCGACATGAGGTGAAACGCACGATGATTGGGCGGAAGTTCTCGTTTTTCCCTTTTCGGAGTCGATGAGCTATTGAGATGTCCTGTCTGGTGATCTTTATTCCCAGTCTATTACTGCATAGGTCTTTATGGTGTCCTTTGAAATGTAATGTGACTTCTTTTTTTGTGTTCCAACATATGGTATGCACATAGACTCTGCTTCCAGATATAATCTCTGCCAGCATTCATTAACATTTTTGTTTTCTAGTTCTTTCTCCCAGTCTCCCAGTACCTGCAAGGACGCATCCCATCTTTAGGTAGTTTCCCCTCCAGTATGCTATCCTTGTGGTGTTTGACTTACTTTTCTCTTTGTATTCATATTTCACTTTCCACAGAATGCCAACATGATCACTGGATCCAGTTGGTGCGAGATATTGCATGTCATCCACCGTACTACTCTCTGTGACAAATACCTGTTGAACCAGGTTGGCCATTCACACTGCTATACCACTGCCTCAGTGTATTTTGGTGGGGTAGGCATTTGTTAAAAGCTTTCCTCGCATATTCGTAGGCCTTTGCTGAAAACACTGCGAAATAGGGCAAATGTAAGCAACGATGGCAGATGCTTGACTTTATTCTTTCCTCTGACTTGTCGTTTAATAGATCTTTAACTTCTGCACCAATATTTTCTAGATTTTTTGATGCATGCTCATTTATTAATTTCTTATCTTGAATTTCTGCCAAAATGTTTTTAATGGAAAGTAACACATTTTCATATAATGACCCTGTTGCATGAGCTCATGTTTTTGCTGCAACTGGTGAGCAGAATAAACGAACTGCAACTTTGTTTTAACCATGGTTAAACTATCAGTTTCTTTATGAACACGTTCACCAACGTATGAAATTGTTGGAGTTTGTGTCGTTTTCGGTGATTTTGACAAAGCTCTGCTGCTTATATTGATCTCATCTCAACATTGGGCTTTTGTGTTTTCAACATCAGTTGTTTGTGGAAAATTTCTAATCTGTGGAGGTTTGCGAAGTTTCACTTTATTCGTCGCTAAGTGATCTAGAAATGCAAACACAGTGGGCATCGTCATACCATGTAAAGGTATTTGGATGGGGAAATATCTGTTTGTTGCCAGTCCAACTGCTAGGCCTATATGAAAAATAATGCCTATACTATTATGTATTTTAAACATATTATAAGTTTTTTAATAA
The DNA here is from genome assembly GCA_964023275.1 of Norana najaformis. NCBI lineage: Eukaryota > Metazoa > Annelida > Clitellata > Crassiclitellata > Hormogastridae > Norana > Norana najaformis. The sequence goes on from OZ029915.1 coordinate 11,808,232, forward strand.
CCTGTGAAACTTGTGTAATTCCTCAGTAGCATGTCTAGCTGTACATCCATAAGCAGCACTTGATTTAGTCTTTTTTTTTGAGAAAATTTATACTTGAAGTAATGAACTTGATTCTGATAAACGACACTGAACTTTCCTATAGAACACAGCTGATGACCGTATAAAGCTCAGCTTTCTGTTGCACATGACATATTGGACCTAGAGATTTTGCCTTCAGATTTAGCCTGGGGTGGCTAGACACACCTTCCAGATTGATGTTTGGAACATGTCCTGTTATTTATGTTGCAAAATCGTTCGTCCGACAGGGGTGGGTGGGTTCGGCCTGGCTTGTGTGGCCCAGGACTTACAAAGGCTGACGTCGAGGATGGCGTACAGTTAAAGAAGGCTCTCGAGGCCTAGACGTCGAAGACCGTGCTGCAGGCGGAGACGGCGAGGCACAGACCGTCGAATACAGCGGCGGAGACGGTGAACGAGGCGTAGACGTGCTGCAGGCGGAGACGGCGAGGCACAGACCGTTGACTCAGGTGAAGACGGTGAGGCACAGACCGTTGACTCAGGCGAAGACGGCGAAGCGCAGACCGTCGACGATAGCGTCAAGGCGGAGTCGGTGACCGAGGCGAAGACGGCGAGGCACAGACCGTCGAATACAGTGGCAGAGACGGTGAACGAGGCGCAGACCGTTGACTCAGGCGAAGACGGCTAGGCACAGACCGTCGATAATAGCGTCAAGGCGGAGTCGGTGACCGAGGCAAAGACGGCGAGGCACAGACCGTCGAATACAGCGGCGGAGACGATGAACGAGGCGTAGACCGTTGACTCAGGCGAAGACGGCGTGGCACAGACCGTCGACGATAGCGTCAAGGTGGAGTCGGTGACCAAGGCGTAGACCGTCGTCTCAGGCGCAGACCGTCGACCCTGGCGAAGACCGTGCTGCAAGCGGAGACGGCAGACCCAGGCGACGACCGTGCTGCAGGCGTAGACGTCACACCCAGGCGACGACCGTGCCGCAGGCGGAGACTGCGACCCAGGCGAAGACCGTGGAAGATAAAATCACACACATAAGTCATTGTTTAAGAAGATGATTGTGCCTTAGTCATTCCTTGGGTATAAAAAGCGCCACTGGCAACACATTAAAAGGTGTGAAGAACGTTCGTTGCACAGGTAATAAATAATGACTCGCCAGGTGGCAACACCGAGGCGTAGCAGTCACAGTTTTGTGACATCTACATACCAGCAAATTTAATTGAATTCTTCAAAATCTGAGTTATAGTTATCATCCAAAAGTAAATTAAATGTCGCTTCAGTTTTTCTGGGTCATCTGTGTAAATGTCAGATTTCGTCATTGTTGATTTCTGACTTTGATTTCTGACTCCTCTGCTTTAGGTGAAGTTTCCTATCATCTTGTGAATTGTCCACGGCATTATTAATACCTCATTTTAAAAATGACCGCTCCACTACTTTTCTGGGCAAACCTTTAAACGCAAGCTTTACATTTCTTCATGTTCCCACTTCAGTTAATGTCCTTTTCTTATGCAGTGCATCTGACCATGTGTTTCATATACATTTCAACCAGTCCTTCATTCCGTCTTCATCCATTCAACCTTTGGGATAAGCTTTTATAATGACGCCTCTTGGAAATGTCATTCCTTTTGGCAAAACTTCATTTCATAGTGACTGTTGGTCCCTCCTGCTAAACAACCGAGGACCACATTGAAAGGGATTTGTTCATGGCCAGTAGTTGTGACAAGAATGGTGCTTTTTTCTATAGATTACAGTCCAGGCAAGGAAATGCACTATGAAATCAAAAGATCTTTTCTTGGATAGAAAGCACTGCACCCAGGCAAGCAAGAACAATAAATACAAACTGATGTTTGATGTTGGAATTTAGTGCAAGAGTCAATAGTTATTTTACAAGCATCATATTGATGACTTAATGAAATGTATAAGTATTTCATGACTGCAACAGTATGTAATGAAATACATCATCAAGTTATCGATATGTCAGCATTAAAAATTGACCACCTTCTTACTTTTAGGTGTAAAGCCTTTTAAGTCTGTGAATGGGGTGGAATATGAAAGCTGGTTATGTCCCCTGCGAAAATTGTGGAAAATTTGTAAAAGCCTTGTTATTTAATTCCAATTCTGGAGTAAACAAGGCCCAGCACTGTTCGATAGGTCTTGAAAATGACTGTTGTGTTCCTAGTATTAATCAGTCAGTACTGATTTTTTTTGGAGATTTTGTTCCCAGAAGGCCGAAAAAAGTCATCAGTATGAGTGCTGCACAGTCCTCATTGCTTCATGCCACTAGGTATCCTAATCATTGAAAACATTTATTAGATTTTTGCATTAAGGAGTACTGTATATTGGAACTAGCCTAGAAGTGTTACAAATGCAGTATATGGTTGACTAGTTTTATCAAGCTCCACTTAGAAGGCTTGCTGCAAATCCAGGTCTCTGAACTTGGCAATGGCTGCTTTGTCCAGAATGGATCTGACATTGGTAATTGGGTATTCATCAGCAATTGTTATAGAATTGACCTGCTTTTGATCTGTGCATGTTGGTATGGTATTGCCCTTCTTCTGCATGCACACTAAGAGAGATGCTTATGTTCAGTTGGTTTGCAAACCTGCTCATGCAAACTCTCTTGAATTTATTTAACTTGAGTGCGGTTGGTAAACCAAGCTTAATCTTATGGTTTATGTGATGTGCTTAGTTTTTCCCAACTATCCTGTGAATTTATTTTTAAGTGCTTGCAAAATTCCTTGCCACCACTACTTTTTTCTGTGGAAAGGCCCTGCTCATTCCAGTTTAACACATCTGAAGCATCTGTATGATATGCAGCCTAAGCTTTCAGATTGCAAGGTTCTGCTGCCAGGGTAACATTTCTGTTTGGAATGTTGGAATCTGATTCTTCAATATGTCATAGTTTTAACATATTTTTATGAAATATTTTAATCAGTTTTTATGTCCATATTTTGTTATTGACACTTGATAATTTCCCAATTACAAAAAATGGTGCTTCCTGCTGTGCTAGTAGATTGTTTTCGTAGAATGTCTGAGGAGTAATACAGTGTGGAACATTAATATGAAGTAGTCTTGAGACACGTCTTTGAAACGGCATGTAAACCAGTCCATGCGTAAAACAGGATAGTGTTACTCCTGACCTCTTTGCCTGAAAGGTAGCCACGTGCTGTCGAGAATGCCTAGAGGAAGGAACCACCTGTCTCACTATGGCGAGCTGTGGATTCAAACCCTCATATCAACCGACTGCTGTCGGGGGTTTAAATGCAACTCCCTCGTAGTACACTGGGGCTTTCTTACCCAGTCTGACGCTATGCCTGATCAGAGGACAGTCCAGGATTTCATCACCAGATGACCGAGTGTTGTCCCTGGTTTCCAAGTTCACCTCAGCATCAGATTAACACGGTCTTTATACAGATTTCTACACTCGAGGAAAATTCCAAAGGCCTTAGGCCGCAAACAGGATTGGCCAAAACCTACTGGAATCATTTATTACGTAGAGGGTGGTCACAATAATTTCCACTGTCCACGCTTCATCTGTCGCTTGTATAAAGAGGTCCCCTAGGTAGCCAAAAACACCATCTTTGATGCCAATTCTTCCTGGGCTAGGAATCTGGAGGAGATTTGGGCGGCAAGAGCCCACACTCCAAAGGACCACATTGGTGAAGCTGACCAAGTTGTCAACTCAGGCCCCTTTACCTCTGTTTCTACAGCCAAAGTAACTCCCCAGTTCTTGCATTAAGCCCATGCCAAGAACACATTCCGAACACCAGGTATACAGGGTAAGGCCTGTACCGTGGCCCACACCACAGGTATTGTTTCACATGTTCCTGCCTATGCAAGAATGGAGTTAATTGTCTCCTCCACTGAAAGGTCCCTGTGCCACACAACGTTGCAGTACTAGCCACACGACCTCTCCTACTAGGATCCTGTTGGAAGGCACTAGACCGTATAGAGGCAAAGGTGACAACTCAAGCGGACAATCAGTGTGTTGGCTAGAGATCAAAGAGGCAGTGGGTGCGCGGGCACACTCCGGTACCCGCACGCTGTGTTCTCGAGGGGGCAAGAGGCTGTAGATGGGAGTAGACCGTAGTCGGTTCGCTGCACCATGGGGAGCCGTAGACGGGGTTCGTCAGATGAAGCGGTGGTGGTGTCTCTGCAGCTTCGCTGCCCTCATCAGTGTCCAGCGCGGTGAGGTCGATTAGGTCGGTCCCTGGCTCGGATAGGTTGTCGGCGTCCGCTTCCTCCGATTCGGTTTCCAGGAAGTCGTTGTCCGGTTCTTCATCCGTTTCTGTGAGGTCAATTATCATCGGTCCTCGTTCGCCCTGCATTTGCTTGGGGGCGCTTTCAGGTTCTCCAGCTCCAGTTAGGCGGAGAAGGCAGTCGATTTTCGTCATCTCATCCTTCAGCTTCGTCTTTCTTTTCCGTAGTGTTTTAACGGTATCGTAGAGAAGACTTTCCACTACGGTTAAGTCTGTTGCCATCGTCCTGGTATTATTGCCTAGCATGTTTGTGATTTTAAAGTAGAAATTAGAAACAACACGACCAAAGTAGGTTCAAACGATGTTTATTTCTGACAGTCACAATCCCGCGCTCTGCCGTTTAATAAGCTTTGATGGGATGACATGCTACAGGGTGAAGACCCTTATATAGAGTTGGGGCATACAGGCAAATGTAAATTTCAAAGGGTCATTTGAAACTTTAATTATATAACATGTCCAGGGTCGGATCAGATAATTGAGAATATATACGTTTGACGTCGCTGAGACAGAGTTCATGGCAATGTATTATTATATAACTGGCACTTTTAAAGTTTATAAACTGCTCTTTTAGGTTTAGAGTTCATAAGTATGATGAAACAGTTCATATCCAGTTCTGGTCTTCTTTGTTCTTCTTTCTTGATCTTTGCCTTCATCTTCCTCCTTGGGTGTTCAGCGCGATCCCGGAGAGGTGCTGGCGGGTAGGTTAGAGATCAAAGAGGCAGTGGGTGCATGGGCACTCTCCGGCACCCCCACGCTGTGTTCTCGAGGAGGCAAGAGGCCGTAGATGGGAGTAGACCATAGTCGGTTCGCTGCACCACGGGGAGCCGTAGACGGGGTTTGTCAGATGAAGCGGTGGCGGTGTCTCCGCAGCTTCGCTGCCCTCGTCAGTGTCCAGCGCGGTGAGGTCGATTAGGTCGGTCCCTGGCTCGGATAGGTTGTCGGCGTCCGCTTCCTCCGATTCGGTTTCCAGGAAGTCGTCGTCCGGTTCTTCTTCCGTTTCTGTGAGGTCGATTATCATCGGTCCTCGTTTGCCGGACGCATCAGCGTGTTGGCTATCTCTTCTGCTCCATGTGAAATGGGTGAACAGTATGGCTGCGGTAGGTTCTAGAGCAGGCAAAGAACCCACCAACCAGATCGTCTTATGGTGCAGCATAACTGAACTGGCAATTATGGTAAAAAAGATCCCAAAGGCATAGATGGCATTTGCCAAGCCTTGCTTAGGCGATGATCGAATTTCTGTTTACTTGGCGGTGGCACATCTGGCAATGAAGAATCAGTAGCCAAAAGCTCTCTCAAAAGTGACATATGTGACCAGCCATGACAAAATGAGTCTCTAAGCCCTTTTTGAACATTTTGAGTTATATTTTCCACGTTATTCTATGTTAAATTACCTTTAAAATGAGCTATCACTTATCGAAATCGACCGAGTGCTTGAGGAGTTATTAATTTTCTAAACTTTCATCGAGTGCAATATTTATTTTCGGGAAAACAAGATTTCCTAAATTTATCTGATGCATATCAGGTTGGCCTTAGCAACCATGGGTTTGAGTCAAAAAATTACATGAAAATTGGCCCACATGGACCACTGACATTGACAAATAGACCTGCCAAACATGAGTACAAAATTCTAAAAGATAAAAAAGTTATTCGAGATACAAAGAACACATTTTCTGTGAAGCGTTGACAGCGTTGAATATTCTTTGTTTCTCAGGTTAAATCCTAGTACCTCAGTCTCTAATGTCAAATTGTTGGTTACATTCTTCACAGTTTAATGAAACCTGGCATACATAAACTAGTAAGCTAGGCAGGTATTCCTGTCAAATATAAGATAAAAAAGCTGCAAAATAAACAAATTATTCAAGTTGCAAATCACAAGCGTTCTTGAGAAAGATTATGAAATCGGTGAGGATTATGATTTTCTAGTTTTTCTACCAAAATGCAAACCTAAATCTTAAATTCTCTGATGAAACACAATCAATTAATCACATAAGTTGATAAGAAAATTTTTTATTTATTACGCCCTTGTTTGCTCCGGGTTGGTGTTTTGATTTGCTTTCTTGTTAACTGATTGGTTTGTGTGAAGGATAAGGTTCATCCATTTCTTCTTGGTCTTCAGCAGCTTTATCTTCTGCTGCTGTCATTGGCTTTGGACAGGTCACATCTTGAGCATCATCTCGAACAAACTGACGAATCTTCTGGTACAGATACCATTGTTGAGCAAATGTTTCCTTTTTGAACTGTTTGTGCACCAGTATTCATCTGAGCCGAGATCATGCCAAGCAAAAGGAGATCTTTTCAGCTGTAAAAATAGTAAGAAACATCTAAATCTGTGAAACATCTTGACCCAGGTACCTATCCAAACCAGTAGTGATTGGCTTCAGTTTCTGGATGCACTCATCCATGAAGCCCAACTTGACATCCTTGAAGCGTGATAGTTCTAGAGTGTTCATCAGCTGTGGCAGCTTCTCACGAATTTTGGAGTCTCTGGTTCTAGTTTTCTTTTTTGGTTGAAGGTGGTTTTGTCTAGTTGTTTTTAATGCTTTTAGTATTCCTCAAGGTTGTCTGGGTGGACTTTCTAGGATATAAACATCACAACGCATTGATTTAGAAGAATTTATTTTCTAGAATTTATGGCATAAGCATTCCCTGCATCCTTTTTTGTTGGGTCAAACCCGGCCAGGACCTTTTGAATTGGGCATGGCCGGACAAAGCCTGGTTTTACCAACAACCAAATACCTGTATGCATATTGTATGACTGCACATGCGATGGATTTTCACAAACTGTGGAATTGTCAATAACACCTGCTTAAAACTAACGAACCATGAAAATATACTGAATAAACAATATGTCACGAATTCGTTACCTCAGTAATGATAACAAAATCCAGTTATATTTCACCAATTCTATTTAAACTTTGCTATTTACACAAAAATATTTATAATGACCATTTAGCTAATCTACCTAGGCCAACATTGTCCCCCTAACCAGAAGACTGTTACTGTTAATGGTAAATTCAGAAGATAATAATAGAAAAAATAAACCTCCATTGATGACGCAAATCTCATTCTTTTCTTCTTGGCTGTCTCACAATCAATCTTTCTTTAACGAGCCATTGTTCCATCAAAAGAAACAACAATTACTGTAGACCACACAAAACTCTCATTCAAAACTTGGATTTGCTTCGAGCAACGACGTGAACATTCACACAATCAACGTCATCAGAATGATCTTTCGAACTGATCTTTCAGGTGCGAAAGCTATTGTCCTCAGAATCTTTTGCCGCCTCCCAGGGTAGATCAGCAAATCTCGACAGTCCATATCAAAACCTTACCACTGACTCAGTGCAGTCTGTGCCCATTCAGCTGCCACATCTGATGTCGTCTCCCCCCCACACACACACATATATATATACAGGGTGGGCCAGAAGTATTTGTTCAACTTTGAAGGCCTATAACTTAGGCAGTTTAGCAAGTAAGTGTATGCTTAATGCATCAAATTAAAGGTCGTTATATCAGCTACAACTGCTCAAAAATTTACATTTTTAGCTTTATTAATAATTGCGTAAAACTACTGTACTGAATATGTATCAGTTTACAATGATTTTAATTCGTCTATCTTGCAAAACACAATACTTGGAAAATTAGTCTTTGCAAGTTTGCATTATTGATAGCCATTAAGAAATCCAAGAATTATTTAATCAAATAAATATTCAATGTGTCTTCCACGAGCTCGAATGACTGCATCAATGCGACGTGCCCATTGATCTATGGCTCCATTGATGAGTTCCTGGCTGATCTCAGTCCAGCAACGAGTGATGACGCGCTTCAGATGCTCGACGTTTACTATCCGTTCACGATAAACCCGTTGCTGCACCCCAGATTGAGTAATCAACGGGGTTTAAGTCAGGGCTATTAGGCGGCCAGTTATGTGGTTCGATGAACTCAGGAACGTTCGCGTTCAAAAACTCCACGGTATGACGAGAACGATGAGCGGGAGCTCCGTCTTGCTGAAAAACGAAATCATTTCCAGACTTCAAACGCATATCTGGCAGTAATCCACGTCCAAGTACCTCATCACAGTAGTACACGCTGTTCACTTTGGCCTTGGGTGTCACAAAGAATGGAGCAGTTTTGCCGAGATTGGAGACAGCCACTGAAACCATGACGCTTTGAGTAAAGTGTTTACGGCCTTTCAGAAGTCGAGAAAACAAGGTAGGTGCGGTACACAATAATTATATGGCGCGTAGTGCAAGCTACCGTAATGAAATTTGTCGGACTTATAGCTGATATAACGACCTTTAATTTGATGCATTAAGCATACACTTACTTGTTAAACTGCCTAAGTTATAGGCCTTCAAAGTTGAACAAATACTTCTGGCCCACATTGTATATACGTATAAGCATATCAATGCTGGCCTTGCTTAGATGTTTGTATAAATCTAAATGCCACATGCTGGCCACTCTGTACACCTATTTTTACATAAACATGTTCATCTGTCGATATATTTGTAGACACCAACAATTCCACATACAATCTAAAATCCCTTGATTACACATGCAAATACATATATATACACAGCCTTTAAATCATTTGACTGCCTAAGGTTGATGTGAACCTAAAGAGGAATCACTACAGTTACCAGCAAAGATCCTCCCTCGTTCGTTCTCTACCAACACCCAGAGTAGTTCCATGCCTCAAGTAGTTTCAGTTCTGCCAACACTGGGGAAGGCAAACACTAAACACTTCCTCTCTTCTCAGGTTTCCTAGACTTCACAGGCCAAAAACCTCCTTTGAATTCCCTGACTCAGCTCACTCCCATCTGACCAAAGACTCCTTTTCTTCGATTTAACTGACTTTCAACCTTCCAGACAGTTCACCTAATTCTTGTCCGTACGCACAATAGCCCATACTACCATCCAAGCCGCTGGGTAAGGCTTCATGTTATAGCACATTTTGTGACGCAATCCATAAATCAACATAGGCAGCAAATTATGAAGAATACTGACCTTCAGATGTGTCGAAAATTTGGCCGCGTTTTGCGTTGGACAATTCCTCCACACAGCCTTCACTTTATAACCTTTGTCATTACTTTCAACATTCTCACGCTCTATTACTTCAAAAAACATGCCATCCAACATTGCCAACATATGAACATTTTCAACAAAACTACTACATGTGGCTATGTACTCCATGATTAAAGTAATGAAAGTAAATTGAATTTACAGTTTTTTGAAATTACAAATTACATTGATCAAATTCTTTTAACCTGAGATTTAGTTAAGTTTAATTTCATATCCAAACTCTCTTGTTCAACAGGGAAAATGTCAGGCATTGCTTGAAGATCACACAGTGATGTCACTATTAAAAGCTCATCTGCATACAAGAAGCATCTCAAAATACCTCCCCAAGTTTACAACCATGGCTGGATCGACTTACTTTTCAGTTATGTAGTTGACATACACAGCAAACTGAATTGAAGACAGAACACCGCACTGCCTAACTTCACACGTCTATCCCATCTCACAAAAGCTACACTCAGACTGTACCGGGTTATGAAAGTGATTAAAAATTCACGATGATTTTCTGTGGTGTTGGTTCTTTGCCTGATGGAAGTTGGAAGCATTGGACAAAGGCAGTACTTTTTTCAATGTAGTCCATGTCATTTCATATGCAGTGTTAGGCAGAAATGTTAACTTTTTAACCAAGAGTCCGACACATATGCAACTGTCACTCAATTCAGGTTAAAAAAGTTCTATCTAGCATTTAAGTCCTTGAACAGTGGAACAGGACACTTGTTTTTCACAGTCTAGGAGTTCGGTTGCCACGTTGTGCGGTTTAAGCATCTCTGACACCCTGTCTAATTTTTGTCATTCACTCACTGATAACATAGCAACACCATTTTTTTGTTCAGCAAGTGTTACAATTACTGCCTCCTTGTGATTTAGAATTTGTTGCAGCATATCATGAGTCCTGTTCCATCTAGTAGGAACATTTTGTAATAAACTTTCTTCAAGCCAGCCTTTTGAATTTTGTTGTCTGTTTAAATCTGCAGTGTTTCCTAGACTGTGTTTGAAGTGTCCTATCTTTCTGCACTTGAAAAGAGTGATCTTTTTGTTTGCTTCTTCTGATGCTGTAATTACCAAAAGTTGTACAACACATTCATACATGGAATATGGTGGTATGGTAACTGTGATGCAGCCTTAAAACTTTGACTGCTGGCCCAATTTTTGGCCAGGCGTGACTAATGTAGGCCAAAACACAAAATTTTGAAAATTGAGTCTGGACAGGTTTGAAGCCTTGTGGTGCTTGAAGGCCACTGTGGAGAAGGTATGCATTTGTTACAGCCATGTCAATCTTCTGTGGGACCACCTTTCTATGCCACTTCAGTGACGTCCTTGTTGGTGTGTAGTAAGACAAAAGTTGGCCCTTTCGGTCCATGCCGCACATGAAGTAATTATAGTGAAAAATACAGTCCGTTTTTCCACAAACTGGTCACGTCATTTCCTTTTGCGACTGTCCATAAAATGCCCCACTCTTCACTGCTAAAACCTAAGAATTCATCCTTCCCTTTAAATGTCCTTCCACTTCAGTAATATGATATTGCCATTTCAACGAACGATGTGTTGACCAGTTCGTAGTTTTGCAGCTGTAACTGCAGCAGGTAAATGTTTTCTGTTCCGCTTCAAAGTTCCACATAGCAATGTTTTCCTGCTAAGTAAAGCCTTTGCAAGAGGACTGCTGGTGTAGAAATTATAAACATACAGTGCATAACCTTGGTCAAGCCTCTTTTCCATCTGTTTTAAGAAAAACACTTTCAGCATGATCAAAACCTGATATAGGATGAGATTTTCTACAGTAAACCATGTTGTGGTGCTCTACTATGATTTGGATTTGTGGTGATGTAAAGGCACTATATGAATAGCAACAGACAATTGAGTAGTGCCGTGTTACAGCATCGATCTCATGCTTTCTCAAGCAATTGACTAGTAATGTTTTGGCTCGTTATAGATAGTCAATGAATAAGGTCTTTAGGATATATATTAAAGTTATTTCCAAATAGACATTAATTAAAGAATGTCTAAGCTAACCTACTTATGGCCAGCTTATCACTAAACTTATGAATAATTTAATGACCTCCCTCCCACTTGAAGAAGTTCTTGGAAACTCGACTCCTTTCACGGTCCACTGGATGAAACATACATAGTGGTTTTCTGATGTTTGCTCTTTGATTGCATCGAAATATCGTTCTCACCAGCAGACTTCCATTCACCCGTCGAATTTGGTGATTGACTTTTGTGATTTCTTCGAAGTAACTTTACAATGATCAGTTCACCGACTTCTAACTTGTTTCAGTGATAGTTCCACCGAAAATACGTCTTCACTTGGTTAAGTGTTTAAGTTCTGGTGAGCAATTTGCTGCATCTGACTAAGTCATCCACATTGGTAGCAATATATTATCAGCTAACAACCATCCCCATTCAGCAGGATTTGGTAAGACAGACCTGGCTCCAAATGTACCCAGCCTGATATTTAGCATGGTTAACATGTTGTACAAGCGCATCTTGTATTATTGGAATGTTTTCAAAGGTTCTACCTTTTTGTGCAAATAGTTTTCTGTGAGCAGAGTTCACAGAGTTGCAATGACTTGATGGGTCATATAAATGAAAAGTAAATTGTTTCAGTGTTGTTAAGCAGGTGACAAACCTGGTGCAAGGCAACCAAGTCAGTTCACTGAAGACTGCTATAACTTCAGGATATTTGTTCCAAGTTTCCCAACAAGTCCTTTTGCCCCAGAAAACAAATGCTGACACAATGTCACAGTCAGTGAATGCATGAGACATAGGCATTGCACAGGTTCGCTCTAGACCCAAAATGCTTACTAGCTCATGAGCACGAATATATCGAAGATGATGCCCTGTCCCAATTGCCAACCAAAATTTGAGCAAAGGCCATACCATTTACTGCATCTACAGAACAGGAAGACACGGACAACTTGATGTACTGCTCATATTCATAACGTGTGCAATTGTATAACTGTGCCGGACAATTAGAATGATATTTAGCCTCAGTGGCTACCATGTCACTCATGGCAAGTTTTGCAAGAAGTCTGTCGCCTGACAGTGCAAAGGCACATTCCTTTACCCTGGTTTAAGTGTTGGATACCTCATTCAAACCCTATGGAGCTGCTGGCATGTCACAGAAAAAACAAACAATGCCTGGAGATATGTCACTGACATCAGATCTAGTGAATTAGCATTTCTTCACTGGACTCGGGACAAACGATGTTTCGGAGTAATGAACTACTAGAAGACGATTTTGCAACACTGGCAGATTTACATTGTAATACCCTTGTACTAAATTTAGAATGACATGATTTATGCAATTTGACTTTATTTATTTGGAAACCTCACAGAGCAGAGGCGAGGTCACCCGCTGAAGGCTATCAACTTCTGGAGGCACACCAAGATATGGACTTCTCTTCCTCATCGGCTCGATCAAGCATTTGTCAAAGTTTTTCACAAGCTGGCAGCAACAGGCGCTGGATGCTAGGAACTTCCAGTGGGCTGCATCCATCTTGGCTTGACTGAACTTCCTATGGGCTGCTTCCATCTTGGCATCCCAGTCAACCACATTCTGGCCATTTGCTTGGTGAACTGCTGCAGGAACTGGAAGAGATTCAGCAATCAATTCTACTGGTTTGGCATCAGAAACTGATGCAGTGACATTCTCCACAGGAACAGTCACCTCAAGAAACTCTTCTAGCATCAGCAAGCCTGGGGCCACCTTCTTGTCAGCAGCATATAGCTGTGGATGCACCCTCCTGTTATCGACATCTAGAGACACGCCAAAGTATGGACTTCTCTTCCTCATTGGTTCGATCAAACGCTTGTCAAATTCGTTTGCCAAATATGGCAATGGGCGCTGGATGCTTGGAACTTCCGATGGGCTACATCCATCTTGTCCTTCCAGTCAACTGCGTTCTGGTCCGATCCACTTGCACAGTGAACTGTTGGCGCAAACGAACGTTGGTCAAAGGCCTTCGGAACCTGGCTGCAACTGGCGCTAGACACTTGGTCAACAGTATTCTGCGGATTAGGTGATCGCATGGCTGCAAAACACTGCCTGTGTTTATGCATGACAAAGCGAGGGAGGGTGGTAGGGCCCCAGAATTATGGCAGTATTCTTGCACTTTTGTCCAAATCAGCTGGACACTGCATGTCTGATTCTGGCACTAAGTGTAGGTCACTGCCGGAACAGCTGTAAGGCAACACTTCGCATGTTTCTGATTCGTAGACAGATATAATAGCCTCTTCCAGCTTTGTCATACATTGCTTTATCAATCGAGCAATTCAGCCTTACCAACTTTGCATTGATTCTCCAAGTGTGAAGTGCAGTGAGCACACATGTTCGCTCATCTGATTTTACAACTCAAATTGTTTTAACTTTCTGAATGCAGTATATGAAATTGGGTCTCTTCTGTTTCTTCTCCTTGCTTCTTGTAAAAGTTTCAGAATTGCTAGAACTAGCTTGGCTTCATCCAGAAAAATCCTCAATTGTATCGACAAACAACTTAGCCAATTGGGTCTGTCTACCTCGGTAGACTGTGAACTGCTAGGTGTAGTTGGGATCAGTTTACCTGAAGAACAACAATCTCTGAACGCTCTTTGGTTGACTCTTCATCGCCTTCTGATCGGTCGTTTCTCGTATTCAGTTGTTGGAAGTCTTGACTTCAAGAAATATTCTTGTTTTTCTGCATGTACTCTTTTACCTTCTCACTATTCAGCTTTACTTTTTCCCTGTAGTGTCTTGATCTTTCTCCCACGCAGAGCCATAGTGACATATTTTTGTGAGAAAAATATATGTATATAACTAATATTCTCTTCCTTCTTATTGCTGCTAACTCTAGTTGAATAAGAGTAATAATATGAATGTGAGTCAAGCAGTGATCTACTGCTGAGATTTCACTAGGTTATCAAAACTTACATACACTGATGAATATTTGTGTTTAGCCGCTTACATGAGGGTTTTGGGCTTATTGTCAACTATCCACTATGTAATTCCACAGGCAAACATTTTACAAATTGTTCCAATTTGAAAACTTAAAAAGCTCTACCCAAATCAAGCGAAGCCTGCTCCCCCTCGAGCCACCGTTGAAACGGCAACGTCAGTCGCAAAATTTGAATATGTTTCGAGATTCCCCTTAACAAGTGTTTTAAACCGCTTTCGGTAGAATTCCGGCACATGGGAATACGCAGTTAGCAATGCCTTTTTAAAAATGTCGTAATCCTCACATTCCTCAGTTGAAAGCTCAGAAAAAACTTTCTGTGCTTTTCCTGTTAATTGCGTGTGCAAGAGGGCGGTCCATTTATCCCTAGGAAATTTATGAATCTTCTTTATGTTCTCTGCCCCTCGGCAGGTTCGTATGTCCAATGACGCCATCTTTCTCTGTTCTGTGCCTCTCTCTTCAGTCCACTGTATCCCTCCTCTTTCATCATCCAGTCCAGTAGCATTGCTCTTGGTCTGCCACGTGTTCTTTTTCCCTCCATTCTTCCCTCGATGATGTCTTTTAATAGGGTGTCCCCTCTCAGGATGTGGCCGATCCATTTTCTCTGTCGTCCGCGTATAGTGCCTATCAAGGATCTTTTTTCCTCTACCAGCTGCAATATTTAAAAATTTATGAATATAGATAGAATAAATTGCTGTAAAATTACATGACAGGCTGTAGTTTTCTTACTGTAATTGATAGCAGCTTTCTGTAGAAAAAGCAGTAGGCCTACATCACCTTTTTCAAGTTCTTTGTTATGTAGCACATACAGTACATGTACACTGTATTTGGAAATGAAAGTTTATATTTATGTATATCAAATAATGTATGGCACAGTACAGCTACAAACTTATTGGCCATATTCCACTTAGCATAGAAAAAACTGTTTTTCGTTTTTGCACTGACCCTGAGGTAATTTTCTGTTCAGTAAAATGTTCCATTTCATCTATGGAGTTTTACATCTGCTCGCCAGCTGCTGAACCTTCAAAAGTTCCGAACAGTTACAAGACAGTTAAAAGAGCTGCCCAAACATCAGCAGCATGTGGTATTGGCATCGCATCATCGTCTTCTATGTCACTGTTATCGTCATTTTGCAATCACTTCGCTGTCAGCTGGTTTAACAGACTCTGCAATGTCATGATCTGTTAAAAAAGTAGTTGTAGCAATGTCTCTTTCGACTGCAATGTTGTCTGTAACATTGATGTCTCATGACTATTCCAATATGGCCGACATGCGTTCAAAGATATTTCCAAAATCGTGTTCAGCAAAACTGACAGTGAACAAAATTCTTCTTTGGCTTTGATACTTGCTAAGTACTTTTGCAGCAAGAACTTACAATAAAAAATTTCAGACCCTTCTGATCGCATGGCTACAAAACGCTTGTAGTGTTCAGTGGAAGAAAAATAAGCTGTATGGCTTTGAGGTTATCCATCTCTGGATGGGCAGGGCAGTTGTTGATGAACTTAGCAATTTTGCGCTTTTCATATGAAAAGGATTTATCTACTCTTAAGGCGTGCACCCATTTGGAAAAATATCCAACGTCATCCAAGCCTTTTTATTTACCATATATTGATCAGGCAATTTTTTGACATTCTTGAAGCTTCGAGAATTTAGAAATTTGCACGATGACTAACATCGGCAGTTTCTCTGACACATCCATATTGCAAGCCACCATCATCGTTGCATGCTCTGTTGACTTTATCCCACTAGAACACTGGTTACCTTTGAAGGGCAATGTTTTATCTGGAAGACTTCGATAGAACAGTTCAGTTTTGTCCACATTAAAAATGTCTTGGATCTATGGTTTTTTGAAATCATAGGCAAAGTCAAGGGTAGCCATTCTGACATTCATGTCATTGGAAACCTAACTAGCCTTGCCACAAACATTCTTAAAAATAATACCATTCTTTGCCTTGAACCATTCCGACCAGCCAGGATTAGGTTTGAAGACAATCCCCACTCATTTGCAAGTGCATCTGCCTTTGCCATCAAAACGGGGCCAGATATTGGAATATTCTGCCTCCTTGCCTGCTTAAACAAAAGGAGAAGCATGGCATCTAACTCCTCATGTTTCGCAGTGCATAGATGTTTCCACTCTGGTTTGAATTTGCTGCGCTCAAACGCAGATGTTATTTTTTCTCAATTTTTAAAATGGTTGACAGAGTTGAATTTGGAATACCAAACTTTTTTGCAAATTCTGTCTGATTTGCTACCCAATCAACTGCTTCAAGCAGCTGCAGTTTAATGGTGAGAGACACAGCATTCTTCCTACAAACTTTAGCAGCCATTTGGATTTATGGTTATTTACTACAACTAAGCTGTACATTAGCAAAGGAAAGACACTACTCTAAAACAACAACTATACAGTGCTGGCCATAAGTTTGGAATCACTTAGAAATGTATGAAATTTTCTTATAAAAAGCCTCAGAAGAAATTGTAACTGTAATTTTTCTCAATGAAACTGTAACAGTTTATTCAAAACTCACATACTAAGTAAATGGATAGTCAAATGTCAACTTCAGATGCTGACTTCAGTACTTTGAGTGCTGTCCTTTGTTAGCCAGGACAGCCTTGAGTCTTGCTGGCTTGGAATTCACAAGACTTTCACAATAAGCTGGGCTGATGTGGTTGACCCAGACTCGCTTTATGGCGTCAACCAACGATACCTTTGATGTTGGATGCTCCTCAGACACCTTCTGCTTCATAAACATCCACAGGTTTTCGATGGGATTGAGGTCGGGACTGGATCCAGGCCAAGGACCCAAGATATGAATTCCCCGTCTATTGATCCAGCTTGTCACAGTCCTTGCCCGGTGGCAAGGAGCTCCATCATGTTGGAAAGTGGTGCAATTGAGGATCCCCATGTGTGTTTCTAGTTTATCCTCAAGGATTGATTGGTATACCTGACCATTTATGGTCGTGTTCGGAGGCATGAACCAAATTCCTCCTCGGCCGCTACCGCTGAAGCTGCCCCAGACCATCGTCGTCGGCGCCTGCCTGACAGTCGGCACGACGTAGCGGATGTTGTAACGCTGGTTAGCAGGTCGACGGACATAGCGGCAGGCCGAGTAAAACTGTGTGAACGTCGATTCGTCAGAGAACATCACCTTCATCCAGTCTGCCTTCGTCCAGTTCTTGTATTTCGCGCAGAAAGCCAAACGATCCTTTATGTTCTTCTTGCTCAGTTTGGCTTTCTTTGCAGGTTTCCTGGATGGCAGTTCGAAATCCACAAGCAGCCGTCTTCTGACAGTCCTTGCACTCACAGGTGGCCTCCCCCGAGTCCTTGCACTCACAGATGACCTCACCGCTGCTCTGATTTGGGACGAGGACCAGGTTGGGTGAGCCACCGCTGATCGTCGGATCATTCTGTCCGTGGAGGCTGAAGTTCTTCGAGGTCGTCCTGCTCTCTTCCGAGACTTCATAGTGTTCAGCTCCTTGATCCTGGCTATGGCCTTGCTCACAGCCGATTGAGATACCTTTAGCATCGCAGCTATCTTGCGCTGAGACATATTGAGATCATGCAGGACCTGAATTTGAGCCCTCTTCTCGTCTGGTATCTCCTTTCCCCTCACCATGTTGCACCTTCTGTTATAACTCTTAGAAGAAATGTCACTGAACTGTGTACAAAATGTTAGTAGAATTGTCTGTAATCCTCAGTGAAACGTTCTGCATTGAAATCCTAAGGAACTAATTTTTCTACGCTACACGATTCTTCCATAACACAAGCAAGCGACAGAATGAAAATGATTTCTTTGTGTGTCCACAATGTCAGACCTATGAGTCATCGGTCATGAGTCATCGCCGCTCTAAAATAACAAGGTAGGGGCCATTGATAGTTCAAACGCAATGCAATCAATTACCGGTCACGTTGTTTGTTGTACTGAGGCCCACTTTCAATTACAGCACAGTTCGTTCGAAGACTCGAGGAGTTGTAACAATAGGAAATATTTCGCTTAGTCCGACAGCCTACGCTACTCTGGTCAGTCTCCTAGAAATTGCAGCCGATGCTTACAGTACTGAAATTAGCAAAGGAAAGACACTACTCTAAAACAACAACTATATTTCAACAAAGTCAACATAATTACAAATCTGTGTGTGCAGTCCATGACCACCATTCTGTTTTGCAATGACCCTGTTTGATTCACTTGCATTATCTCTGAATAATCAGATATTGGGGTTCTACTTCCTATACATAGGTATCATTATGGTGCTGTAAATATGATGTCTACAGTTTCATGCAACACATGACGGGCCTGAAGCTGTTGTCGGTAAGTTTCTTACCATCAATCACCCAATTACAGTATAAACGTGTACGATATCTCATGCTTACTGAAATGAAATAATAAGTCAAATAAAATATGGAAACATTTAAATTACACTGTATTAACATTTTTCAATACACATCAGCTATAGAGAAGAGTTAAACACGAGTCTGATGATATAAAAGAAGTTTGCCTACTTGCCTACTGACGTCCTGTTCATGACACACAACAACACTGTATTTACATTAAGCCTATTCCACAAACAGCCATAAATGGATGAACTTACAAGTTCAACTACAAGTAATTCCGGATTTCATTGAGTAATTGTCGTTCATTGACAGAAGACACAACTACACTGCCGCTGTTGATTAAGTTTGTTTTGAGAAGCTCCAGTTCAGTCTTTTTGCACTCCTCTTTCAACGGCTTTGCTAGGGCACTGCTGGAGGCAACTGGTGCTTGGCGTTTAGTTGAGAAGAACCACTGCTGTTTTTCGACATTTTTGTTAAATGTTTCTTTGTACCTGTCAGCAAGTAGTTGGTACTAAGCTGGTGGTAGCTTTCTTTGTGTGAACTGCTCTCAGCTTTGGCTTGATACAAGTAAGTTTCTGGCATCAACCTGGTTTTAATGATAGCCCACAAATTTTCGATGGGATTTAGGTCTGGAGAGTTTCCAGGCCACTCCAGAGTTTTAATGTTATTGTCTTTCATGTATTTCATGACTTTCTTCGAGGTGTGACAGGGAGCCAAGTCTTGTTGGAAGATCCCGTCATTGTTCGGAAAGATCTTGGTCATCTCCGGTACCAGCTTGTGTTGTAGAACATCGATGTATTTGTCAGAATTCATCATGCCATCGACTGGACTTAATGTTGCTCGATTTGCACCTGCATCCAGAAACAAACACCCTTCTAACATTAATATTACCCTAGTGACAGTTCAAGAAATTCATGATTGTAGTCATAACCTGAAATAATAAAGTATCGGTATTAAATTACGATTAAAAAAAGAATCTGTATATTACAGTGTACATTAATTTTAAAGTGAAGTAGCCTAATATTTCTTACCTTGCTCCAATCTTCCTTTGTCCAGTGTCTGTGTTGTTTAGCCCATGCCAAACGTTTCCTCTTCATTGCCTGTGTCAACAATTGCTTCTTCAGTGGCTTTCTGGCCGGCCTTCCAGCATCGAGCAGTCATCGTCTAACCGTTCTCGAGCTCACAGCGATTTGATGCATCGCAAGATCACATTTTAACTGCACACTTGTTTTCTTGGGATCTCTGAAGCTCTGTTGCAGTAGAAAACGATCATCTCTTGCATTCGTCAGTCGTTTGCGACCACAGCGACCTTTTCTCTGAGGTGAAAGCGTCCCAGTTTCTTTGAACAATTTGACAATCTTGCTAACGGTAGACTGCGTAACTCCGCATAATCTAGCGATTTCTCTCTGACTTTTACCAGAATAATCTGATAATGTTAAGATTTTAGAACGCTTGCGTGGAGTAACGTCCATCTTTGTTTAACATAGATATTTAAATGTGCCTAGAGCAATTAATATAAACAAAGAGTCCTAAAACATCAAATTGTGTAAGTGATTCCATTAAAATGGCCAAGACTGTACCTCACAAGGTGATGTCAACAACGTCCATATCTTCAAGTGACCTGATAAGGAGCGATGAAGATGCTCTTCCACTCTCTTCCGCTTCTGTTCAAGATTTGTCATTGGCCGCAAGAGCTGCTGTATGTGAGCAGCAGCTTCACACTCCTGACGCTGATGTACGAGGGTTGATCAATGAGTAATGAGAAAAATATATGAGACAGTAAATCTGGACCAAAATTGTTTTATAGTTTTTCAACATAATCTCCCTGAAGCTCAACACATTTTTCCCAGCGATGTTCAAGTGCTTTTACACCCTCCAGGAAGAAAGTTTTATCCAGCTCCTGAAACCAGTCATTTATGGCATGGATAACACTTTCATCAGTGTCAAATTTCTGTCCGCGAAGCGAATCTTTCAGATAACGAAACAGATGGAAGTCAGACGGTGCCAGGTCTGGAGAATAGGATGGGTGCGCAAAGTTTTTGGAGCTCCAAGTAGTCAGGTATATCAGTGGGTTGATTTGGAACTGGTCGCTGTCTGCACTAAGTCTGTAGAATTCTGCAGAAGTGCTGCTGCCTCCTTGTGCTTAGGCTTCGTGTGTACATTTAACATCCCAATATAATGAAAATGTTTGCACATGTTGAAGAATGTTTGATTGTCTGGACTTGTGCAGGAGTACTTGTGAATGCAGGCTACACAATCGCTGTACTTTGTTACTGTCACCCTCAGTGTTAGCTATCTGCACTGTGTAATAGTCGGTTTCTTCAGACTGTGAGCGCGCACACCTCTCCTTGCCAGGCACCATTTCACAGCTGAAGGACTGCATCATGATGCTTGCTGCATGTCTTTTCACAGCTCGGACAATTTCTTTGTGAACTTTCCTTTACAGATGGTGGTTAGCCTATCAAATTACTTGTTGTACGAGAAGTTTAGGATGCAATGGCACTGTCTGGTTGCTTGTTTTTCTGCCTTGCTGGTACACATGTTTCAGGTTGCCGTGCATCCTCTCCAAATGCATGTTGGTGTTTATGCCACTCTTTGCATGATAACTATACACTCAACTGTTGATGCAGGTTACATAATGTGTTTCAAAGAACTGCACAAATGCAGCTGTGTCTGCATCATTTCGAAGCTGTCTGATGAGATATGGCAGAGTTGCATTGAACATCACTGTATCTTGCTCGTCCATTAATGTCCATTGTACACGAACAACCTTCTCATTTTCTTCAATGAAACTGCAGCAGTTCTCCCTAAAGCGGCGCACCGACAAAATCGCCCCGACAAAATAGCCCCGACATAACAGCCCCGACATAATAGCCCCGACATAATAGCCCCATAGACAAAACAGCCCCGTCAAAATAGCCCCGTAAACAAAACAAGTGAAACTTTTAATATTATTCATGTTGTCATTACAACGAAAACGTTAATACCTACAGCACAGAAAACTTTAAAGGTAGTCTTTTGTAATCTCTAGATTTAAGTATAATGAACAGTCAGTAAAATTTGGGTATAGTATACATTAATCTAAATACTAAGATTGTGAGCAATTCCGCGAAGGTATTCGAGAATGTCAACTGCGCCATAAGTGGGAATGAGAGTTTGCAGTCTTCGGTTTAGCTGCACGTACTTCGACTTCGAAGCTTCAGGTTGTCGGACTCCTGTACGATAACGTGCGAGATCGATCTCTACACTATCTTGTTCTTTTCGCAATTGGTTGACCAGTTTGTACACCGATGGATGATGGCAATCTATAGTCTGCTGGAATGCCCGATGCCATGCTTCGACAGAGTTGTTGGTGCGAGGTAAACCATCTATTGTTCATGGACGTTCCAAAGACGAATGGCATATCTAGGCTGTGCTCTGCGGTTGCGTCTTTGTTGTCCTATGTAGTTGTCTTCCCAATAGTCGACGATGGCGTTCATTTCTTGAGGACAGCTATTGGCTAAGCTTTCGAAAGCAGTAACTACGTCGTCAATTGGGACAAAACTAAGAGCTAATAACATCTTAACATTCATGCGTATGTTGTCATCGTTTCGATAATGCTCGACTAAGTTGAACTCTTGGACCTTCCTCCACAGGCATTGTCCCAAATGGAAGAGACATCCGACCACTTCTGTTGTGGTAAACACTCGAGTTAATGCATTTTGACTGGCTTTCTCAAAATCGCACATGACACTTATCGGGTTTAAAGTTACTTTCAATTCAAGAAGCTTCTGAAAAATACGAGTATACGACCTTTCAGTTTTGTCTTGTAGCAGAACGTAGATTAAGGGAACTGTAGATCTGTCCACCAAAGCGTGCACCGTAAACACTTGCAGGAACAATTCCGGAGCCACTTTGAAAGTTCCGTCGATAAACCAGTGACGATGTTGATCGAGAATGCCAAGATTCTCCTCAGTGCCGAACATAAGGATACGCTCGGCATCGTCTGCTTCGGAATCCCACAGGACAAAGTTCATGTTTCTCGAAGTGGTCTGAAGAGCTGCCGGGATAGCAATATCTGCAACTGTACCTGCAGTCGGATACGGTTGATGCAAGCGTTTCCGCGTGCGTTCGATGGTCCTCTGTGACGCGGCATACGCTGGCAAATGGCTTACAGCTTCCAGAGATAATCCGCTAGTACTGTGCTGGATAATTTGCCTCGGCCTTTCTACGCCGTGTGTTGCTCGGCTACGCATCTCAGCAACACATCTAACAGCTTCGTTCTTCGTCTTATCAGGTGCATGGTTATTTTCGGTGACCAGTGTTGCGTTATCACTGAACTCCTTCAAACGTCCGCGACAGTTTTTCTCTACGCACCTCCACGATTTACTCTCGTCGGCATTAATTCTCGCCTTACGATAACGGAACCCGTCTTTTAACAGCAACTCCTTTCCTTTCTGTGAGCCTATCTTCTCCATGCTCGGTCGACTTTCAGTTTTTGCAATCACTCAGAATCGTCCCTTTATATATGTGTGTTTTAGTTGTTTCTTCACTGGTCTACTATACAGGGTGCGAACCGATGAACCGATGAAAAGGACTCATATCACTTTATTCTACCCTTGATGTTGCCCGCGTGTTTCGCGTATTAGCGCCCCTTTTGTATATGTGTGTTTTAGTTGTTTCTTCACTGGTCTACTATACAGGGTGCGAACCGATGAACCGATGAAAAGGACTCATATCACTTTATTCTACCCTTGATGTTGCCCGCGTGTTTCGCGTATTAGCGTCGCGCCACACGAGTAACAGCGGGGCTATTTTGTCGGGGCTATTTTGTCTTGGGCTATTTTGTGCCGGGGCTATTTTGTCGGGTCACCCCCTAAAGCTCTTGTCTACATGCCGTGCACAATATAGCATGTGTGGACAATCATCCATTACTACCTTCCATGCATTGTGAAACTGAGGACCATCCATCACCATTGAAAAACAAATCTTCACTTGTCATTGATGCCTTAGCTCAGAGGCGTCAATCAATCATAAACATTGGGACCCTGCCCTATAATGGGGGTCTGGTTATGAAGCCTCTATTGGTTCCGGGGCAAAGCCCCTGATATAGGGGTCAGGAAGTAGGCCTAATGCTGGCAGACATAAAGCCTAACATCTCTGTAGACAAAAAAATTAGAAATGTCACTAATATTATTTACTGCGGAATGCCAGTGTACGGTACATGCTTCAGAAACTCTGAACTCGTCATTCAACTCTAGTTGGCAACCTGTTGGTCAGGCTATGCTTGTTGCGACTATTGCATGTGTGCGCGCGAGCTTGTCACTGGTGACTCCTCTAGTCATCTGAGTGATGTTTACTAATGGATGATTGTTCCGTTCTTAATGACATTTAACATCGTTAGACAAAAAGAGCCTCTGATGAGTTTATTTTGAAGAGGCACTATAAAAATTTCATAATTACAGTTACAAATTATAACTGTTACAACAGTCATGAACAGTGTGTAAGTAATGCTAAAGCAGTGCAGTCTGAGCACATAATTATTTATTCAACACTGAACTTGCCGAAAATGTTCTCCCTGATTGTGCTTCTTCTAGCAAACTGAGCTGCTAGTGTCATTACGTCCAATCTGTCAAGAATGTCTGTGTTAACCTGGCACACAGACACAGCGTTTAACCATTCCTGCATCATAGTTCTTTGCATCCAGTTCTTTACCAATGCAAGGCACTAAATGAGCATTCAGCAGCACATGGAGGCACAGGACAGATGAGCATCAGGCGGGATCAGTCAGAAAGTTTCCGTACTTCTGGTACCATATTCTTGAGAATCACTTGAGCTTCTGCAAGTGCATTAATTAACCTTGTAGCTGCTGTGAAATATCTGAAGTTGGATGCAGAGTGACACATTTCTCAGTTCTGGGCATCTCTGGCACACGTCATTATCGATGTCACTTATTTTCTCAGGTGATAAGTATGTCTTCAACAATGACTTATTCTTGTCAAATCTGTCACTGAGCTGCATCAAAGTAGGATCTGTTACAGTGGGAAATTCATGATGGTAGTGATCTTGCAGACTCTGGCTTTGATGTGCTAGTGTGGGCCCGGTGTATCTTGACGGCAGGCGATGTTGTCACAATAAATCGACAGGATTGGTTCCAAGTTGTGCAGCCATGACAGCAACCTCATTAAAGTGTGTAACGAACTGTTCTTCTGTACACTGAAATATCAGCTGGGCTTTTGCTGTCTTGACTGCTAGCAACATCCCACTTTGTGGGGTTGATGATGCCTGAAGTGTGCGGTTCAACTCCTCCTATGGAGCAAACACCTTCATGCTGACCTTTAGGCCAAGAATTGTAGTTCCTGTCCTGAAGCGATCCAGTAATGCTACTGCCTTGGTTGCTGTCTCACCTTTTGCTGTTGTACTCATTTCCTGCTCAGTACAGCATCATACTGATCTAGTGCAGCAGTCATTGAGCATACATGACAGGGCCACCTGGTAGGGCATAATGGCTTTAGGGTGCTTGGTGGGCATTCACATTGGATGCAACGTCAAACATGCTCCTGTACTTTCCTGATCTCTTATACAGTACACCAAGTTCATTAATGGTGTGCAAAGAATCTTGAACCAATGCATGCGATTCACTAGCGTTTCCAGCAGTCAGATTTGTGCAGTGCACAGAACAATGGAAGAACAACGCAAGCGGATTTTCAAGCCACAGCTTGGCCTCCGTTAAATATGTTGCTGCTCCATCATACAAAATATTGTGTTTCTTAAGACTAGTAATAAATGTCTTTTCAACACTGATTAGAAACTATTATTGTCACAGTGAAACGAATCAGCTAGAAACTTCCCGCATAAAGATGCACACGTGGTGGTACCACTTGTTGCAGTGTTACACGCATTTTCCAGAACAGGTTGCAGTCACATTTTCCAATGATCTTCAATTAGTGGATCTGAAATGTCTCCATAAATCCACTGACATAAAACACATGGTGTATTATCAGAATGAGTGTCCAAAGAGTTACTGTTCTCTGCATCTTTGCTGCACTGTTAATTTTCTTTTTGTTGTATATTTCTGATATATGTTTTTCTTTACAAATTGGTCTGCATTACGCAAAAGTTTTCTTTTTGATGCTTTTTCCTTTTTGGTTTCAGTTTGTCAGATATGTGCTTCAAGATATATGCTTGTCAGTTTATAAGAAGGTGTTTTTATCCATGGTGTTTTAGCAAATGGCCCCTCTCTAGTCTGTGACAGTAACTGTGCAAATGTCAAAACACTGTCACTTGATGTGCTTGTGGGTGAAATCAACTGTTCTTCACTGACACAGCTGGTAAAACACCAGAAGCAGATGTGGTAGTATAGGTAGATAAGCTGATGTATTTGTGGATGGGTTCATTAACTTTTTGTTCTTTGCTGACTACAGGTTCACTGGATGCATTAGACATTTTTGACATACTTCTTTCAGTTATTCTGCTTGGAAGATATGACGCTTCCGGTTGGTTGATGGTTGAAAAAGAAATATTCCATTATCACAGAATGCTTCTTGGCAGTTTTCTGTTGTAAAGGCCATCTTCCAAGGATTGAAAATCCTGAAAAATCTCATTACCTCAGACCAGGCTTATTCAAAACTAGAAAGCACACCATGATCTAGCAGTTGCAAGCAGTAGGAACATTGACTAGGTAATACAGAAACGTATTATTGTGAAGCATCATTTCTAAAAAGTCAGTATTGCACAGATATGAATAGTGAGAATCAAGCAGTTTTATATAAATGGTTAACCATCAAGTAATCCTGTTGTCTGAAGAAATTTAAGAAACCCTTTCCAAACTCTATAAACAACTCCTTATTAACCTCCTGAGACCCAACATGAAATGGACATGAATTTTTCTATTTTTTTTGCATTACCCTGCTGAAATGTAACTGAGATACATGCAAGAAAAGGTTCAAATGTACAATCACTAATGCACCAATACCGAGTTTGGGTTCTGCCGCAACAGGATGAAATGATTTAATTCCTTGATATAGAACAAAATCAAGGACTAAACCATCTGGATTGGCTAAAACAAAGTTTTTAATTCCAAGAGGATTTGGTTTAGAGGGAATATACTGCCTGAATGGGCATGCTTCACTGAATGGTATCATTTGCTCGTCGATGGCAACCTTATTTCCTCTTTGTTGCTGAAGGCAGCCTTGGCGAATACGGTCAACAACTGGTTGAATTTTCCAAAACTGGTTATCCCTCTTTTCTGCTTCAGAAATATCTGCATCAATGACTACCTTAAAGAGTGACCAAATTTTGAAGAAACGGTTTCTACTCATAGTTTCCGCTATTCTTGCAACTCTAACAGATCTACATACGCATAGACGGATAACCAAGGCATGACATCATCAGGTCGATACCCAAAAAAATCATTATCTCTTCAGGCGTGGTATCCTAACTCTTCCCAGTTAACAGTGTACAATTTATGTTAGCTGCAAGCGAAAGCTGTTTAAATAATTCCAGATCAACATATTTCGAGAAATATTCAGCAGTACCCCCAGTTAGCCCGCTCGTCGGTTGTATCGTCACATGGTTGGAAATCGGTAAGACCTGGTTCAAATGAATCCTGTACTTTCCATTTTAATGGTCTAAAATTTTTCTTAGCAGGAAGCTCAAGAATGTTGTCGACATCTTCATCCTCATCATCCGAACTCTCGTGTAAATCTGATGTAGTCGGAGAGCCAGATTCATGGACGTCTGGTTCATTCAAGTATGTTTCATCATCTGCATCCGACAAGTCGGATGACTGAGTGATTACCATCGAAAAATTTTGTTTTTTTGTCCAGTCGCTTCTTCATAGCAACCATGAAAGGCGTAGCATTCCATGGATCAACAACTTTCTTTCTATTCTTACCCATCTTGGATGACACAGCATCACTGTCTGAGAATAAAGATTGCACATTGGCAATGGCTGATGTCACCCCGGCAGCTATTGTAGACACCGAGGCAGCTATTGTAGACACTGAGGCAGCTGGTGTAGACACCGAGGCAGCTGGTGTTGACACCGAGGCAGCTGTTGACACCGCGGCTGCTGGTGTAGACACCAAGGCAGCTGGTGTAGACACCGAGGCAGTTGGTGTTAGTAGCTTTGCTACAAATATATTAACGCTACATTTACACTAATACGATAAACTTACATCATTTTGTAGTCATTGGTGTAATTTATACAACGCGAATTATCCACTGTCCAAACTTTTGGACATGCCGAAAATCAAGTATTATCTCTAAATTCAACGTTATAGTGTGATGCATTTAACGCATCAAACGAAGCACCAGTTGATGTTAAGTATTATTTCACCTTTTTTTACATAAAAAAGTTCCACATTTTGCACAGGTTACATTATTTCTTACCCGGACCAGTGTACCTAAACCTCCAAACGGTCTTCCCACTAGAAGACCACGTTCAAGTTTCTCATCCATAGCTGACCATGCTAAACCTTGAAATTCATCATGAAACTGCAATTATAATTTTATCTAAATCATGTTTACCTAGCCAATGTTCTTGTACAGTAATAATGTCACTGTCATTACACAACTCCTTTAAAAGCCATCTACCTTCGTTAAAACCATGCATGTTATAAGTTGTAATATTTATATCCATAGTGTTCTTTATTATTAGGAGACTGACCACTGAAGTACCAGTCTCTTACATCAGCACCAATTGGCCAAAGGTCTTCATCAAAAGCATCATTTACCCAAACATACTGAATAACAAGTTTAAAGGCTGCAAATCTTTCCTGCCATTTTTCTTTTCTTTCGAGCTTTCGGCAACTAGCTTCCGATATTCCATTAACTTCGAGGTGTTCCTTCAGGTCATCCTCTGATGTGTCAGATGCTAACCATCCCACAAAGAGGTGCCATAGTTTTTCTTTAACTTCCGAAAGAGCTTTTAATGGAGTTGTTTTTCCACCACCCTTTCCCATGATTCTTTGCTGGGGTTGAGCTACTGCTTTTCCTTTCTTAACTACATTCACCCAACTTGGTTTGCCACAGTGACATGGTTGCCGACTCTAAAGTTTATCAGACCAAGGATAATGTTTTTTGCTCCAGGCTTCTGATTCACCTCTGCAGATACCTGTAGTTTAAGCTGTTCTTCAATTGCCGCAGCTTTCTTTGCCAACACAAAGACATCAAGATCTTCAGGTTTAATGCTAAGCATACGATCAAGGTTTAGCGCAACAAATATCGGCAGTTCGTTGACAACCAGCCTTTCATCGGCCAGATTTAACAATGCAAATAAATTGTCAACATCCATTTTCGCCTTATTATTGCCCGTTCTTTTCACCAGATGGGGCAACCCATCAATCTTCGCTCGTTCTAAGCTTCGGTATAGAAAATCTTTACCAGCACTTATTTCTTCTTCATTGTAGAAATTTCCAACCACCAGTTTAGCATTTTTCTCTGGTACTTTACCAGATTTATTCAATATAAAACATAGAATCTCGCACACAATGACCTCACCGGTATCCGCCATGACTTGAAACTATATGTTTATATAGTTTATATTTATATATATGTTTATCAGTAAGAGTAGTGCGTGCTGGCAGCTGATATCCACTGTCAAGCAGGCTGCAAAAATGTTTGAAATGAGGATTTTCCACAATAGATAATGGCAGGCCGCAACCAGGGACAAGATCTTCAATCAGTGCCGTATTGAGGGCAACCCTTCTTGGATGATGTGAAGTCGGCAGAAATAATATGTTTGCGAACTTTTCATATTCTCCAGTATTTGTATTTCACATTTCTATTATATAGGCTAATTCAAAGTCATAAACAGTATGTATGATAACAGTAAAAAGTGTGGCGTGCATTCGCTGTAGATGTCTTGTAAAACATGCTTTTCAACGATGTATGTGTTATAGTCTTGCTGAAATATGTGCAATTAGCCTTATGATGCTTAGCACCGGTTTTCGGATCGATGAAAAAACGTGGTCTTTAAAAGCATACTCTACAACTTTTGGCTTCGATACCTCAGACATAATTCTAATTGCAACAATTACGATTACAAGAAACCAACTTTTCAAATGTAAGCTTCAAGCACTTTGAAATAAATAGTACCTTGGGACTTAATAACATCAAGCATAGTATGAGAACAAGCAAAAAAATTTGTATATTTAGAATCAGGAAGTAACGAAGTGGAAGACCTGCTACAGCCACATTCTGGGAAATGGGAAAAAATTTTCCTTGGCTGCTATGAGGGTTTGCACTATATTAAGCATTGAACGAACATTTAAAGTAAATTAATTTTGGGCAGAAATAAATTGTTGCTGGGTAAAATACAGAGAAATAGTGAGTGTACACAATGGTTAAAAGTTAAGATCCTTGCAAGCAATATTTTGCACAGTGAATGTTTTTTACATTTCACTTTCTTAATTTGTTTGTGCTTGCTTATGTGTAATATAATTGTTGTAATTATTTAAATTTTGTGTATGTATTGTAACTAACACAAGAAAACAGTATTATACATACTTATAATATATATATCCGTTTATTTGAGGAAAGATTCAGCTTCACATACCTCATCTGAATGTACATGTATAACATAAAGAAATGAAATATGAAAACAAGAAGCAAGCACATATTTCCTATTTTAAACTGACTGTACTGATGACTATTATAAACTGGAAGCAAACTGTGTAACACATGAGTAGCATCAACTTTGATATTATTTACCATACATACAGTACAAATACAGAACACTTCGTAAATAATGTTGGTATTGTCAGCCGACATTTCACTGTCTAACGCATTCACCATCACATTGACACAGTGCTGTGCATATTAGATTACCCTTCACACATTTGCACCTTGCAAAGCATCCTTTTTTGCATGCACGGTGTTTTAGCTCACTGGAGATTGTTGATACCTCTGGTATAGTCGTCCAATTGTCACCATCTTTTGCCCATACCCAATCAAGAGGATTTGGCAGCATTGGTTCCTTTTCCAGACAGTGACCCTAGCAATGAATTGCTTGAAGCATAGATCTCTTAACACAGGGGTGGGCAACTTCTCCAGTCGGCGGGGCCGGATATGGGAAAATGAAGTCCTTGGCGGGCCGGATTACTGAATCGATACCTTAATCGCGTATTTATCCACCTATGCAAGGAATAAATAGTATTTAATGTAAACTTTAAACTTGTAAACTTTAAGTTTAAAGCATAGAGACCAAAAACAGTATTTAATGAATTTAACGTAATGTACTTCAATAGCTGCTGAAGTCAATGAGACATCTGTGGTCGATCAAAGTTGTCAACAAGTTGTTTGAACTCTGGCTGCATGTCGGACGTAGAAATCCTCAGTAAAGACTGCACGTGAACATCAGTTAGATTGGAACGCAGCTTTGTCTTGTTAATGTTCATGGTCGAAAATGTTTGCTCGCAAATGTATGTAGACCCGAACAGAACAAGTAGTTTCATGGCCATCTTTCTCAGGTTGGCAAACTTGGACTCATTCAGTGACGCATAAAATTTGTCAATGCTTTCAGATTGGAATTTCTCTTTCAGGGTAGAGTCACACTGCAGATCAATCAATTCCAGCTGTAGAGCATCCGGCACCTTTTCAAAGTCATTTGTAAACGGTGATGACAAGATATCAAACTCAGCAGCAAGTTTCTGGAAGTCCGCAAAACGACGAGCAAATTCATTGTCTAGTGCAGATATCATATTGGTGTACTTCTCAGTTGACATCATCTGGGGTGCCATAGTTTCGAGTGTTGGAAAGTGTGTTGTGATATTCTGACTGAGCTGGCGAGAAAACAGTTTTAACTTCACCCTGAATGCCTTCACTGTTGAGTACATTTCGTGAGCAAAAGTGCCCTTCCCTTGAAGTCTGGTGTTCAATTCATTCATATGTTCAAAGAGATCAACTGCAAACGCCAGATCTGACAGCCATTCGGATTTTCTGAGTTGAGGATATTCTGTATCTTTCCCTTTCATCTCCAAAAACAGTAAGATTTCCGTTTTCAGGCCCCAGACACGTCTCAGAACTTTCCCCAAACTCAACCAGCATACAGCGGAATGATACAAAACATCACTATGATCCGAGCCGCAATCTTCCAGAAGTGTGATAAACTGTCTGTGATTTAGACCTCTCGCCCTGATGAAATTAACAATTTTCACAACTGGATCCACAACATGTTTCATGTCAAGCACACTTTTACATAGCACTTCCTGGTGTATTATGCAATGTAGAAATATCAGCTCCCTGGTAAATTAATTTTGGGCAGAAATAAATTGTTGCTGGGTAAACGTAAACTCTTTAGGACATGCACCACCACCACCGCCGCCACCACCCACCACCACCACCACCAACCACCATCACCCACCACCTACCACCGATCCGAGCCGCAATCTTCCATTGAGTAGCAGCTTTCTGGGCTACTTTGGCTTTTCCGAATATATTCTGCTGCTTTACAAGTTTTCTGTCCAGTTCTGTTGCTCTTGCTTGCCGTTCCGCTGCTGATAAAGTACTGCCATAGCCTGCATGTTTCGTCGCATAATGTCGGCTAATGTTGTACTCTTTCAACACGGCAACACTTTCACTGCACAGCAAACATACTGCTTTCTTGCCGACTTCTGTGAAAAAGTACTTAGGCATCCAATCTTTGTTAAATGCGCGACACTCGCTGTCAACTTTACGTTTCTTGGCAAAATCCATGGTAAAAATTTTATTGTAAATTCTAAATCTAATTCTAACCGAAAACAAAGAATCGAAGAACCAAGAACAGAAAGAAAACAAAGAACCAAAGAATAACTAACAGTCACTATTACTGCGACGTAGTAAGCAAGTAGTGGGAGATTGCGGCAGAATGTGGCCGCGGGCCACATTATCATGTACGACCAGAAACAGTCTGCGGGCCAGTCAAAATCCCGTCGCGGGCCGGGTCTGGCCCGCGGGCCATATGTTGCCCGTCCCTGTCTTAACATGTTGAAAGAAAGAATCACATGTGGGAGGAAGCAATTCTAATGAATGAGATTTTTTGGTGAAAAGATGCATGCGTGCCGAATTCAGATCTGTGCACTCACTTGTACTGTCGTACATGACAATAACAAAGCACTCCAAAACTGAAATGGTTGCATCTGAAAAACAGTCGTCAGCACGGTTCAGATTGAGAAATGCCTCAGTGACAACAGGATAGACA
This sequence comes from Norana najaformis, assembly GCA_964023275.1. NCBI lineage: Eukaryota > Metazoa > Annelida > Clitellata > Crassiclitellata > Hormogastridae > Norana > Norana najaformis. Next base: position 11,841,013 of record OZ029915.1, read on the forward strand.
TTCTATACTTCCCATGGTGATTTCTTTCCTCTACCACCAAAACTGGATGTTGTATCACAACCCGTCAAGGCATGGAAAACAGGTAATGCTAAACGTTTCTGAGGGCCAAGTGCATGTGACAGTTCATGTACAGCAATTAGTCGCACACTTTTACCAACACCAAAATGAATCCACAAGCTTTCAAGACCAAGTTGATTGAAAAACGATATGGCAAGCACAACTACATCCGTATCAACTGTTCGGATAGAAACTTTTCTAGATCCATTTCTAGCAGCATGAGACAATGAAGTATGACTCGTGTATCTGCCTCTTCATGGTTGCATGGATCAATAGTTGTGACATCTAAACCCTGATGACTAGTATATTTGACATGTTGTCATAGGTTGCTACAACAATTTTGTCAGAAAAATTTACAGTAGTCACTAGTTCGGCAAGGAAATGAAATAACTCTGTTTTGTTTTCATTAACTCATAAGAATTCTTGCCAGTTCTTTGGTATTTTTGTATCCGCAGACATGCGTGTTCTAACTCCAGAACCTCTTTTACCACGTGTTGCAGACTTCAGACTGTCATGTCAGGCAAATAAACGTCAAAGATAATATCCAGTCGAATGACTTTCTTCAACATTGATTTGAGGTATGGTAAAAAAAGTTTCTGACCATAATCATAGAAAGTTCTGCTGCAACTGGGTTGAAGCATTTGAACATAGACAGCCCCATCTGAAACTAAAGTATCTACGTCAAGTTCAGAAAAATCAGTATAAGTACGTGACAAAGTCTGCAAACATGTCAACAAATCAGACTTGGTACCAAATCGCAAAATTCCATGCTGAGACAGTGATGGTGGACATGCCTGATTTTCATGTCTGAAAAACTGTGACAGGTCACCATTGCGAGTTTGACAGGCAATGTACAGCCGGGAAAACAGTTCAGTCCGTTTTTAGTTCAGACACTTTCAGCAGTGCAGAAGAATAATTTTAAAGAAACTGGTTTTTATTAGTGAATAATTTTATTATCATTATTTATGTCTTACTAGTCATCAGATATCAGCTGTAGATACAATTCGTCGTCCTTTGCAGCTATTTCAGAAAGAATAAACTTCGTCCAAATTAACTGTCTGTCCTGATGTTAAATAAAGTTTGATCCTGATGAGGTTATCCAGATGGTCGACTTCTAAACGATTTCTGGTCTTTGTTTTAACCTGATTCATCAAACCAAACCCTCTCTCACAATCAGCACTGGACGCCTGGAAGGTAGCACAAATGTCCAACAGCTGAGATAAGTCAGTAAACTGCTCCTGCTGACTTATATAACCAATCATGTCTTCAAAATTCTTTAGTGCACCTGTTGCCAACTTCTCACTAACAATTAATTTAAAGTCCACATACTGAGCAATCAAATTCTTCTTAAAAACCGCTTCTGGCTTGTTTAGCAAAGTGCTATATCTTGCTGCCAATATTTCAAGTTTGTCTGATCCAAATGAGAAATTCTTCAAATTTTCAGAAGCAGCAAAGGAATCTTTATCAAAAACAGACCATTCACCGAGTTCATCATCAGGAAATCTACTGCTAAAGTGATCACAAACCCGTTCTATAAAACGGACCACGGCAGTTGTGCCAACAGGAGATGCATATGATGTCATTAAGTTGACTTCTTCTGAGAAGTGAATGGTGTCACCAAGATACTGCGATCGAAGTTTCATTATTTTTGCTTTGGTAAACTGGAACGCCTCTACAGTTGTCAGGTTACTTCCCTGAAGACGTCGACACAATTCTGCCAGTTCTCCTAACACGTCATTCAGAATAGTGATGGCAACACGATACTCGGGTTTGGTTAATTTATCTAAGCAGTATTTATGGACAGGGTCGTTGTCTTCTTCAACCTGTTCCCTGCAGTGCTGAATCAACATATCATAGTTCCTCACTATCATAGTTCCTCACTGCAAAATCTTTAGAAAGCCACCTGACTTCATTTAGTGGCCTGAATGAAACTGAATCATGTTCTGCTGCCTGGCAAAGTTCCTGAAACTTTGATTTCTTCACAGAAGACCGACTGAATATAGTGTAGACTGTTCGTAATAGGGTTTCAATGTCTTTCATTAAAGAGACATGTTTCCATGCGTCTTCAAGTCCTAAATCCTCTCTATGTGCAACACAGTGCTGCTCAAGCAAATGTGGGATAGATCGTCGAAGTTGTGCATCAACACCATTATACTTTCCAAGCATTACAGAAGCCCTGTCTGATGTAAACATTACCATTTTGCCCAAATCAAGATTGTTCTGTTGGTAAAATTGTGTAATGGCCGCTACAATTGCTATACTGGTACATTCTGTCAGCTTTAGAATCCCAGCAAACATAGTACAGTATGTTGTATCCTCTGCTTTTCTAAATTTCACATAAAGAATTAACATTTTGCTCACGGAAATGTCTGTGCTTTCATCGATTATGAGAGTGTGGAAAGATGATCTGCGCCAATCATTTAACATTTCCTTTTGTATCACAGAATTTATGCATTCCATAAATTCAAAAGCATAATTTTTGCTTCTCCAAGTTTCCGGAATTTTAACATATTTTTCAATGTGATTATGGATCTCCTGAACTGACAGCATCGAGGAATTTAATTTTATGGCAAGGAGAACGTTATCAATTAGAATTTTTACTTCATCACCGTCGGCTGATTTTCTTTCAGACAACTCAATTCTGTTCTCTCTGTCTTCATGGGTTTCACTCAACAAGGTCCTGATTGTTCCCCGACGCTGACTGCGTAACGTATCAACAGATTTTACGTGAACTTTTTGCAGCAAATGACGTTTCAAATAGTCCAGTTTCCATTCATCCCATTGCTTTCCGAAAGCCAAATCGCACTGGGCATTCGCTCGCTTGCAGACAGCGCAGACAACTTCACAGTTCTCAGGATTGTACTTAAAAATATCTCCCAGAATTGTGCGCTGCTTACCGGATGAATCTGGCATGTCGGCTTGTAAATATTCCTGCAGCCACTCTTCCTTAAATCTTAAACAGACCTTCTTCTTCGCATGTTTATCGATTTTGCTTTCTTCAAAACCGCGTTTCGACATTTTACTAACAATAGGTATCGCTTTACAGAAACAATTTATTATGTAAATGTATATTATTTTATAATTGTGATCAACTTCCCTCACTGCGAATCTCCACGAAAAGAATAGGAAACGGAAGTCAATACTGATAGGTGACATGCGCAAACTGGCGAAGCGGTAAAAGAAACTTTTATAGCACTATCATCGAGGTCTTACAGTCTCAATGCAGACCTTATTACAATTTGTTACATGAGCAAAATAAAAAATATATATAACTGATTCTTTTGCGCGGCAGAAGAAAACTTTTGCGCGGCAGGAATATTTCTTCTGCGCGGCCGCGCAATCGCGCAGCTTAGAGGGAACGTTGACTGTGAGTAGCAACGGTTCGAACAGATAAACAGAGCTGCAGCAGTAACAGTGTGGGCATAATGAGTTCGCTTAACATGAGATGCATGAATAAATGAATCGGCCACTCCTGATGTAGCCACACTGGCATTCACCAAACACTGCACCCAACCAGAACCATCCAGCCAATGGCCCAACATTCGGAGTGAAGCCATCTCAATATGTAGGCCTCCCATCATAATAAATTTATTTTCACCAAATGTCTTGGGCCAATGCCACTGGATTTGCTTTGCTAAAGCATAAAGTGGCTGGTCATAAGTTACAACGGATATCTGATTGGGATTAAGTTTGTTTACCGCAGCGGTAACAACCGACAGTGAATGCTTAATCATAGCAACTGTGTTAGCACTGTGGCGAAACAATGGCAGCATTGCAGTAATCGGAAGTGGTTGGCTGACTTTAATGCTGAAGTCAGCATGATAGCTAGCCCATGTGATATTTATTGGCTCAGTGTCTTCTTTGAAACTCTCTTCCACTTTTCTCAGCCAGCCATATTCGGACCGAATAGTACTGCTATCAGAATCTATCAGAAGACATGGAACTTGAGGAATAACAGAACACAATTTAGGTAAAATGCATGGTGGCACATCCGAATAAGAAGTTGGTAATATGATATCACATGACGAACCAGAAGCACTTTCAAAATTATGACCCACAGAACGATCAACACCGGCCTGTGATGATGTAGGAAACTGTATGAGTGAAATACCAGTACCATGAAAGGAACTTTTAGCAGTGTCAGAACTGAGATTGTGATCTATGTTATCAACGGCAGCTACTGTGAACAGGTTTCCACGCAGAACCAGTGGACAAACAACTTGTTCCTCATTGTACAGACCACACAGAGTTGCCAACTGATTTGTTATTTCAAGAACTCTATCATAAGATATTGATAGACCTAGCTTAAAACATTTATCGACTAGTTTCTTTTTACGAGTTGCTGAATGTAGCATCATGCCGACATAAATAGGCAGTGGTGTTTCCTGACTTCGAGGGTGGCGTATGATCGGTGACTTTTGAAGGGCACATACCGTTGAAGCTCTCCATGGCCTTTTGACAGAATTGTACATTATCAACTGTGAAATTGACAGTGCTGCTTGATTGTCATGTCCGTAGAAAAATCCCGGTCCTTCTAATAACATAGTTCCTAGAGATAACAAAGTCTGAGGTACAGAATCCTTTTGTGCCTGAAATGAACCATTAAAAGGAGATGGATGTTTCTGATCTGAAAAGTTCATTTCGTATTATCTTAGCCGTATGCATTAAGTGAACTGCATCAGTATCTGCATTACTTTTTACTTGTTGCAAAGTAATACCTAAATGATCATCATATGTCAACAAAATATCTCGGCCATGCACAACAGCAGTTATATTAGGACAACTTTGTAGTAATCTGTCTTTGAATCGTGTGGATTGGACTCTATTCTCAACCTGTAAGCCATGGCGTTTGAGTTGTTCCATATAAAGATCTATGAGTGTACTCAATGTAAAAACTGTTGGAGTTTTTTCATCCTGCTTCATATCTTCAATATAGGAAACTACATTCGCGAAAGCAAGTGACTCGGCATTAACCGGGTCTTGCAATACCTCTGGATCCAACTGAAATGCAGATGTCTGCACACGAGAAGCTTTTCTATAAAAAGATAGGAGACACTCGGGATGATATTGCGCTTCAATTGCAATAAGATCATCCAGACTTTGTGTTAGTCTGGCAATTAACATGTGATCTTTTAAGATTTCGGCGCAACTGCGTATTTTATCAGATATGGATTTGGTCGTTACTTTCCGTTTTTTATCTTTGCCTTCGTTTCCACAAAAGAAACATAGAGATTTGAAGGCGGTTTCTACAAAACCTGATGAAGAACGGGTTTTACGAGCAAGTTTCGCTGGTGTCTCATAGTCCTCATCATGTCTTACCTCAGACAGATGCTGTTCCATTGGTATAGCAGCTGTGGCCTGAAGATGTTTAGTACTCAGGCGATCAAGAGTGGTACTGTGTAACAGACTCCTACACTGTTTGTGCCAGCATGCTTTATGTTTCTTACTGGTTTCTTCAATGCTGTCGCCCTCATCCGACATGTTCAGACTTGTGCCGGTTGGAACAGCTCCAATTTCCTGAAATCCATTAACATTATCGGACAGGATTTTGTAACCAGAACCAACGTCCGACTTCTTCGAAGCCCCGGGACAGGTGTTTTTTTCACGCATCATGGTCTGACAAAATATACAGCGACTCCAATTTAAAGTACGTGATGTCAAAAAGTTCTCCATGTTTTGAAAGCAACTGGTTATAACCAAACGACTCGAAAACGAGTAATTACTATGAAATTACTACGGCTGGTTATTATGAAGAACTTAAACCATGTCTTCGAACAGACTTGAAATAATTTTGTTTGTTTACGATACTAAAAACCATACTAAAAACGAGGTAGCGAATTTGCAATTTATTTCTTAACTACGGACGCCCAATACTAGCCCAAATTGAACGCCTCTCTCCACTCAAAATTAGGTCAAATGTAATAGGTCACAGGGACGCCAAAGAAATAGTGCTAATAAATTAATTTTATTATAATTTTTAAAAACTTCGCATATAATGTGGCTGTAGCTGATTGTTGTTGTCAATACTTATATACTCTACAAAATAAATATTTCCTTTGTTCGTTCAGTCTGTGTTGTTTTTAAAGTTTCAATTCTTTAGCCTGGGTACTATTAGAGAACTGACGTACTTCTTCATACAGGGACTGTAACCTTCTCTGTTGGCAAGCTTATAGTTGTAATGAATTTTAGAGAATATTCTTTGCATGCTGTCTTTAGGAAAATCAAACTGCTCAAGTTGTTCCATGTTCTACCAAAATTTGTTGCATATGATCTTCCATTTTTGTCCAAGTAGGGGGATCGCCTTAGTTAACTTCTAATCTAGTGAAATATTCACTTTTAGGTCCTGCAAATTCTGTTTCTTGGTGCTTTTCATTTTGTGCTTCAAACTCTTCTTCGACTTCTGAAACTGTTATCTCCTCCGCATTGGTAGGCCTAACTGCTTCTTTCTGATCATTTAATTCAGAGGTCTCAAACTCAATTTACCCCGAGGGCCAAATGAAGACCAGTACGTCAGCTCGCGGGCCATATCAGTTAGTGCTAGTCGTTTAGCAATACAAAGTAAATCAGAAATGGTGAAATTATAGCAGCACATTATTTTAATCAAAATTAATTTATTATCTAGGTTTGAAAACTGTCATTTAATACATATGGACTTACTTTTAGTCATTTCCTTTGAGCACTCAACTGGCAACGTTTTGCTTCAACCAGAGTACCAATGTTAGGATTGATATCTTGAGATGAAACCAGTCTATGTGTTGCTTGTAAATGTTCATCAGCAAGTCTTGACCTTAACACGGATTTATTAATCTTCATGGAAGAGAAAAACTGTTCACAAATGTATGTACTGCCAAACATTGCCATTATCCTTGCAGAAAAGATGAGCAGCTTGGGAAATTGTTCTCTTGAAAGAAATTTGTAGAATTCTGAAATTCCAACATCTTCATATTTTTGCTTCAAAATTGTATTACATTGAAGCTCCACTAACTCCATCTGCAGTTCTTCTGCCACAATGTCAATTTCCATAGCAAATGGTGTGGAGAAGAGTTGAAATTGTGGTTCAGATGCTCTGAAGTCTTTAAACCACACGTCAAACTGTTGAAGTATGTTTGAAATGAAATTGGCATATTGTTTCAAGAGATTGAAACAATATGCCAATTTCATTTCAAACATACTTCAACAGCATATTGTTGGCATATTGTTTCAAGAGATAGGGGCGCACGATAGCAGAATGGTAACACACTGGCACGAAGAGCAGAAGGTAGCGGGTTCAAACCCCGCTAGCCCTACAAAAGGTCAAACTGTTGAAGTATGTTTGAAATGAAATTGGCATATTGCAAAACCTTTACCTTTTTACCTTTTTTCAAGAGATTGGGTTCTACATTTTCTAAGGAACTCAGTGTTGAGAAATGAACCAAACTGCCAACAGTCAGTTGTTTCCCCCGCAAAGTGAGCTTGACTTTGAATGACTTCACACTGTCATACATCTGTTATCACCTGTTTTCTATCCTGAAGTTTCAGGTTCAATGTATTCAGGTGTTCAGTTATATCTGTTAGAAAAGCAAGGTTGCAGGTAAAAGTTGAATCTGTGAGCACAGGACAATTTTGCTTTTAATTTTTATGGATGAATCAATCTTTTGTCTCTGTGAGAAAAAAATGCTTCAGAACATTTCCACGACTCAGCCATCTAACTTCTGTATCATACAAAAGTTCCCCATACTCAGCATCCATACTTGCTAGAAACGAAGTGAACTGCCTATGATTTAGTCCTAGTGCACATTAAAAATTGACACTTTTGCAGACTTTTACTACACAAGGCTTCTTGGTGCAAAATGCAGTGTATACTAGTGGAGTTAATTCCTGGTATACTGAGGCTGCTCAGTTTATTCTTCAATGATCCAACCACACCAACTTTTTCAGAGCACATTGATGGAGCTCCATCTGTAGCCAAAGATACAAGTTTGTTCCATGGTATCCCTCCTTTATCAATGCACTGTTCCAGACCCTGAAATATGTCATGCCCTGTGGTCGTACCCTTCAGTGGTACTAAGTCAACCAATTCTTCGATTATATTCAAATCACAAACTACACCTCTAATAAAGACTGCACACTGTGCGGTTTCTGATGCATCTGTACTTTCATCAAGATCAACTGAAAATGCTTGAAAGCTTTGTGCCATTTGAAATAATTGCTTTTGCACACTGTCTGCTAAATCTTTAATCCTGCTGGCAACTGTATTGGCAGACAAGCTCACACCTTCAAAAACTTTCTTCTTCTCGGGACATAAAATTTCACTAGCTTTCACAAGACATTCTTTTATGAATTGGCCTTCTACGAGTGGCTGGGAAGATTTGGCGATCATTTCACTTAATAGAAAACTTGCTTGTACCGAATCTATGCTGCACTTGTCAATATTAAGAAACAAATTTCGTTGCTTGGCAGATCCAGCTTTAAGTTGCTGAAGTTTTTCCTATCTGACTTTGCCCATGATTGCTTCATATTTATCGCGATGCATAGTGCCGGCGCACGTTGTACTCTTTGGGAACAGCAATCGTTTTTTCTCAAATAAGGCACCGAGTTTTATCTGTTACCTCCACAAAAAAAATATAAATTCTCCCACTTTTCTTGGAAAACTCTTTTTTCTTATACAAGTTTTCTTACATTCTGATGGCATTTTTGAATATATATATAATCAATCATGTCCTGAAGTCTGCACACAGATGTGGACAGCAGTATTAAATCATCAGCATAAGCAATACATCCAACATAGGTATGACCAAGGTGACAACCAATATCTGAAGAGACCAACGCATTAATAACAACATCCATATAAATATTAAAGAAGACTGGGCAAAGGATACCACCCTGTCTAATACCACTTTTCATGCAAGTTTGGTTTGAGTGTGTTATTCCATTTCACAGCAGAGAAAGTTTTACCGTACCAGTCCACAATAAGTTTAACCATTCTTGCAGGAAGACCCTTGTTTATAAGCAGTTCAAAGAGTTTGACATGGTTCACACGATCAAAAGCTTTCTTAGCATCAAGAGATGCCATATACACAATGCTATCACGTGACACAAAAAAATCCGCAACTTGGCATAACATAAAAATAGCATGTGCACAGCTTAAGTGTTTCTTGAAACCAAATTGTAACTCACTAGATGTTAGTTGCTCTCCAGATTTAAATAATTAACAGTACTCAAACAGCTCAGATATGACAGGGCTAACCGTAATAGGTCTATAATTTTCTGAGGCTGTTATATCACCACATCTGTCCTTTAAAATGGGCACCGTCACCCGATCCCAAAATCATCTGGAACATAACCATGAGTAAAGATCATATTATACAGTAACTTTAAATGCACACTGATGGCTGGGTGACAGTATACAATGTGTTCCTTGGTTAAACCATCAAAACCACCGGCCTACCCATTTTTTAATGCATTTATGCTATTTTCTATGTCATCTGTTAGGAAAAGGTTAAATTGATCCTGACTTCCATCATATTCCAAAATGAATTTAGAGTGGATACGATCCCAAACCTTTTTCAACCTATCATTATCCTTATAGGAGTCAAAGCTATTTTGTGAGAAGCTCCTGCTAAAAGTCTCTGCAATATCTTGGTCATTTGGTTTCTTTTAGAAAATTTACCATTCCATTTTTTCCAGAATTTATTCATGTCTTTTGCCATGTATAGCTGAGCTATTTCATCATCCACTTCCATATCCTTATAAACAGCTGCCTGTCTAATAGCTATTTTATATTTGTATTTAGCACCTTTATGCAAGTTGTAAATTAATCCAGATTTAGGTTTCCCACATAATTCCCATAGGTGATACGCATCAATTGAATCCTTCTTTAGGTCATTCAGCTCCGGACTTCAATATGATTTTAAAGAATTTTCCATTAAACGAGGGATGGTGCTATTCGCCACCTGTGACATTGCATACACCAAAGAACAGTAGTAGTCATTAATAGCCTGCCAGTGGGTACGTTTGAAAACATCACAATTAACGCTTAGATTGTCATAGGGGACACATGTTTTGTAGCAAGCTTCCGCATAATACAACGGTAGATTGGCCTTATCCCATCTTCTCGCACCCAGTTTCCTAGCATTAATGTTATTATGGTCTACCATCTTTGTTTGAACAAGATCTTTCAAATCCAAGCAGCAAGTCACAGGTAGGTGGTCAGATAAGTTAAGTGCATTATCACATATTTTATAATTTAGTAATCTTGTAAACAATTTCCTATCTATAAAAATGTGATCAATCCGTGAGTGATGCCCAGTGATTTCTTTGATGTATGTTTACTTATCATCAATAGGACATACTTCCTTTCCATTAATAAGACGAAAATCTTCAACCATGCTGTGAAAAAGTTTAAAGCCCTGATTTTCAAGTCTACATTCGAAATTCATGTCCCCCAGGATAACCAGGCCATCTGCTTCATTTGACTGAATGTAGTTCTCTATAAAACCAATGCATTCTAACAGATCAGTCTGATACTTCAAAGTAGCCTCATAACACGGAAAGTAAACCATGATCAGTTCCAAACAAAAACCTCCATTTAGAGCAGTGGTGTCAAACCTTTTTACTTTGCGGGCCACTTGACACAGCGGAAATCCAACGAAGGGCCGCTATGGCAAAAGTCAAGTAAATTTACCGAACACAGAAAAACCTATAACTAAAAATGCAAGCATTTATATCTCGCGGTATGTAAAACCACGGTACAATACTACAATAACACTAACTGGTTATGCTTTTACTCACGGTTATGTAAAATCAAACTGTTTTTGGTACTATTTAAGTTCGTGAGACTTCTGACATTGCTTGTTTGCCACCAGCGTGGATATATTTGGCTGAATTTGTTTGCGACAATGCCACCCTCATAGTAGCATTCAAATGTTCAGAAGTTAGTCGTGATCTTAATTTGGATTTTGTTGTCTTCATTGCTGAGAAAGCCTGCTCACAAAGGTAAGACGATCGGAAAAGACACAACATTGTAGCGGCATGACTACGCAAAACCGGAAAGGAATCTGGCTGCAGATACTTATAAAATTCCTGCAGTGACACTTGCCCGTATTTCGCTTTTAGTTCCTCATTGCACTGCAGGTCGACCAGTTCCATTTGCATTTCGGCTGGTGCTTCATCATTGCTTACTGAAAACTGAACAGAGAATAACTTGAATAGACAATCATTTGACCGAAAGTCAGAGAAACGTCGTTGAAATTCTGAATGCAGCTGTTTAATTTTATTAGCATACAGTTCATCATTCATAACGGCATTTGCGTTGGTGTCTTTAATAGATTTGCAGCATGTGAAATGGTAGTAATTACTAGTTCTGACCTATCGCTCCCACAGCAGTAGTTTCGTTTCAAAACCTCGTACGTGGTCAAACATATTTGTGATCAGCTGGTCTCGACCCTGCAGCTTTACATTCAGCAAGTTCAATTCATGAGTGATGTCAACAAGAAATGCTAAATCTGCTATCCACGCTGGATCAGAAAGTTCTGCAATCTCATTGTCTTTGGGAACCATAAACATTGCAATTTCCTGTTGTATTTCAAAGAATCGTTTAAGAACGTTACCTCTACTTAGCCAGCGAACTTCACAATAATACAGTACGTCGCCATACTCGGCATCAATGTCATCCAAATAATTTTTGAACTGGCGATGATTAAGTGCATGTGCGCGAATGTAATTTACTGTTTTCGTAACCACCTTCATTACATGATCAAGTTGCACTACATGCCCACAGAGCTTCCTGGTGTATAATGCAATGAGAATGAAGAAAAATCCTTCAATTCCTTTCTTGGAATTTTCTGTATAAGACCTTGAAGACCAACATTTTTACTACACATCGCCGGTGCACCGTCAGTAGTCAGAGCTTTCATTCGCTGATAATCCAGTTTAAATGTAGCCATAAGTTTTTTCAATTTCTGTCATAACATCTGTTCCTTTTGTTGTTCCACTTAACGGTAATAATGCCGCCAACTCTTCTGTTATATTCAGATCCTTATCGACTCCTCTAATAAATACAGCCACTTGTGAAATGTCTGTCGTGTCTGTACTTTCATCAACAGCAAAAGAGTATGCGATGAAACTTTTTGCTTTCTCAGTTAACTGCAAGTGTATATTATCAGATAACTCTAGAATTCGTTCGGCAACAGTATTACGCGACAAGCTTATATTAGAAAAGCACTGCTTCTTATCTGGACACACAATTTCTGCGGCACGCATCATACAATCTTTTATAAATTCTCCATCAACGAACGGTTTTTTCTTCTTGGCAATCTCTTTGGCGATTACATAACTAGCTCTTACTACTGCTTCCGATTCGTTATTGACCTTGTGAAAAAAGTCTGCTGCTTGTTTAACATTAATTTTAACTCTTGAATTTTATCATCGCGCATTTTGTCCTTGTATTTTGAATAATCAGCCTCATGTTTTGTTTCGTAATGCCTCTAAGTTGTATTTCTTCAAAACTGCTATGTTGTCTCCGCACACTAAACATAGAGGCTTCTTGTTGAACACTATGAATAAATACTTCCTCGTCCAAACCTCATTAAATTCACGACCTTCGTCGGATATATTACGTTTACGTTTAACTGAACGTACATTAACATCACTTGTGCTACCGGTAGCCATGTTTACAAAACCAAAGAACATTTGTCTGGGTACTAAAATATATAAATGTAATAAGTAAGGAACAAATAATGTAGAAGGGCCGCAAGCTGCACTTTGCCGCGGGCCACACGATATGCCTCCGCGGGCCGCCGCTTTGACACCACTGATTTTTAGAGTAAGTTTCACCGCTGCACAGCAACAGCCAGGTTGAACCACCACAGATGTTACTCTAATGTTTAAGCTTTTTACCAGTATACCTAAACCTCCAAACGGTCTTCCCACTAGAAGACCACGTTCAAGTTTCTCATCCATAGCTGACCATGCTAAACCTTGAAATTCATCATGAAACTGCAATTGTAATTTTATCTAAATCATGTTTACCTAGCCAATGTTCTTGTACAGTAATAATGTCACTGTCATTACACAACTCCTTTAAAAGCCATCTACCTTGGTTAAAACCATGCATGTTATAAGTTGTAATATTTATATCCATAGTGTTATTTATTATTAGGGAACTGACCACTGAAGTACCGGTCTCTTACATCAGCACCAATTGGCCAAAGGTCTTCATCAAAAGCATCATTTACCCAATCATACTGAATAACAAGTTTAAAGGCTGCAAATCTTTCCTGCCATTTTTCTTTTCTTTCGAGCTTTCGGCAACTAGCTACCGATATTCCATTAACTTCGAGGTGTTCCTTCAGGTCATCCTCTGATGTGTCAGGTGCTAACCGTCCCACAAAGAGTTGCCATAGTTTTTCTTTAACTTCCGAAAGAGCTTTTAATGGAGTTGTTTTTCCACCACCCTTTCCCATGATTCTTCGCTGGGGTTGAGCTACTGCTTTTCCTTTCTTAACTACATTCACCCAACTTGGTTTGCCACAGTGACATGGTTGCCGACTCTAAAGTTGATCAGACCAAAGATAATGTATTTTGCTCCAGGCTTCTGATTCACCTCTGCAGATACCTGTAGTTTAAGCAGTTCTTCAATTGCCGCAACTTTCTTTGCCAACACAAAGACATCAAGATCTTCAGTTTAATGCTAGGCATACGATCAAGGTTTAGCGCAACAAATATCGGCAGTTCGTTGACAACCAGCCTTTCATCGGCCAGATTTAACAATGCAAATAGATCGTCAACATCCATTTTCGCCTTATTATCGCCCGTTCTTTTCACCAGATGGGGCAGCCCATCAATCTTCACTCGTTCTAAGCTTCGGTATAGAAAATCTTTACCAGGACTTATTTCTTCTTCATTGTAGAAATTTCCAACCACCAGTTTAGCATTTTTCTCTGGTACTTTACCATATTTATTCAATATAAAACATAGAATCTCGCACACAATGACCTCACGCGTATCCGCCATGACTTGAAACTATATGTTTATATAGTTTATATATATGTTTATATTTATATATGATATGTTTATCAGTAAGAGTAGTGCGTGCTGGCAGCTGATATCCACTGTCAAGCAGGCTGCAAAACTGTTTGAAATGAGGATTTTCCACAATAGATAATGGCAGGCCGCAACCAGGGACAAGATCTTCAACCAGTGCCGTATTGAGGACAACCCTTCTTGGATGATGTGAAGTCGGCAGAAATACTATGTTTGCGAACTTTTCATATTCTCCAGTATTTGTATTTCACATTTCTATTATATAGGCTAATTCAAAGTCAAACAGTATGCACGATAACAGTAAAAAGTACAACTCCGTGTGGCGTGCATTCGCTGTAGATGTCTTGTAAAAGTCGACGTTGTGCCATGCTTTTCAACGATATATGTGTTATAGTCTTGCTGGAATATGTGCAATAGCCTTATGATGCTTAGCACCGGTTTTCGGATCGATGAGAAAACGTGGTCTTTAAAAGCGTACTCTACAACTTTTGGCTTTGATACCTCAGACATAATTCTAATTGCAACAATTACGATTGCCTCCCTTACCTCATCCTCCACCACCATATGACTGACCTTTTCCTCAGACGCTTGAAATTTTTTACCAGTATTCTTAGGACAATTGGCTTTCAAGTGCTGGTCAGAACAACAGAGAAAACACTTTGGTTTCTCGGATTTTCCTCCCATTTCCCCTTTGTTCATTCCCACAGTATTCCCTTTTCCTTTTACAAGTCTTGTGCGAATTACTTGGGACAAGCATTATTTCAATGAAAATTTGACATTTCAATCATGGAAGTAAGTATTTTGTGTCCTTCTGCTTTTATTTCAGACATTTAGTATTTAATATGTCCTCCCTTTGCCTTGAGTAGCAAATTAACTCTCTTAGGCATGGAGTCAACGAGTTTCTGGCATGTCAGAGACAATTCTGCATCGTGAAACCATATCGCTAGTATGGCTTCGATCATCTTAGTTTTTGTAGTGCAGTCTCGTTTCCTGAGCTTCTGTTTCATGACGGCCCACAAGTTTTCTATGGGATTGATTGCCAGGCCATTTAAGAACCGTAATGGCATTGTCATTCATGAACTTCTGAACTTTTTTCGACGTGTGACACGGAGCAAGATCTTGCTGGAATATGCCGTCGTTACTAGGGAAGTCGCGACGAAGGTGTGGCAGAAGTTTTGAGCGAAGGACTTCAATGTATTTGTCGCTATTCATCATCCCGGTGACAGGAAACAAGAAACCAAGACCAGCCGCTGAGAATGACCCCCAGAACATTTTCTTTTCCGGGTGTTTGACGTTCTGTTGGATGTGTTCGGTTGTTATCGGTTCACCCAGGGATCGCCTTACGAACTGCACACGTTGTCCTTGCACTTCGAAATGGCTCTCATCAGAGAAGACAACCTGCAGCACAGAAATACATGTAAATCACACACTGTAGGCTGTGCATGTACTGTACAAGTGCAATATTGTTAGAGTTTGTCATCATGAAAGCAACAGCAGTACACGTGGACATTCACATGTGTAATTTTAAGAGTATGGCCTTTTTATGGAGAACAGAATTTACCTTTTGCCAGTCTTCCGTAGTCCAATGTTTGTAGGCCTTAGCCCAGAGCAAACGTTTCTTTTTCATGGCGTAGGTGAGTAGCTGTTTATTCTGTGGCTTGTGCGCTCTTCTTCCCACAGCCAGCAGACGACGACGGACCGTACTGGAGTCAATGTGAACACCATATGCTTCCATGTCTCGTTTGAGATCTCTGCTAGTCTTGCGTGGATCTCTCTTACTCATCCCGACCAAAAGTCTGTCTATACGTTGAGAAGTTTTTCGTTTCCTGCCACATCGTCCAACTCGTGAGGGTGAAATGCTGCCAGTTTCTGAGTAATGTTTTATCAACCGAGCAACAGTGCTCTTCCCTATTCCACATTCTAAAGCAATTTCTCTGCACGTTTTACTTGTAAAATTGGCCAAAGTAATTATTTTTGACCGCTTTCTTGGCGTGACATCCATGTTTTCTTACAATTAATTACATTTCCGGCAGCAGGGACCATATGATATCTGAAACGAAAACATAGGGATCATCTTCTCTGCTAAAAACCAAGAAAACACAATGCATATTCCCGCAAGATATTGCTCCGTGTCACACGTAAAAAAAGTTCAGAAGTTCATAAATGACAATGCCATAACGGTTCTAAAATGGCCTGGCAACTCGCCTGATATGAATCCCATACAGAACTTGTGGGCCATCATGAAACAGAAGCTCAGGAAACGTGACTGCACTACAAAAACTAAGATGACCGAAGCCATACATGTACTACCGATTATGGTCTCACGATGCAGAATTGTCTCTGACATGCCAGAAACTCGTTGATTCCATGCCTAAGAGAGTTAATTTGCTACTCAAGGCAAAGGGTGGACATAGTAAACACTAATTGTCTGAAGTGACAACAGAAGAAAAAGAAAAAACCTAATTTCCATGACTGAAATGTCAAATTTCCATTGAAATAATGCTTGTCCCAAGTAATTCGCACAAGACTGTATGTTAAACTTTGGAAAACTGGGTTTCTTCTCAACCTCTTTTGTATCCTCTGGACAATTTTGAAAAGGTTTTCTTTCCCCAAATTTTGATGGAAATTTGTAACAAGTGTCCTTGAAATTTGGATTCTCAGACATGTTTATCGAAAAAATGTCTCTAAGCTCAGCCAAACGAATTGGATCAAGCCACCCAACACCCTCTTTGGCCACAACATGAGACCTCACCACAAAAGACATACACTCTTTCATCTTGTCAGCCACCCATAAGTCTTGGAGTTTCTGAAATGTATTAACCTCCCTGGACTCAAGGTAAAATCTGAGATAGGTAGAGAGTCTTGTTTGCAAATTGCATCCATGACTCCATACTAGACTTTTCAGCTTTAGCAAACTGGGCACGATACTGCTGTGGTGTCAACCTAAACTCACGCAACAAAGCAGCTTTCAAATTTGCATATGTGCTTATCTGATCAGCTGGAAGTCTTCTTACCAACTTCTTAGCTTTCTCAGACAAGAATGGCATTAAAAGAGCACATTTCAAATCTTCTGGAACCTGATACAATGTAAACATGCTTTCAACAGACTCAATATACAAAGGTAATTCAACTTCTTCTGCAGGCATGTTATGTAAAACATTCTTTAGAATATCCCCAAATTTCTTTATTTTCACCCCTGCTGAGGCTTCTTCCTGAGTCTTTCTTTCTCTTTCTCTCACTGCTTCATCTCTAACCATCTTTTGTCCACAAAACTGTTGATCCAACATTTCTCTCTGCCACTCCATTTGCTCTTTTCTCATCCTTTCTTCTCTTTCCATCATCATTTCTATCTGCTCTTTTCTAATCCTTTCTTCTCTTTCCATCATCATTTGCATCATCTCAACCATTGTCATCTCCTTCACCAATTTTTTAGGCAATGAGCCCTCTTTAAAACCCTTAGCCACTAGGCAAAATTCAACAAGTTGCTCTTTCTCTAGCTCTGCTACAGCTGCAACATCAGAACCAGCTTGAGCTAAAATCCCTATTAAAGCATCCTTACTATACCATTTAAGTTTTTCTCTCTCTTCTTCCATGGCTTCAAATTACAGGCAGATTACACAAAAGTAATACCGTACAGTCAAGACCACTGGAACTTGACTCCCACCAGAACTTGACTAGAACTGGAACTTGGCTGGAACCACAGCTTGACTTCAACCAACTTTCACTGGAACAGTCCGTTTGCGAGTGGAAAGTCCATGAACCGGAAAGTCAAAGGCACACAAACCAAACAGCTGGAACAGTTGTCGTCGCTCGTCGTCACACACTGGAACGCCTTCGTCGTCTAAAACCCTCAGAATTGCTCTAGAATTCGTCTGATATAAGAGGCAAATGGCCGACTCACCGTCCGCCACTTCAAAACCAGCCGGAATTGACCTTTCCAGCCACCGTCTTCTAACACGTGAAAGCACCTCACGCCGACGACTGAGCCCAGAAGACCGATTCCACAGTGTTGCTCGACATCACCTTTTTGACTAATTCCGCAACTCGATTCGAAAACAGTTTACCGAGCAGTGTGGCACAATGCCCAATACCCGTCAAGTTATTCACTTTGGCTCCGTCTCCAAGCACCGTCAGACTTATTCTTCCGAGCTTTTCTCGCCAACTTTCGACTGAACTGCACGACTGAATTTCTATCCTGGTCACGGCACCAAAATATCGCGAGCTAGTTGCAAAGTCAGAGTTCAGAAATAAGTCAACACAATAACTTTTCATGCGTTTCTTCTTCTCGTTGTGCAATCTCAAACCGCCATAACTCGAGTCTCTCTCTAGACTGTCATCCTCCCCGTTGGATATATATGAAATTTAGTAAGTAAGTGGGACCTGCCCACCCCTAGGTCCTGACAAAGTATTCGATCAGTTTCAGTTTTACGCGTTATATTCCTAACGCTAGATAAAAATCATGACTCGAAAACCGAGTCACCGAGTCAAATTCGAGTCCAGGGGCTTCGAGTCCGAGTCATGACAGCCCGAGTCCGAGTCCACAAAAAAACGGACTCGAGTCCTTGGCTCGAGTACTACATCACTGTATTATACTGTATAACAATAAAATTGAAAGTTAAAATAATTAACACCACACTGCCTGACAGGAACTGACCTCATATGGGACATAGCAAAAACCCAGAGAACCCAAGGTACAGCTGTGGCCTGTGACGTCAAGTGACTCATTTCACTTACATATATTGCCGTTTCTTATTTTCGTCTAATTCATTTTTTGTTAATAAATGGTAGGAAAACGGTGGCAATGTTTAAAAATATATTTCTATATGTAGCTTTTCTGCCGCCCCCCAGAAATCTGCCGCCCTAGGCAGCCGCCTAAGTCGCCTAGTGGTTAAACCGGCCTTGCACATCATCAGGCTCCGAGCTCAGCGACACTGCATCCAAACCAAGACTATTGAGATTGGCACGGATGAGAAGCAGATCGGCGGTGTCGTAAGGACATCTGACAATTCATCGTGGAATATGACAGAGGAAAGCGAAGGTGGTCGGTAGACGTTGACTATTGTAATTGACGGTTTGGTGAAAGTGATTCGGGTGAGTTGCAGCTCGAATGTAGCGGATTGATTGTGGATGCGAGTGGGTGTGGCTTCACTGCGGTGAATGATTGACAGTCCGACCCCAGCCGGGTGGTTAACAGTGGGATGCCTGAACGCGTGGATGACACAGAACCCTGCTGGGGCTATATCACTTCTAATGACAGGAGCATTACTTTCATTGAATCGCGTTTCAGACAAAACGAGAACATCTCACGAGTTAAGACTTCTTCGTGCCATACTTTGCGTTTTCTTTTCTCAGATCTCGGAAATTCGGTTGCATTCAAGCCTACTAGCTGGCCAAAGGTAGTCCTCGCAGTAGGGCGAACTGCAGACAGCGTTTTGCCAGAGTCGTGATCCGATTTAACATCGGACGGTAGAGATTTTTGAACTGAAGATTCGGGGACTGATGAATTATTAACACCAGGTTAAGTATAAATTTTTAACTACGGTTCTCCTGTTTTAACAGGAGAGCTGTTGTTAAAAAGTCTCTCCTCAGAGCCGTCCTTCCTGCCTAGCCCTATGGCAGAACATCATCGGAGAGCAAGCTAGAGCACTGGCGGTGGCGAACGTCAGTCCGAATATTCGGGTAACTTCCCTTGCTTCATCCCGACCAGCAAGTCTAACTCACTGGGGGGTGGTTAATGTCGAGATCATAATTCCTGGTGGGAATGAGGAGGGCAATGCCGTTGACATTCGCAGCAGCATGTCGGCTGCTGCAAGTAGCTTTTATGACATACAGTAGTACCATTACCAAAATGAACAGACCGAAATAATAGACCTACGCGGAAGCGTCAAGTTGGCCGTGCGGAAAATAGAACGAGCTCGCCGTATAATGTAGTCTTGCTAGATTCTGCAACTTGAACCAACATAAAGTGCTAAACTGGTTTCTATTTAGGCCTACATAACGAGTTGTACGTAGCTTCATGTAACAAAAACAGCGAACACTGAAGCAAAGGAATTAAGAAGCCATTGCAACAGCAGCAACAGGGTCCAAAACTGCTATAGTTGCATACGGCGAAGATCGTAACCCACGTATGTACTATGAGATTGTGTACTGTCGATCCAAAGTCAAGTGGTACAGATGCAAAAACAAGATTAAGTACTGTTTTAGGTAGGCTATCTGTTCGCTCCTTAGTCGCGTTCTGCAAGTCTTTCTTAGGCATACCCAGATCGACCTCAGTCTTGTGTACACGCAAAGCACTTTGACCCTTCAAACTGATAGCCAAAGTTTAAAAGGGTAGAACAGAAGAAACTTGGCTTCAGTGCTAACTGTTGTTCCAGTGTCAATCGTTATATCGTCAGCGAGTGGTTAGTAGGCGCTACAATAATGGCAGGCCTAACTTCCTGTGCATCTAATGTTTTTTATAAGTACAGCTCAATACATGGGCATTAAGTTACGGAGTTTAATGTTTTCATGCTTAAACTATTTTAGTTTAATTAATTGAAATATGCACTATATATCTATCCATTTAGAAAGACCGTGTTTAGAGAGGTTATCTAACTCGCCGTACGACCTTGCCAACACTATACCTCTCTGCATAGGTATTTCATGGAAAACTGGAAATACTCTTCCACAAAGCCAAACGTGAGCCTTCCTCTTACCTCTCGCCGCGACAATTCTGAACTTCATCCACAGTATCCGTCTGTCTACCTGCCTGACCCTTGGACCTTGACATGGAATCGAATATGACCTTGCGAGCCTAACGATCAGTCTCGGCAACTGACAGCCAGTACCTCCCTCGTAATAGACTGGAGCAGTATTGCTAAGCTCCACACTCCCAAATAGGATAGTTAGCGCTTGAGGAAGCGGAGTTCCCATGATAAACTCACCAGATGGCCGATCAGCTTCTACAGCTGTTGTGGCGTCCGTGGCTCCCGAGCAGGGCGCGAGCGCTTCCATGAGCAACTCGGGTTCCTTTGTGCCCCCTCGCCAGACTTGATATCTTCCTTTCCCTATGGCTTACTTGAGGGACCAGTTACAACTGATAAACCTTCTATTCTAGTCAGGCGCTGCATAAATTCGTCTCTTAGCAACGAAAGATGCTCTATAAATTTACTTTCCAAACACGAATGAATTTCCAACAGTTGCTTCTGTATGCCTGTAACTTCACTCTTCAAGACCAAGTTACTTTCTGTCACCTTATGTAAATCTGCTTGGCGCTCCATAAGTGCACAAATCGAATCAGATGTGGCCCTGAGTCTAATTCAGGATCAGACAGATCAACATCATATTCCGCCATTGTATTATTTAATCTGAAACACAATCTATTCCTCTTACTCCAAACTTAAAGATACGGCAAACATTAATATAGCTGTCACCTACTCTAATTTCATTCGTCGTAACTAAGCTCCACACACGAAATTGACATTAAAACCTTAATTATAGCTATGAAATCAAGACTTGGAGCATTCACACTTTAGTTTTAATTAGAAAGCATAAATTTACTCCCCGTTACGAAAACACTTCTATCGATTCCCTTCCGAGATGTCGCTGGCGAATTCTCATAGAGGATTGGATCCGAGCACCCGCCGACCCGTATAACACGACCACGCGTGAATCGAGGAAAGCGAAGAACTTCTTGAAAACTTCGATCTTTTCGACGACAGAAAGAGGGACGGAATGTTTACGATTCCAATTTCCGTGCCGACTACTAAGAATCTAGCGTATTTCGACGAACTTTAATTCTCCAAAAATCCAATATGGCGTCGCCCGATCAACGTAAGAAATCGACTAGAGCTTCATCGACAGCTGTGCTCAGCATTGCTACCGATTTAGCTTTCAAATTCTACTCGTTTGACGGTCAAACTTGATCGGAAACATCAAACTTTCGACACAAATCTATTTCAACTTAAAAACGAATTCGCGTCTTCTTTACACGACACGAATCCAGCGCCAACTACAGACATGAGAAGCCCTTGCCCAATCAGGCGTAGATCACGTGACCTTCTAGAATTTTCGACCGTGCATAGAATTGCTTAATATTGATAAGCAGAGCCAAATTTAGATTGCCAGATATGTTGTAGTGTTTATTGCTAAATTTACACCAAAAATGGATCACGGATGTGACATTTAATTAGCGCCGACCTGTGACGACTGTAGTTCGTCACAAAACATGTAGGGGAAAGTGGTCTAAAACGGGCCCCTTAACACAAAACCAGTGATTTAAGGGACAGTTTTGCAAATATTCTCTGCCAAATACATTGCTAATGTAGGTAATTCAATGTGCATTTACTAGGCAGCATATATGTACGATTAACTTTATTAACAGAATGACAAAAACATTTTTAGCAGACACACTCAGGGGGCCCATTTTACCCTACTACTACGTCTAAAATGGGCCCCTGTTTTAGCCATATTCTTTATCATTTCAGAAATAGCATTCCTGAAGAAAAGTAAAAACGCTTAATTATTTTGGTTCATTCAGCTGTTAGTTATGTCATTAATTTGACAAAAACACAATATAACAGCAACACAAACACTATTCACAACATTGTAAGCAGGTAAAAATAGTCATCATCAAGTACACCGTTCACTTCCGCGCATGGTTCATGATACCAAATGTCGCACGTTTGGCATGCAATCCAATCACAATCCATTTGCTCATCCTGTTCTGTATTTTCTTTGATGCCACATCCTGGACAAATTGACACTTTTGGATGTTCGCCTCCAGTTCCTTTGAATTTGCCCAGCGATTTTGTTGAACTACTCTTTGTGTGACTAGTTCCTGCTTTGGGTGTCATCTTTCTCATTTTCTTCTCTATTTTCGGCTGAACCTTTTTATCCTCTTTACTTTCTTCATTTTCTTTGCTAAAGTGGCAGATATAGTCTCTTCCAACAAGCGCTTCTTTGTTTCCAGCTCTAATTTGTAAGGACTAGCAGTTAAAACGGCCGCCTTACCCTTGACCCTGGACTGTTTACGACTGTGCTCTTTTATTTTTGGCAAAGGTGAAATGTCCAGCATGCGAGTCAGATCTTGATGTCGAGACATAAAACATCGGTACCAATCCAAACCAGCCTCCTCTTTCTCAACATTGAATCGATTATGAATACTGTTAGCCTTTGCCAGTTGGTACGCCAGTTTTCTCAAAAGTTTTGGAGTAAACCCAAATAACATGCTTTCCATATCTCTCACGTGTTGTGATAGCTCATTCTCCATTTCTACATCAAACATATTGCACTTTGATCCAAGTCCTTTTGCTGCTGCATCTCGACTTGCAAGGCCTGACTTATACCTCCTCTGAAATGTTGTTCTGTGTACATTAAATACTTTGCAAGCTTTTTTTAATCCCATTGTTTTGGCTCTCAGTGCTTCAATGGCTTTTTCCATGCTGATTTCTGACCAGGACTGCCTCTCGGTTTTTCTCTTATACCGCCCCATGTGCACTTGTAGGTAATCCTAAAAATAAATGCGTTAAAACAGCAATAGCTCAATCCATAGATATACTATGTCCAAAACGGGCCCCTCTGGGCCCATTTTAGACAATTCTAACCTATCGAAAAGATTCAGCCATCTTGAAAACTGGCGATAACGTATACTTAATTTCTCAATGATAGTGTATTTATATCATAATAGCACAGTAAATAGTGTTCTACCCTGATTGTGAATGTCACACACAGCAGATATTAACACTTTTTTCGTATCAACCAACAAAATAAGGAAACTTATCGAAATTAAACTTTGTAATTTTTCTCTCACCACAGCACGAACCAAAGCAGTCAAGCCACTCATGAATATTCATCATAGTAAGCTGCTATCGTGTGCATTTTCAAACTTTGAAAAATTCGCTAGGTGTCGCCGCGGAGGGGGTGGGCCCGTTTTGACCAAGGGGCCCGTTTTGACCACTTTCCCCTAATGGCTTTGTCCTCCGTCTAATAACATACTTGGAGGCTCCAGCAATAGTCTGCAATCATGTGTCTGTCCTATCTACCTTGATACCTTTCCTCCATGACCTTGATATCTTGGTGAAATCTTTCACCTTGTTCCTCACTAAAATCTCCCAAGATTATATGGAAGTCTATTTAAGTGACTATAGAGAAAGTGTACCTTTATGCTCATGTTAGTGCCCAAATTTTGGAAGTTTGTCAGCATCTTTTGCACCAGTTCTTCGTAATTATCTGCTTTCTTGTTACCTAAGAAGTTCTGCGCAATTAAGACAAAACTGCACCACACAGAAGCTTCAGTGCCATTCATACATTTGGTGAAATCAGAATCCATGATAAGTTTACGAATCTGAGGGCCATCAAAGATTCCAGTTTTTACTTTTTCCATACTTAGTCCAGGAAACGATCTACAAATGTATTTGATGCAATCGCCATGTTTGTCCAAGGCCTTCACGAATTGTTTCTTTAGTTGGAGCTTTATATAGAGTGGTGGGAGAATGATTTTTTCTCTGTCAACCAATGGCTCCCTAATGATGTTTGCTGCACCTAAATCCATGTTTCTCTTGAAGGCCACGTCACTTTTTTCCAATGATCTTGCTTTGGCCTACTATCCCACAAACAGCTGAAGCAAGGGTACTTCGTATATCCCGTTTGCTGCCCAAGCAAGAAATTGACCATTTTTAGTTCAACACATATAGACAATTGATGTTCATTACAGCAGAGCTTCTGCAAGACCATTTTGATATTTTCGTATTCTTCTTTCGGCCTCGTTGAGTGCGCAATTGGAAGTGATGAATATCGGTTACCATAGTGCAATCAAACACATTTCAAGCTTCTCTTGGAACTGTCTATAAAGAGCCTCCAATCTTCTGGTCGATATTCCAGTCCCATTTTAAGAAGAAGTTCAGGGATGCTATTGCAGTATACAAGTTCTTCATCTTGGCTGAAGTAAGGAAGAAGTTCTGCCTCTCTTATCCGATAAGCTGTTATTAGCTTCTGGCTGAAGACAGTTCTTTCTTTTAGTCTTGATGCTAAAAGTTCAGATGCTTGCTTTGACAGATTGAACCTCAGCAGTTCTCCCAACAAGAACTCCATGACCTCATACGGGATGTATGAGGTCATGGATTTCTTGTTGGGAGAACTGCTGAGGTGTTGAAACTGCTATCTATTTTTGTACTTTGTAAGTTCTCATTTTCTTCAACATCTGACAAGGGAAGGTCAGGCAGTGTGGTAAAGGCTGGTATGGGAACTTCTTCGTTATGTGCAATAGGTCGCCTTGCTCATTCCAAATCCGGTTAATCTCAGTTGCGTTTCTTGTATCGATTGAAACCCTTCACATTAACTGAACAAAAATAACAATCGTCGTGGTGGGTTTTCTGCTCTCTCCAAACCATAGGAACACCGAAGTGTAAACTCTTGCTTTCTCTATTTGTCCACTGTCGTAACCATTCAACACAGGTTTTGCGAATCTTATGAGGAGCCCAAGACTTGTCTTGGTCTCCAAGCGCAACTCCGAAATACGCAAGATAAGCTTGCTTCACAAAGTCTGTGATGTTTTTCCTGTGTTTCTCCAAAATGTAGCAGAATACATTAGGATTGTTTAACCAGCCTCTTCGTGCTGAACTCATACTTCTCTGAAAAAGAAACAAAATGAAGATATTTCGTTGCTTATTTTTCATTTTTATTTCTATTTAATTTATTTGTTTCCTGATAATTGTACTTTCTGTAGAACTTAATTCAACTTTACAGTTATTTTATTTATTTATTTTTTATTTATTTATACAGAACACTTACATAGCGCCCCTTCAAGAAACTACTCAGTAGCGCTCCCAAACTAACCTCGGCGAAAGAGAACAGTCTTAAGAGAAGAATAGAAGATAGAAGTAAAATCCCGGGGCAGAAGACGTAGAGTAACAGGAAGTCCATTCCAGAGGGTCGGCCCAGCAACAGAGAAAGCACGACGCTGCATGGTCGAGGTGCGAGCGCGGGGCACTAGTAGATTACCACTAGCAGCGGAGCGAAGAGAAGCACGTCCCAAATTGGACCGGACAGGTAGGCAAAGCTCCCTCAAGTAAGAGGGGCAATACCTTACAAGGAGTTCCAAACAAAGACGATGACCCTATAGTGGATGTGCTGACTCATAGGAGGGCAGTCGAGAATTGAATACCCATGGGGCACTGAGCGACGAACAGCTGTGTCCTGTGAAGAGCGGTGCCACGATTCAGTGACAATGAATAGATCGATTTCTTCGGATGAGATTATGTCAGCAACAGCGAGGTACTTGTCTCGTATGGACCGAGCATTCCATGTAGCTAGACGAACTCCATCACCCGATGGACAGGTACCGGACGGAGGACGGTCACACGAAGCCGGTGAAGAACGTGGCGGCAGCAAACCAGTCAAAGTCTGGAATGGACCAGGTGAGCCGGCGTCAGTGAGATCCGGCAGAATACAGACCGGTGCGACATCAGTCGGAGCCGACGAACACGAGTCGGCCTGGGTCTGCAATGGCAGGCACACGTCCCCTAACGCTGGTAGCGAACGAGGAGAAGGCCGTTCAGGCAAGGCCGTACGAAGACGATGAGGACGGCGAGTAGTAGACGAGCGACTCCAGAGATGGTAGAAGAACAATAACTTTCGTGTAGAACGTGGGACGCGTATGGCTGGTGAGCGCAAAGCCAAAATTAGGTCACGCGAATACGAACAAGGGGGCGTATCCATGTAGAAGTGAACGAATCGTAGGGCAAGCAGCCGCGCAACTGTGATGAAACTCGTAGATAAACACAACAGCGAAGAGTAAATCCAATATCCGACGAAAGTTTAACTAAGAAATTGAACTAAAACTAGATATAGATAGTAAAAAAAAATAAGAAAACAAGACCCCGAGAGGATTCGGAGTTCACACGCCCAAAGCGCCATCTTGGTTTTTAATTTAATTACAGTTAGTTGACTTTGTTCTGACTTGTAACACTCTTTATACAAATTCCCTTCTGAATTTAGGGCAGGTGTCCGTTATCTCATGAACTAGAGCCAAATTGAGAAAACCACTGTCATTTTTTAATTCAGCAACCCCAAAATACCATAGATTTGCTGAAATATCCTTGACAAACAAATTTTTTGGACCAGTGTTATCCGTCTGTCTGCTCTCCGTTTTTCTATCCCTCTTCCTCACTTCATGCACACTGAAGGTGATGGCCTCTAGCCATCTTCCGCCGGGCGAATCCGAAGTAGAAGCAGACTGTACTCGATGAGACATAAACCACCTATGAGGTCCTTCCGAGTTCGTTTCCAACAGCTCGTCACAAACATCGCCATCTGCCCACCGGAGTCCTCTCCGTCATCCACATTTATTCAGTTACTCTTATTGGAATGTTGGTCATCTACAACACCCGGCGGATATGATAGGTGGTCGTAACACATGTCGAGGTTCTGGGATGTCCGCGAGCTGAACAGGTGAGGCAACTCTGGCCCACACTCGGGATGACTGGAAACGTCACAATTGCTTTGGTTTGTAAAACTCGGTTTTACAAGATTACTATTATTATATATAATATATGTTGGACTATTAGTGAAAGCACAGAGGTGTGTGTGTGTGCTTCAGTGATTCTTTAGAGCGCATTGGGCAGCTTGAACGCGTGCTGCATGCAATTGCAACCATTTCGAAATTTGACCACGTCTCGCCTTACATGCGCGATGTACTTCATTGGCTGCCAGGTTCACAAGGCATCGAATGCACCTCTGCCAACTTGTGGAGGTTTTGTTGCCCTGTTTCAGGTTTGGCTGCCCGCAGAAATGTTCGCTCCACGATCCGAGGTGGTTGTTCCTTTTGCACGCACTTTGGGCATGCAACATTGTGCATCTTTCATTGATTGGGCAGTCTATCTAGATTAAGGTCACATTAAAATTACAATTAACTTATTCTGAATATGCGTGTCCTTCTGTCCAGGAACGCTTCATTCACCTTTCACCAACACTTGAAATATAGCCTGGTAGAAATCGAATAGGTCCCGTAATTGGTTAGAGGTCGGCCACAAGGGACGTCAGCAAATAAATGACCTACTTTGGACCCCTTCTTCCTTGTCTGCATTTGGATGACCCCTCCCAACACCCTTTGCGAAACTGTGCACTCCAACGGAGTACTAGAGCCTAATATCGGCTGTCCTGTTGATCTTCCAGGGTTAACTGTGCCACAGAGTGAGGTACGCTGATGCTACCGCGTCCAGCCAAGGGATTCTAATTAAATCGAACGCATTGCAGACTGTCTGACTGAAATTGATGTTTAGAGAACTTGCTGTACAGCAGAGGTTTTAAAACTTTTTGAACCAGAGACTTATTTTTTCTAGGCATAGCTCGCGGACCCAAGTATTTAAAAAGTAAAATGTTTCACTTAAAATTTAATCAAAATAACATGCAGACTATTTCCACAATACAAGCTTGCTTATGACGATGAAGGCTATTATAATATATATATCAATCTTTTATTTCACCAAACAATGGTAGCACAAAACAAGTACATACGAGGGTTGATCAATAAGTAATGAGAAAAATATATGAGACAGCAAATCTGGACCAAAATTGTTTTATAGTTTTTCAACATAATCTCCCTGAAGCTCAACACATTTTTCCCAGCGATGTTCAAGTGCTTTTACACCCTCCAGGAAGAAAGTTTTATCCAGCTCCTGAAACCAGTCATTTATGGCATGGATAACACTTTCATCAGTGTCAAATTTCTGTCCGCGAAGCGAATCTTTCAGATAACGAAACAGATGGAAGTCAGACGGTGCCAGGTCTGGAGAATAGGGTGGGTGTTGTAGCAGTTCGAAGCCGCACTCGCGAATTGCAGCCGTTGCAACAGACGAGGTGTGAGCTGGAGCATTGTCCTGATGAAACACGATACCTTGACGCAACTTCCCTCGACGTTTTTCCTTAATAGCCACGCGAAGTTTTTGGATTAACTGTGCATAGTAGACACCCGTGATAGTCTTTCCACGCTCCAAGTAGTCAATCATCAAAATACCCTCACTGTCCCAAAATACGGATGCCATAACTTTACCCGCTGATGCAATTTTGCGGAATTTCACCGGTGTCGGGGAATCGACGTGCTTCCACTCCATACTCTGCAGTTTTGTCTCGGGATCAAAGTGGTGAGCCCAAGTCTCATCCATAGTGACATATCTGCGTAGAAACTTTGCCTGGTCTTCTCTAAAAAGGTCGAGATTTTCACGAGAAGTTGTTAGTCGGACTTGCTTGTTATCATGTGTTAACATTCGTGGAACCCATCGAGCACAGACCTTGTTGTACCCCAAAATGTCTGTAATAATATGATGGGTTGTGCCATACGACAACTTCAAACAATCTGCTACATTTTTAATATTAACCCGCCGATCTGTCTGTATCAGATCCTGGACGAATTGGACGTTTTCGTTGGTACAGGTCTCAATAGGGCAGCCAGAACGGTGCTCGTCTTCAGTTGATTGCCTACCGCGATTAAATTCAGCTACCCACCGATAGACTGTAGCCTGTGAAGGGGCATTGTCCCCTAAAACCTTCTTCATGTCCGTTGCAATCTCATTTTGAGTCAATCCTTTTAAATGCAAATATTTAATAACCGCACTTTTCTCGTTTTTATCCATTACTTACAACAGCCGCTGGGCAGACGGCTTCCGGCAGTTGCCTAGCAACCACAGTAATGGCCCACGTGACAATTTAAAAATAAAAACTCTGCTAAATAAGTTAGTTAGTAAATAAAAATAAAAATTCTGCAAAAAACAACTGTCTAATACGTTTTTCTCATTACTTATTGATCAACCCTCGTATAACAAATGAAATGAACCTAACAAGGCAGCAGACCTGCCAGTGGTATTATACCAGGGGTGGGCAACTTCTCCAGTCGGCGGGGCCGGATATGGGAAAATGAAGTCCTTGGCGGGCCGGATTACTGAATCGATACCTTAATCGCGTATTTATCCACCTATGCAAGGAATAAATAGTATTTAATGTAAACTTTAAACTTGTAAACTTTAAGTTTAAAGCATAGAGACCAAAAACAGTATTTAATGAATTTAACGTAATGTACTTCAATAGCTGCTGAAGTCAATGAGACATCTGTGGTCGATCAAAGTTGTCAACAAGTTGTTTGAACTCTGGCTGCATGTCGGACGTAGAAATCCTCAGTAAAGACTGCACGTGAACATCAGTTAGATTGGAACGCAGCTTTGTCTTGTTAATGTTCATGGTCGAAAATGTTTGCTCGCAAATGTATGTAGACCCGAACAGAACAAGTAGTTTCATGGCCATCTTTCTCAGGTTGGCAAACTTGGACTCATTCAGTGACGCATAAAATTTGTCAATGCTTTCAGATTGGAATTTCTCTTTCAGGGTAGAGTCACACTGCAGATCAATCAATTCCAGCTGTAGAGCATCCGGCACCTTTTCAAAGTCAGTTGTAAACGGTGATGACAAGATATCAAACTCAGCAGCAAGTTTCTGGAAGTCCGCAAAACGACGAGCAAATTCATTGTCTAGTGCAGATATCATATTGGTGTACTTCTCAGTTGACATCATCTGGGGTGCCATAGTTTCGAGTGTTGGAAAGTGTGTTGTGATATTCTGACTGAGCTGGCGAGAAAACAGTTTTAGCTTCACCCTGAATGCCTTCACTGTTGAGTACATTTCGTGAGCAAAAGTGCCCTTCCCTTGAAGTCTGGTGTTCAATTCATTCATATGTTCAAAGAGATCAACTGCAAACGCCAGATCTGACAGCCATTCGGATTTTCTGAGTTGAGGATATTCTGTATCTTTCCCTTTCATCTCCAAAAACAGTAAGATTTCCGTTTTCAGGCCCCAGACACGTCTCAGAACTTTCCCCAAACTCAACCAGCGTACAGCGGTATGATACAAAACATCACTATGATCCGAGCCGCAATCTTCCAGAAGTGTGATAAACTGTCTGTGATTTAGACCTCTCGCCCTGATGAAATTAACAATTTTCACAACTGGATCCACAACATGTTTCATGTCAAGCACACTTTTGCATAGCACTTCCTGGTGTATTATGCAATGTAGAAATATCAGCTCCCTGGTGCAATCGACCTCTGCAACACGGTCACCCAGTCTCTTCAGTAGACCAACTTTCTTTCCTGTCAGAGATGGACAACCATCCGTAGTAACACTGGCCATTTTCTGCCATGGTAATTGCATTGTATGCATGGCATTTTCCACACATTCAAAAATATCTTCCCCGGTAGTAGTGTCTTTCATTGATTCCATTGACAGCAATTCTTCTGTGATTTCAAAGTTTTCTGAAATGCCTCGTACAAAGATGAGCAACTGTGCAGTGTCATCGATGTCAGTGCTTTCATCCAATGCCAAGGAAAACAGCTGAAATGAAGGTACACGCCCTTTCAGTTGTGATGTCAGGTCTTCACCAATTGCTTCAATGCGGCGAGCCACAGTTCTTCTCGACAAACTGACTTCTTCAAACTTCTTTCTTTGTTCTGGACAGACTTGATCAGCTACATCGAGCATGCATTTTTTGACAAATTCACCATCACAGAACGATTTGCTGTGCTTAGCAATGTTGTATGCGACCACAAAGCTGGCATGAGTAGCAGCTTTCTGGGCTACTTTGGCTTTTCCGAATACATTCTGCTGCTTTACAAGTTTTCTGTCCAGTTCTGTTGCTCTTGCTTGCCGTTCCGCTGCTGATAAAGTACTGCCATAGCCTGCATGTTTCGTCGCATAATGTCGGCTAATGTTGTACTCTTTCAACACGGCAACACTTTCACTGCACAGCAAACATACTGCTTTCTTGCCGACTTCTGTGAAAAAGTACTTAGGCATCCAATCTTTGTTAAATGCGCGACACTCGCTGTCAACTTTACGTTTCTTGGCAAAATCCATGGTAAAAATTTTATTGTAAATTCTAAATCTAATTCTAACCGAAAACAAAGAATCGAAGAACCAAGAACAGAAAGAAAACAAAGAACCAAAGAATAACTAACAGTCGCTATTACTGCGACGTAGTAAGCAAGTAGTGGGAGATTGCGGCAGAATGTGGCCGCGGGCCACATTATCATGTACGACCGGAAACAGTCTGCGGGCCAGTCAAAATCCCGTCGCGGGCCGGGTCTGGCCCGCGGGACGTATGTTGCCCGTCTCTGTATTATACTATAGTTTTCTACCACATCACAGTGAATATACATATGTTATAGTGCAAGAAAATCGCTTACAAATCTGACAATATTATTATCGTTCAGAAGACATTTCTGGAAAAATCGCATTTTTCTGGATTCACAGCAGTCTTTAACACTCTGTTCATGTATAAACTGCAAAACCGACTCAACGCTACTGTCACAAAATGCGCTAGAAGATTATAGCGGACCTTGTGCTCGGGAAGACTGGCATTCGCTGGTTGAAGTCGCTGAGGAAGAGAGCGAAAGAAGAAGTTTTCAGTCAGAGGGACCAGTGCAATGGATCCACATACCGGTCCCAGTCTTTTGGTCTTTCCGCACACATTCGCTTCAGCATTGTCTTTGTAGTCCCATTGAAACGTTCCACTAATCCGTTGCACATAGTATGATACGGAGTGGTTGTTAATTGCTTCATGGACAACAAACGGCTGACCTCCCGCATAATATTCGACATGATTTGGGTACCTTGATCACTGAGAATTTCTTCCGGCACACCAATTCTTGAAAACATTGACACAAGTGCTTCCGCCACAGTCTCAGTTTCGATATTCTTGAGAACTGTTGCTTCCGGATAACGTGTAGCATAATCGACCAGAGTCAGTAAGTATCGATTTCCACGATCAGTCGGCGGAGTTATTGGCCCAACGATGTCTACGGCGACTCTTTTCAAGGGGGTATCGATTATTGGAACCCTTCCCAGCGGCACTTTCGTCTTTCGTCCCTTGGCTACCGTCCTTTGACACACATAACACGATCGACAAAACCTGGCAATGTCGTTCTGCATTTCCGGCCACCAAAAACTCGTTACGACCCGTTCATACGTTCTGTGTATGACTTGATGACCTACGATCTTTCGGTGGAACAAGAAGTCTGTTATCTTGTCCACTTCTGTCCTTTTGCCGATACAACAGATCGTTGCTGATGATGAATTCTGCGGGCTGCTGTTTCTCCCGTAACTTCTTCCAAGTTTTGCAGAGGGTTGCATCTTCTTTCTGCATGGTTATCAGATCTCTTCTTTACACATTCGTATCAATTTCTGTCAACACAGTAAGCGGCCTACTTTCCTTCGCGTTCGACTGGCTTCTTGTGACAACTGCAAGTCCCTTATCCACTCCTTGTGTTCTTTCTTCAACTTTAACCTGGTCAGAGGCCTGACCTTTCAGTGCGAACTCCTTCACTCATTAAACATTTCCAATCATATAACTGATTTTCCATACAACCTTCACAAACCCCGTCAGGAAAGGCTTGTCAATATTCACAATTGCCACCGGTGTCTGCCTAACTGTGCCATCGATTAACACACATAACTCGTTAGTTCCGGTTAACTGACTTGATGCAACCAGACTTCTTCTTACGACGATGGTTGAGCAACTAGTGTCACGCAAGACACGGACTGGCTTTCCACCTAACAGCCCTTCGCTAACTGGCATGTCCACAGCTTTGTTCGACAACTGCCGCGTAAAGCATGCATCTGGTAATTGGTAGCACACATCCACATTTCATTTCCACTCCACCTGCAGCAATCAAACTGCAGCAATGATGTTCTGCTATAAAACCAAGGTCAAGAGCCGAGACAATGTCATTGTAAACCTCAAGGACAGCAGTTTCAGTAGAATGATATCGTCTAAATCCAGATTGGGTGAGAGGGAGTAGATTATGAGATTCAATAAAGTTAGAAAGCTGCCGATGAGCAAAACGTTCAACAAGCTTAGAAATAAAGACAGATTAGAGATTGGACGGTAGTTAGCAGGATCTGATTGGTCCAGTCCAGGTTTTTTATACGTGGTCGGATAATGGCCTGCTCATGTTTATCAGGGAGCGTGGACTGAGAAAAGGAGTTATTAATGAGAAAGGTTAATATAGGTGCAAAGACTGAAGAAAGAGTTTTGAGGAGCCAAACAGGTGCAGAGTCGAGTTCACATTGTTTTGTAGAAGAATCAGCGAGTAGTTTTTCTACATCAGAAGAAGTAATTTCATCAAATGCAACAAAAGAGTGTAGTGGAGATGGCAGATGTGAGAGATTAGGTGGAGGAGAGTCTTTTGTTGATTCGTGAATATTGGCAGTCTTTTCGACGAAGAAATCCAGCAGTTCATCAGACGTAAGGGAAGAAGATGATGAGTCGGTTGGAGGAGAAAGCAGTGAAAGAGTCTTACCATTAGTCGTAGCCTCATCAATACTACGGCGGTAGTAGCAGGACCGCTTCTGTTGGAATAGACGACGTTGAAGACGAATCTGAATACGCCATTGTTCCTCTTTCAAAGTGTCAGATGGTGCTTTTAAGTAGATCCTCTCAAGTTTGCGAGTGAGCTTCTTTGAAGCAGAACAATCGCCGTCAAACCAAGGACGGTTCACGTCTTTACGTATTGTTACTTTCCGAAGAGGAGCATGTTTGTTCAGCAATTGTGTCATGGTAGTATCGT
The DNA here is from genome assembly GCA_964023275.1 of Norana najaformis. NCBI lineage: Eukaryota > Metazoa > Annelida > Clitellata > Crassiclitellata > Hormogastridae > Norana > Norana najaformis. Next base: position 11,875,680 of record OZ029915.1, read on the forward strand.
ATAGGGAAAAAAGCTGTTTAGCCTCTATATTTGCTGCAACTGATGTATCAGACCAACTGAAGAGATCTGATTTCCATAGATCAGTTTCAAAAGCCGTATGATCGAAGTATTTGTACGATCGACGAAAAGTAGTTTGTCGAGATATAGGTGGGATACGATGTTGTATATTGAAGCCAATAAGAGAGTGATCCGAGTAGGTGGGTGGGGAGATGACAGTGTCATTGACTAGAGTATGAGAACTGCTGCGAGTGATGATAATAACATCCAGAGTGTGACCAAACTGATGAGTAGGACCGCTCACTAGTTGTATCAGACTATGAGCGGAGAGTAGTTGATTGAAACGTTTCACATTCCGATCATTTAATTCATCAAGATAAATATTAATGTCTCCAAGAATGAGGATTTGACATGTAAAATTAGAAGTAAACAGGATGAGATTAGTGAAGTCATCGAAAAAAGCCGATGTGATGTTTTCTGATCCAGGACGGTAGATAACGATGATTAAGATGTGTACGTCACGGAAGGTAAAGTATGAGGCAAGGCTTTCAAATGTTTTGTAGATTCCAGAGTCTTTTGTAGACACTTGAAAATGGTCTATGTAGATGATGCAGAGGCCACCCCCTAAAGGTCCTAATAGATTTGAGCACTGGTTGAAATTGGCCTAGCTTTTTCAATGAATTTGTATGAGGGGGTGTAGAAGCAATAAGTCCTGGTGAGAAAGACGACTCATGAAAAGTTTCAACTATCGCAAAGGTGTCAAAACTATCGGAGATGATACAGTCCTGAATCGACTCTGATTTATTGGTCATTGAGCGGGCATTCCAGGAACCGATTCTACATCCAGGAGATACTTGTAGGTGAGTAGGAGGAGGTGCAGGCTTAACATACAGAAGTTGACGTGGGTTTTGAGTTTTCATTTGTTGAATTTTCTTTTGTTGGTCTTTGCTTAATTTTAGATAGGAAATGTTGTTGTATGGAGTTCTTGAGGACATCAGAATAGGAATCGGACGAGGGTGATCTGGATTCCATATAGATAGACGAAAAATTTGCTTTCTAGTAGTACGCGTCGGTTTCTGTGCAGACGACCGAAGAGAGAATGTCTGAAGCTGAATAATTCAAAATTGGCATACCAGCCAATTTTCTTTATTCTTTATATGTATGTTCTTTCGTAATCCCAAGGTAGTTAATTTTCTTTATTCTTCACATAATATAAATCGAAGATTTCTGAAGTAGTTATTCTTTCGTAATCCCATAATTTCTGGAGCAGATCAAATATTTAGTACTTTCGTAATCCCGAGACAGAATTCCACGACAAAAGGAAATAAACGGAGCGTGATGGGCGATAATAGACGTTGTTGACGTTACTGAGCAATAAATTCTAAGTAATAAATCCAGGAAAATTTATAGCAGACGAAGATAAATCGGAACACTCAAACATAAACGATGAGTGAATAAGATTATTCAGTTAAGCTAGATCGGTAGAAAATTTTAATTAATAGCGGAAAATAATAGCTAGAAAATAAAAACACGAGCGCAGAGACGTGCGCCGCTATGTTGAACCCTACTACTAACAGCAAAATTATATAGTTAGGATATTATAGCGAAAGTGAACGAATAGGGATATGCTTTGCAAAAACTCTGTATTGTCGTTCATTTAAAGGCTAAATTTAGGCGAGTTCCACAAATTTCTAAAGGTCCAGATTTGACACAATCAAGAAATAGACCAGCTTATTGCAAATACATCGCGCTTACCTTGGGTGCAAAAATGAGTAACAGTCGATAACCAGAAATTATTTATTAAAACACAAACGTTTTAATAGACTAGAAATGTAACGTGAGTCCATACATCTTATCTTGTTTACGTCACTGTCATCATCATGATCCATGGGCCAAGAGCACGTAGGTGTCCACTGCATGCATTATCACTTGTCTCCACAGTTCCCGATCTTGCGCTGTTCTTATCAAGACGTACAAGTCTTGCTTACACCAATCCCTTATACCATCTGTCCACTACCTATTGGGTCTTCCTCGTCTCCCATATCCGTCCATAATTCCCTTCATCACGCTTTTTATTTTTCTACTGTCATTCATCCTGCATATATGTCCAAACAAACGTGATTTCCTTCTCATTATTACTTGTATTAGATCTTCTTTTATGCTCAGTCTTCTTCGGACCTCCATATTTTTACCTTCATTGTCCAATTCAGATGTAATATTCGTCTATAGCAGTACATTTCAAATGCTAATATCTTATCTTGATCAGTCTTTTTGATTGTCCATGCCTCACATGCATACAGAGCTGTGCTAAACACACATGTTTTCAAGACGTTTAGTTTAGTCTTGTGACTGATTTTCCTGCTTTTCCAGATGTTATTTAGCCCTGCCATAACTCCCTTTGCCTTTGCTATTCTTGCCTTGATGTATTTTGCGCAATCATTATTCCATGTCACGAGACTCCCTAAGTACACAAACTCCTTACATTTTCAATCGCCTCATCTTACACTTTAATTTCCATGTCTGTTGTCTCCTTGCCAAATACCATTGTTTTTGTTTTATTCACATTTATTTTTAGTCCAGCAATTTCGGCAAGCAGGTTCAGTTACGTCACTGTAGCATGCAAAGAATAACTACAAGCAGCGTCACAAAAAAGGTGTGATCGAATACCCAAATCGGACCCGTATGGATCATACAGTCACAAGCGAGCTATAAGTGTTTGAATTTGAAAGCACAGGCAGGTAATGCTAAAACCATGCAGTGTTAATGAATATTTTCAGAATGCTGTCGCTGACCCCTCCATACACTTCGCGGACCCCTTTTGGTCTACGGACCACAGTTTGAAAATCACTGCTGTATAGAAATGTCTAGACCTATATATTCCAAATTTAGGTGGAGACGTCTGCATTGAGCATAACCCCCTCCTGTTGTCCGCATTTTTTGTGAGCTATCTCTACTCTTTCGCTCACTATCTCTATCCACGACCCCTTTGTAGCCGCTAAAATAAAGTTAGGCCTAACTTGACATGCGGCTAATGTTCATCTATCTGTTCATCTATCTTTCTATATTTCTAGCTATATATTTTTTCCTAATCACCTATTCACCTATCTGTCTGTCTCTCTGTCTGTTTGTCTAATCTGGTGACTTCTGTAGAGCCGTTATCACAGTGCACAAGGCATCAATGGATGGTCGCTTGTATACACTTGTATGCATGTAGGTTTGCTTATATTCATGTACTGTATGTATCTTTGTATGTATGCTTGTGTGTTTTTATGCTAACATTTATACAACATCTTCCTTTCTAAGGGTCTTCCTTTCTAAAGAACCTTTTAAGACGCCGAAACTAGTCCCTTACAGATATAAAAATAGAAACAAGATAGGCTGAAAAACTATGGTTTTCAGGATGTTAATTTTTCAGATGTGAAATGTCGCGATATTTTGTGAAGGTAACCTATTTTCTTTCATTCCAAGGAAACATGCCCTATCTATCTTTGTTAAATAAGTAGTAGTAAAACATGATTAGGCCTACTACTACATGTAGGGGTCTAATACTACTACTGCTCTCACTCCAACCAATGGTTGTAGCGGTAAAGTAAAAGTTGTATAATAATTACAAGGTGATGTGTCTTTCACCATTACGCTGTGTGGAACTGGATTTATTACTTGCATCTGTTCAGAAAGCTCGCATTTTGTGATGTTTTGCGACAAATTGTTGTCGCTCGAAAGCATTGTGATTGATTTTATATAAAACTCTGGATAAAGATGCTACGCAAATAGTTTAAGCTGCTGAAATTTCTTTTCATGCAGGTTGATGCTTTGGGTTCAAAATGTCGCTACGATTACTGTGGTTGACGTTTTATTTAGTCATTTTCCAATCAGAAGCAGCAAAAATCCTTGTGGTTCCGGGAAACATGAATTCTCACAGCTTATTTTTCTCCCATCTTGGCAAAGGTCTTGCTAAGCTTGGCCACAAAGTTCACGTTGTGATTCCAGCCAATGCAAAGATACCCAGCCATCTTGCAAACGAAAACCTCACATTTCTCGTGTACGATGTAGATGGTGACGTACCTTTTCCAAACTCACCAGAAGTCTCTGAAGCATTTATGGAAATAGCTCTTTCAGACTCTATGTTTAAACAATTGAGCATTTTGCATTCGGTTGGAAAACGTATGCTCGCAGAGTCTGAAAAAGACTGCATTCATTTGCTGGAAAACAAAAAAGTGATGGACAAAATACACAGCGAGGAGTTCGATTTTTCGATAATGGATACTCTTGCATTAAACTGCTACTACGTTATTCCATATTCACTTGATATTCCATACGCCATCCTGTCTATATCGTTTGCTGAATGGCTCTTAAGAATTCCTCGTTTGCCATCATTTGTCTCATCACTGGGTTACACCGATGAAATGACCTTCTCTCAGCGGTTCTTATCATTTTTAAATGGAATTGTAACGATTTCTATACTTGATATGGCGCCACATTTCTCTGAAAAATATGCGCATTATAAACATCCGACGGACCTCTTAGAGATCTTTGAACGGTCGTCTCTCTGGTTTTTCATGGAACACTTGGCCATCGGTTACCCTAGGCCTCAGATGCCCAACACAGTTGCTTTGGGTGATATCATGGCCCAACCACCTAAATCGCTTCCAAAGGATCTTCAGAAATTTCTGGACGAGGCAACAAAAGGTGCAATGATTGTTTCCTTCGGAAGTTATTTCGACTTCGTTCCAGAATTTGTAGCCAAGAGATTTTGTGAAGCATTCCGACGTATTAAATATCGCGTCATCTGGAAATTAAAAAACACCGAATTTTGTCCCACTTTGGATAATGTTAAGATATTAACTTGGATTCCACAGAATGATCTTCTTGCTCACAAAAACGTCCAGCTTTTAATCACACACGGAGGACTCAACAGTCTAGTCGAAGCGGTCTATCACGCTAAGCCGGCCATCGTCTTTCCAATCGCCGCAGATCAGCCAGCCAACGCTATAGCGGCCGCTCACAAAGGCTTTGCCATTATCATGAAATTGTCAAATTTTACTTTCGAAGAACTCGAGCGGAACATCAACAGAATCTTCAATGATCCTTCTTATGTTGAAAGAGCAAAACATGTATCGTCCATTTTGAAAGATACACCGAACAGCCCTGCGCAAAGAGCCTCAAATCTGATTGAACACGTGATTAAACATGGCGATGCTCATCTTCGAACAGGAGCACTGAAACTTTCACCATTTCAGTTTATTATGTTTGATATATTTCTTTTTGCTGTGTGTTTATTTGCATTGATAGTTCTAGTTATCGCAGTTTTTATATACTGTTGCTACAAAATTTGTAGAAAATGTTTCTTTAGAAAGGAAAAACTTAAAAAAACGTAGTCAATAATACAAATAAATATTTAGGTTGTGTCATAATAACTTTACTACAATATAACTGCATCATACGTAGGTGAATGGTTCAACGTATTGTCATATTAATGTTATGAGAACTGGGTTTTTGCTTTATTTTGCTTTTCATTACACACATTTAAAGTAGTCGACTTTCCTTTTTTGTTAAGGCTGTTCAGCAATTGAAACGGTAGTAGAAAAGTTCGCTTACCGTGATTGGCTGTATCGTATATTTTCCTTCTATATATCAATGGTACATATACAACGCTTTCGATAGCTTTCATTTGACTCTCCGGCCTACGGCAACCCTGGCTGGTCAATAAGTGTTATATGGCGTGGCACCCATTCAAACGAGCAGCATTGTGAAGGATCTCGCATGATAAATTCATTGAAAATTGAGCAGGGTCGAGGCCATACGGTCGCTATACAAAACCGCATACATGTACATGCGGTGCATGTTGGTTTGACAAATGAGGCCATACAGTTCAAGTTGCAAGGGTCACCGACAAATTAATAGTAACTCGTGACGGCGAAAACGAAAACTATAATAAATTTCATCGTTATTGGATGAATCGAGTGGATTTTTGACCGTCCCTAAACACCTTTTGACGTCGAAAACTTCGTCGAAGACGACGAATCGTGACAACCGCCATGTTGTTTTCTTTCACTAAGCTCGGGTTAACCCACTTACGCCTGCTGCCTAGGCGGAGTAAGGCTGCTCCAGAGGTAGTGCGCTAAGGCCGTGTCGTGCATACCGAATTAGTTCGCTTCTCCGGCCTAAGCCGGATTTCATCTCCGATTAGCCTTACTCCTGCTTCTTGCATAGGGCCTCTGGTGTTGTGTGTTCGGCTGAGCCTCGTCCTTGTCTGGCACTGATGGGTCAGTATATCCTCGCTTCGTTAAGTGGCGCTTCTGATGTGCATTCGTCGGTGTTTCCGCGCTGAGTAAGGCTGCCACTCCTGAGTTGGTTGAGTGGTTAGCGCAGGCCCGATCCTAAAGTATGCGGGCCCGAGGCAGCAAAGCGATGAGCGGGGCCCATGCAAAAAATTGCATTTCGACTTATAGTATCTTAAAATAATGCGAAATCCAAATTAAATTGGTTATTGAATACAATTTTACAAAATGTAAATCGGTCTCAAAAGTCAAAATACTAAACATTTCTCTATGAGAGCAACAGTTACAGTTTTATTCATTTAATTGAGTATCTGAAAACTCAAAAAGATGTTAATAATTCAAATATTTTGGTATGCTGATTGAAAGTTTATCAAAAATACAGACACCAGCGTTGGTTGTATCTTCTACTTCTAGAAAATTTATGAAGTGCTCGTGAATTACTTCAGAAACATCTGAATATCCATCTGCTGGGCTTACATATCGAATTGACAATGGCACCTGTTCTTTGTGACTCTGGTCTGGTGTACAATAAAGTATTAATTAAAAGTATTTGGCTGATTTTACTCTTCCTACAATTGTTTCCCTTACCTTATTTCCCACCAACGAAATAAGCTCGTTTTGAATTCGCTTTCACAAGTAGTGATCATGAATTTCATCATTTTGTATTCTTCGTATATGTTCCTGCATAACCGGATCAAATTTTGCCAGCAATTCAACAAGACCCTAAAAGTTTCCATTGTGAACCTGATGTAGTTTGTCAAGTGAACTGCGAAAAGCCATGTTGTGCTCAGCAAGAAAATGAACAAGGGCCGTGAGCTGTTTAAATACGCTATGCCAACAAGCCTTTTCACTGTTTATTAATTTCTGGTTTTGTTTGTCAGTTGTGCATTGTTTTGTGTCCTTTTGATTTCTCATGTTCAGATAGTCGCACACTGGCATTTTTCCGTCACAAATGCCGTCGGATCCCAGAGCAGACAAATGTTGCCAAAACGTTTGCAACAGAAACAAAATATTCTGTTCTTCGCTGCTGAATATACAAGCTATTTTCGGTGAACAATTTCTCCTTTTAACATATGTCGTTTGCAGTAAGCTGTAGAAAATTTCCATCTGTTGGCATTTGCTTCAATTTCTTTTGGCCCCTTGAAAATAATTGACGCACGAGTGTCTGCGTTCAAATGTTCTGGCCAAGTTGCTGGATCACTTACATTTATCAAGCCAACACATTCTGCATTTGTAGATGTCCCATTGTATTTTATCTGGGAATTATCAACAATACCAACATCAGAAGTTTCAATTTTCAGAAGTCGTTGCATGTTGATATTCTTCAGGTGTTGACCGTTTTGTCGGACTTTGCTCTTGTTGACAACATATTTTCGAGACATATTTTGGCTTTCTTGTGTTGCTTTTTGTTTTTTCTTTTGATTGCCACTTTTTTCTGCTAAAATCGCGATCTCGTTTTGGTGACATATCCCCTCAACGGACTCAAGTAAAAAATTGATTAATTAACATATTTAATGTCACAGACATAGTAATATAGTATACAAATATAATACACGTGAACTTTGTATTGGAAGAAATTCCTATACACTATACAGGGTTGAAAATAAAAAAGTGGTTTTCACAGGAGTTCTCACTACATTACTTCAGTTAAAGCTTCATTGGTACTACAAGCGGTTTTAATAATAATTGTAATTTAATTAGGCCTGCTTTCAATGATAAACAGAAAAGAATACTGAATATAAGCAGGGATGGATTCGCTCCAAACTATGAATCTGAATGACACAAAAAACAAATTTAACATTGCAATATTTTAGCTATTCTAGATTTTTAAAAATATCTTGTTTACCTCGCCTGAAGCAAAAGCAAGATGTATGCAGACAGCAGACCATGAAAATGACACATTAAAACAACGCTGTCTTCCTGCTGTTCTATGACAGTGTAAATTTATATAGCGTGTTCTTAATGATAATAGTTTTAAATTAGTGACATTGGCAGATAAATTGTTATTACGTTACTTTTATCCTGCAATATTGACCAATTCCCAAAGAAAATAAATAATTCATTTTTTATAAAGTTTTCTTAATACTGTTGGTTAAAAAAAGCAAGGGTTACGTAATAATAGAAAAAAAGTAGTAAGAAATGTTTAGTCAGAAACGCGGGGCCCTGGAACCGCGGGGCATAAGGCGGTTGCTTCGTTCGCCTTGCCCTGAGGCCGGGCCTGGGTTAACGTGTCTCGGGTCGATGTGTTGGTACCAGATCATCGTTTGTGTTTCGCCAGGGATCGACTCTCGGGTGTATTCGTCACCCGTTGTTGGTGTTGCTGTGTCCGGTATGGTTGTCCTGCCTGTGTTGGCTGCTTGAGCCGCACGCATCTGATCGACTTTTCGGCGCCAGGGAGTCCACTTCTGTTCACTCGTTATGATAACTGTCTGCCCTTCCTCGAATTCGCGTAGTTTGCCGGTTGGGTGGTTCATCATCGCCTGAAGCTGTTTCCGCTGTACTTGGCAGTCCAGGTTGGGTTTCAATAAGCCAATTTTTGTTCTTAGGGCGCCCCCTTGACAGTATTGCCGGTGTTTCATTTGCCGTTGCATGGGCGTGTTCCTAGATGTAAATAAGATATGTGCCAACTTCTTGAGTTACTCCGCGTCTATTTGTGCGGCCATTAGCGCAAGCGTTAGGGATTGTACGAAGCGTTGGTTGCCGATTGATATGGTGCTGATTTGATGTGAGGGATTCCATTTTGGGTGACGAATCCTCGAAATTCGTCTGAAGTGAACTGTGAGGTAATGTCGCTGACGAGTTGTTCGCATAGGCCAATCCTACTAAAAGTCTCTGTGTAGTAGGCTTTCGATCGTTATTTCTTAAGTCGTTGATTTTGTACATACTACCTCTGGCCATTTGTAGTGTGCGTCTACCATCACAAGGACTATGTAGCCCCATAAGGGCCCACAGTAGTCTGTATGGACTCTGCCATGGCTTGTTCGGGTATTCCCAAGGGTGTAATGGCGCTTTCGCCGGTTCTTTCTGTGTATAAGCATATCCCGGGCAAACTTTAGTTATGTTTTCTATTTCCGCGTCTATTCCGGGTCATCACGCGTAACTAAGGGCTAGACTTAATTTTTACCACTCCGCTGTGTGCTTCATGCAGCTGTTCAAGTATTCGCTCGCGTAGTTTCTGTGCAGTGATCACCCTCCGCCCCGCATTAACCACCATTGGTGTATCGCTAGTTCGCTGCGTCGGTTGTAGTAGGGCACTAGCTCTGGCGGTTTTGAGTTAGCGCCCCAGCCGAGTTTGGTTGACACACCCGTGCTAAGAGTGGATAGCGTTGTGTAGGTCGGCTTATCGTGACATGGGTCACTGGCAGTGTTTCGATTTGGGTTTTGAAAAATGTCGGCTGCATCCGGTTAGCCTGCGTCCTTTGTCGCTAGGGGAGCCGCGAGAAGGCATCAGCGTTGCTGTGTTTGTGTGATTGCGAAATTCGATAGTGTAGTCGGGGCCTGAGAGAAACATGGTGTGTCTCTGCACTTGTGCGGCTGTCATCGCTGAAAATAATTTACTAGGGTGGAATACCGAGACCAGCGGTTGATGGTCGATGACAAGCGTAAAATGTCGCCCGTGCATGTTATAATTTAGACAACAGTATCATAATTTCCGTTGTGTATTGTACATCCAACCAAACGTCAAGACAGAAGCGGAAAAGCAACATGAAACAGTCTCGTGATCTCAGTCTATACATTTTGCAAGAACCTACTACAAGTGACATCATAAGAATATCATAACGGTGCAAATATGACAAGAATTTCTTCGCAGCCCAAAACAAGTCCAGGGCCTCCTTATAAATTTATGCGCAGTTGCGTTCTGTTGGCGTTAGTGATCTGGATACGAAAGCTATCGGTCTTTCCGTGTCGTCTGCGGTGACGTGTGATAACACTGCCCCCAGTCCACAGGGTCTAGCATGCAAGCCAGTCTGATCCGTAGGGTAGGATCGTAATGTACGGGTACCTTGTCGGATGCAACCAGCTGTTTGACCGTCGTGAAAGCTTACACGCAATCCTCAGACCATATCCATTGCACCTTTTTCTCCATTAGCATATTCTGTGGCCGCATAATTGTAGACAGGTAAAGCAGGAACCTGGCATAATAGTTGACTAAGCCGCTGAAAGAACGAAGTTGACTTTGGTTGCCTGGTCTGGGTGCCGCTAGTATTGCATCGACTTTATCTTTGGTTTTGTGTAACCCGTTTCGGTCGAGCTCACAATTCTTTCCTGGAAGAAGGCACATTTCTTTAGATTTGCTCGTAGTCCGTATTTCTGTAAGCGTTCCAGTACTCTCTGTAATGTATCAAGGTGTTCCTTGTCATTCTTCCCCGCTACAATCATGTCGTCCAAGATACACTGTCCTCTGGGAATTCCTTGGAGGACTTGCTCAATCGAACGTTGCCAGGTTGCAGGTGCTGAGGCTACTCTGAATACTAGCCTGTAATAGCGGTACAGGCCAGGTGCGCGTTCATCGTCAGGTATTTCTTCTTGGAATATTACCTGTAGGTATGCTTGTCGGAGATCAATTTTACTAAATTTCTGGCCTTCCGCTAGCGACGCAAAAATGTCCTCGATGCGGGGCAGAGGCTACGTGTCCACTCTGAAGACCAAGTTCAACGTTGTCTTGAAATCGCAACAAATCTTTGTCGTGTTGTTCCTTTTGACCACTGGAACTATGGGTGTAGCCCAGACGCTATGGTCGACCTTTGACAGAACTGCTTCCTTGAGTTGGCCAACTCTAGTCCGGCCTCAGCCTTCGTTTCAGGGCATATGGCAGTTGTCGGGCTTTGAGAAATCTTGGCTGGACGTCATCCGCGTTGGTCAGTCTGCCTTCGATTTGTTTTAATGTTCCAAAGCCGGTCATAAAACAATCTTACACTTCCCGAGTACACTCTTTAACTTAGATTTCGTATCGTTGTCCGTCCCCGTCGATGTGAAGTAACTGATACATTGCCAGTCGAGTTTAATGTTTTGGAGCCAATCCCGACCAAAAAGCGGTGGACCGCCCTTTTTTGACCACGTATAGTGGTAGTTTATATTGTTGCCCATTGTAATTGTAGCTAACCTACTTATGGCCAGCATTTCTAATTACCTTTTCCTTTGAAGAAAGTTCCTTTGTATCACGGGAGGCGCCTCATCCAAACAAGACCGACGACACTCATCAGACTCTAGGCGGTCGGCGGCAGATTCTTGATGAATTCCACCCTTCTGCCAACCGTATCTCACGAAGTTTGACAACTTCCACACAGTTCGAAGCCAACGATCTTTGGCAGTCTCTGTTGGCATTCGCACTTGGCCAAGGCGATTCACAATTTGCCCTAAGCTTTGTTTCAAACCAGCACTCTGTTTCTCCAACTTTAACGAGTCGTCACTTCAAAACACAACTCGGAGTTCGCGAGCGTCCTCACGATGAGAGGACCTTCTGATTCGCCGCCAGACGCATAACTCATCCTTTTTGGCGCGAGAAGTAGCGTCCTCAGAACTCCCTCCGCCAGTAGGGTAGGTCAGTCCAGCCCTACCCTGGCTCAGTACAACCCCATCGCACAGCAGGCGCCAGTTTTGCGTTCCCCTTCTCATATTTACATATATATATATATATATATATTTATATTTATTTATTACAATATCTGGCCGTGGTTAGACCTACATATGAATCTAAAATGCTGGCCACTCAATACATCTACTTACAATCTGAAGTCTAGACTACGCATGCAACATATATACGTATCTATATCTATATACATAGCCACACACAGTCCGTGAATCATGCGCTTATCTGAGATAGTAAGTGGGCCTACAGGGGAATCGCTACATCCAGCCCCCACAAACTAAAAATTTGGCACAAATTTTTGCTCTTGCTCTTGCACCCACTTTACAATTACCTGTCCAAACCTCTCATTGTTTACTTGTCTGCTTGCGTGCGTGTATATGCGTGACGTGGCCCCACCCAACTACTTGTCTTATGCACACTACATAACCTTAAGCCTATTAGTTCAGGCCTCTACTTAGGTAATCGGCCATCACATTCTCGGTTCCCCTTATGTACCTGACCTTGAAGTAGTAGTTTTGTAGTGCCAAATACCATCTCATAACCCTCGCATTTCGGATCTTCCCGGTCTTTAGGTACTGCAGCCCACAGTGATCAGTTTCCACAATAAACTCCTTCCTGTAAAGGTATCGATTAAATTTCTGGATCCCCCAAACCATCGCCAAACATTCTCTTTCTTCGACTGAATACCTTCTCATTCTCTCCAACAACTTCCTACTCGCATAAGCCGCAGGGTGCTTAACTCCGTCATGCTCCTGCATCAGAACACACCCAATGCCCACATTGGACGCGTCTGTCTGGATTATAAACTCGGACTCAAAGTCTGGCAAACTTAATATGGGCGACTGCGCCAAAGCATACTTTAATCCGTTGAACGATTGCTCCAACTCCGGGGTCCGCTGGACCATTATCCTCGCGCTCTTCCTAGTCAACTCCGTCAAGGGTCTCATTGTCTCAGCACAGTTGGGTATAAACTTCCGGTAATAGTTCACCGCCCCTAGGAAACTCCTTACTTGTTTCTTACTCTTCGGGAATGGCATACCCAATATCTTATTGACTGATTCCACTCTGGGTGTGATCAGTTCTCCATCAATCGTGTGCCCCAAAAAAATCGATTCTGCCGTAACCTAAACTGCACTTCTTGGGCCTCAACGTCAGATGAGCCTGTCTGACTCGACTAAAGAATTCTTCCAGCACCTTTAGGTGATGTTTCCAGTCACTCGTATGAGCGAGTATGTCATCGACATAGCTGTCTAGATTGGAGGTCCTTTCCAATACTTTCTTTATTAGGCGATTGTAACTGAAGGCGCTATTCACTAATCCGAACGGCATTACGTTGAATCTGAATAAGCCGTTAGCGCACACGAATGTGGTCAAATCTTTTGCCTCCTCCTTCATTGGAATTTGCCAATACCCTTTGCAAAAGTCGAATTTGCCATAGATTTTGCTTCCACCCAATCTGTTGAAAACATCTTCATTAGCCATCATCGGCTCCGGATCAAATACTGTGATCTTGTTCAACTGTTTGTAGTTGCAGCACAGCCTATTCGAACCATCTGCCTTCCTTACCACCACCAACGGAGCTGCATATGCTGATTCCGATCTCTCTATTATTCCATTCCGCAACATGACCTCAATCTCCTTATCAATCTCTCTTTGTAAATTGTATGGCGTCGGATATGCCATGGATCTAACAGGCTCTCTCTGCGTTAGCACAATGTCGTGCTCCACTAGATCCGTCTTCCCTGGAACGTCTGAGAAGACATCACAATATTCCTCCAGTAGTTTCACTAGCTCTCGTCTCTTAACCTCATCTAGCTCTGGGTTTATATCAACGTCTTGGTGGGTCTCCCTTTGCACGTGGTTATACAACTCCAACACTTCCCCCTCTTCCTCGTCCTCGCCATCCCTCACAACTGATATTACCGTGGCAATAGTTTCTCCTCCGTCAGGGTCCCCACTATGTACCCCCACTCCTCTGTCAAAATACTTCTTCAACATGTTGATGTGGAAGGTCTTGACCTTCCCCGGAGACATTTGAATCTTGTAGTCATAGTCTCCCACCTTGCTGTGAATCTCGTATGGCCCCTGCCAGTGGAGCATCAGTTTATTTGTCTTAATTGGTAACAGCAATAGAACCTTATCACCGATATCAAATATTCGGTGTCTTGCCTTCTGATCATAGTACTTCTTATTCTTCCCCTGCATCTGCTCTATCTCCTTTTGGGCCAGCTCGCACGTTTCCTCGATCCTCTCTTTGAGATTTAGCACGTAACTGTATAGGTCTCTCGTCTCACCCTCCATCTCTTCGTTTGTCCACAGCTCCTTCAGTATCTTCATCGGACCGCGGACACTGCGCCCAAACACTAGTTCGAACGGGGTGAAGCCATGACTCTCGTGGACGGCGTCCCTCAAGGCAAACAATATGGGAGCTAAATACCGGTCCCACTCTTTAGGTTGCTCCCCTATCAGTTTTCGCAAGGTCGCCTTGAGCGTTCCGTTCAAACGCTCTACACACCCATTCCCCATCGCATGGTAGGGACTCGTCAATGTGTGCTTAATGAGCAACACCTTGTTGACTTCCGCCATCAATTCAGAGGTGAATTGACTCCCTCTATCCGAGTGTATTCTATGCGGTATGCCCATCCGACAGTAGACTTCGAACAGCGCCTCCGTCACTTCTTCGGCGCTAATCCCCTTCAACGGCACTGCATCTGGGTATCTTGTGCTCATATCGATGATAGTGAGCACGTATCGGTTTCCCTTATTTGACCTGGGTTCGATGGGTCCCACAATGTCCACAGATATCATCTTGAAAGGTACGTCGACCAAAAGCAAGTGCCCCAGCGGTGCCTTGCCCACTACTTGCTTGCTTACAGCCCTTTGACAGATGTCACAACTCAACACAAACCGCTTGATATCTTGACCCATTCCAGGCCAGTAGAATTCTTGATCTACCTTCGAGATTGTCTTCTTTATTCCCATGTGAGCAGATAATAGTGAACAATGTCCCACTGTCATTACCTTATCCCTCAAAGACTTGGGAATCACCAATCTCCTGGTCACGTCGCCCCTCACTCCAGGCTTGTGCTTGCGGTATAACAACCCTCTCCTCAGCTCAAACAGGCCCTTGTCCTCAGCGGCACCACAATCATCTCTCCCAATTGCTTCCAACACCTAGCCAGCGTCTCATCCTCCTTCTGCATCCTTGTCAAATCCTCAGTGGTCACATGTAAATCAGGTAACCTCGGCAGCTTCAAGGGTCTCTCTTTACGTTCGGGTCGATTCGTCTGTGCCCTCGTCTCATATCCTGCCAGTAGCTCTTCTCGACCCGCTTCCCTCTCTAGTCATAGTGTGTGGGCGTTGTTGCCCCTCTCAGCTTCGTCCTCCTGGCGACCCTTTCCATCACCACTTACCGCCGCACGTTCGGCTGTCTCCTCAAGGCTTTTAGTCATTCTAATGCTCGGTTCGTCGTTAGTCCTTTGGTCTTTGTCTCTTTCCCCTCTCTGCATTGGGATACTTCCCTCGGTACCTTTCCTCTTGGCATTAAAACCAATGATCAGGACTTGGATAGGGTTCCTCATCACGACAGCCTCGACATCTCCTGTGTAGCCTCGGCTCTTGATATTTATTAATGCCGTAGGAAACCTCTTCCTAGATCCGTCAGCAAGCGTGCATATAACTTGATGCCCTTTGTATTCGCGGCCTTAATTAATCCTTCCCTCACTACACAGCACGTCGCCCCTGAGTCGTTCAAGCACCTTACTTTCTTCCCATCAACTAGTGCTTCGCTCACATAATCACTCTGGGTTAATTGTGGACCCGTTTGGCTCCCCGATCTCTTATTGGGTTCCCATGTCTCGTCGCATAGCATAACACTCCCACAGTATACCACATCCTCTTCGGTTTCCTCGTTCGGCCTGGCATTTCCATTATGCATTGTGCCTTCCTCCGAAATCTCGCCCGCACGCACCGATGCCACTGCATGCGTCCTTGCACCCCTGTCTCTCTTAGGGCAATTTGAAATCCTGTGCCCGTAGGATCCACACCCCCAGCAGGTTTGTCTCTGTCCTTCTCCCATATAATGATCTCTGTTTCCGTTTCCCCCTCTCCACTCCGATTTGAATCTCGTCTTCGCCTGATTGCCGTTGCTGTCGCCTTTCACTGCATACGAGGGTCCTTTGTATTTTTCTTTATTCTCGTCATTGAGGTTCTTCAATTTATCGTGCCCCATCTCTCTAGCTTTCGGCGGAATACTACGCACGCTGCTTCCGTTCTCGTGTGCGTCGATGAATGTCTGAGCATGGCTCAACATCTCATTCAGTCCGAGCTTTCCCTTCTCTTTCAGGAATACCCTTAGTTCGTTTGGACATACTATGAAAAACTGATCTCTTAGGATTAGTGTTTCCAGTCCCTCGAAGTCCTCTTCAAAACCAGCCATCTGAAGCCACTGCCTCAAATACCTTCTCAACCTATCGACGAACTGGGAGGGGGTCTCGCCTAGCTCCATCTGACTCTGCTTGAATTTCTTCCTGTATCCGCCTTCCGTTAGTCTAAACCTCCTCAGCAGCTGCTCCTTGAGCTTCCCATAGTTTTCGGAGTCTTCTACATCCATTCTCTGGTACACGTCCAGAGCCTTTCCTTCCAAGAATCTTGCTAGCGTTATCGCCCAAGCATTTTCCGGCACCCTGTATGCCATACAGGTTCGTTCGATTCTAAAAAGATAGGCGTCTAAACAATCCCTTGATTCCGTAAAAACTGGCATTTGCACGTGTTTGGTATTATACTCCAGCCTGTTCACTGCGACTCTTTCATCGTGGTTCAGACCCTCACGGTTCTCTGCCCTATGGTTCTCCTGAGCCAACTGTAGCTCTAATTCTCGCAGTCTAACTTTCCTATCTATCTCCATCTTCTTTATTTCTATTTCAGCCTGTCTTTTCCGTTCTTCAATTTCATCTTGTCTCTTTCTTTCCGCGATTTCATCCTGTCTCTTTCTTTCAGCCATTTCATCCTGTCTCTTTCTTTCCTCCTTTTCTTTTTCCAACATCATTCTCTCCTTAGTTTCCATTTGTCTTTCATTCACAAAGCTCCTTAGTCCTTCTCCTTCAAAACCCAAATCCTGCCCCACCTTTATCCACTTCTGGTATTCTTGCGCTGCCATTTGAATTAATCGGTCAGTACGCACTGCAGTTATAGGTTATGCGTGGAGATAAATTATCTAACAGGCCACACTAAGAAAACGATTTCTGTTCAGACACTATAAATGACCCCGAGATCCTTCGCCCTGACCTCACCTCGACAACAGCGGCAATATCGTAACGCGACACCTAACGTCGCAGCCCTAAGCTGTGTAGCCAGCGGCCTGGCGCTTGACTAACGGGACTAAGTCTCCGGTTACCACGTTATTGTGAAAGAGACTGAGCGAGCCTCTGCTCACGATATACTGTTCAATTTTGATAATGTTTAACGGATGGACTCGTGTCTATGCGCATGCGCACACATATACATATATATATATATATATATATATATATATATAATTTTTCTGTGTTCACAAATCATTCATATCCCGGACGAGCCCCCAGTTGTAGCGACTCCCCTCTCACCGTGTCCTCACTCTTAGTTCTTACTCGCTCACTTAGTAGAGAGGTTATCGCGGCGCCTAGCAGGAACCTACTGCTGGACTTGCCTAGATAAGATGTTATATCGAGCAAGGGTCCGCTCGATGATGGGCCTAATGACGGTTGAATGTACGTTTGACAACAAAATGTTCACACTGTATATCTATTCGCATGTATGGATGTGTACTAAAAAGCAATGTAATGGTTAAATCTTGGCTAACCTACTTATGGCCAGCATTTCTAATTACCTTTTCCTTTGAAGAAAGTTCCTCTGTACGACGGGGAGGCGCCTCATCCAAACAAGACCGACGACACTCATCAGACTCTAGGCGGTCGGCGGCAGATTCTTGATGAAAATCATTCATATCAAAGCTCATTACTTCTATGTCGTGCGTTTCAAGTTCGGCCTACGTAACTTAATGGCCATGCTACCTTCAGAGCATCGGCAGGGGACTGTCATTTCTAATGACACGTTTTTGACAATGCCATTTAGCACGCCATACTGAGTCAGTATAATAATAATTCCTTCTGTCTACTTGGTATGTAGAACTCGGAATCAGTCGCTTCATGAATGCAAACGTAGGCCTAATTGTAGACTTCGACAAGTTAAAGACAGTTGCTAACTAGACCCACTAACAGACCTTAGTATTAGGCCTACATGTCGACCTAGGACACCAGCAGAAATCAGCGACAATGACCCGTCTGTCCTACTCACTTTCTGTTCAACTCAATAATTTGGTTTCACTGCTGGATGACCGTATGTCATAGGCCCATGATAGGCGAAAGCCTGTTGTGTAGTAGTTTCTCTGTCGTGTGCGTCGGTCTGTCATCGTGTATTATTAATAGTATTAACTAAATTGTTAATTACTTTCAAAACTGGAAGTGCTAAATAAATGTTCTAACATTATAACATTAGGTACAACAGTAGATACCGAGCACATTATCAATTATTGAATAATCATTGCGATACGTCCTAAGACCGAAGTCAATGTTCGAAGTCACGCGTGAGATCAACATGATCGAGTAGGCCAACAGCCAAGTCCGTGTTTTGGTACATTACACTTGACCGTTAGAAGATAGAAGATCCTTGTTCACGTATGTAAAACTGTGCAAAGTAAGTATCTTTAACGGTAGCCTAGGCCTGTATTAAAACACTCACAAATCTGCTGAGTGCTGACAATAAAATAAACTTTTAAGGGCTTTTTAAGGCATGTTGGTCTCATCTCCGAGGCCAAACGTCTTAGTCTCGTCTTGGAGTCCTAGATCTTGGTCTCCCAAGGCGGTGCCCCCCCCCCCCCCTAATCGACTTGTCACACTACTAGATACACACACAATGGACAAATAGTCTATGCACATCTATGCACAAGCTCAATGCGAATAAAGAGACCTGCCAAACAACTACTTTTGGCGAACATATACACACATAGGGCCTACGTCATTCATACATGGACCTGCATCTTATTTTAAAAAACTGATTAGCCTTGAAGTTTTCAAAGATCAAGTACCGTTATAGCTATCTGTTCGTCCCTTATAGTCACATTCTGCAAATCTTGAGTACACCAGGTTGACTTCAGCCTTGTGCACACATAAAGCACTTTGACCCTTCAAACTTGTAGCCACAGCTTAAAAGGGCAGAACAGAAGAAAATTGGCTTCGGTGCTATCTGTTGTTCCAATGTCAAACGTTATATCGTCAGCGAGTGGTTAGTATGCACTAAAATAAAGGCAGACCTAACTTCTTGTGCGTCTAATACTTAGGCCTACTCATATAACTGAATGGCATTAAGTTACGGAGTTAGTGTTTTTATGCATAAACTATTTCAGTTTATTTTAAATTTGCACTAAATATCCACTTAAAAAGGCCATGTTTACAGAGTTTATCTAACCGTCCAACGAAGTTGCCAATACTACACTTCTCGCAATCTCTGCGTAGGTTTTTTCATTGAAAACTGGAAATACTCCTCTTCCACAAAACCAATCAAGAGTTTTCCTCTTCCTCTTCCCTCTCTCGCCGCTACAATTCTAACCTCCATCCACAGTATCCGTCTGGCTACCAGCCTGACTCTCCTGGATCTTGACATGGAACGCATCTGACCTTTTCTGCCTATCGATCCAGTTTTAACTGAGCACCTGTCAATAAGCTGGTTCCCGCGTTTTAGATTTTTTCGGGGCTGTAGATATCTCGAGATTACGATTACGATTTGGCCTATCATCTGTCTATTGTATGTCGGTCGGTCGACCGATCGTCCGACATTTATATAAATAAGATAAATATATCGATCACGTAGATATCCAGATGTGTAGATCAGGCTACAGATACATGTAGATAGACAGGCATACAAATAAAGATAGACAGATAGGTAGGTAGGTAGGTAAGCAGGCAGGTAGGTAGGTAGGTAGATACAGATAGATTATCCGTCTGTCAAGGTAATGGCCTCTAGACATCTTCCACCGGGCCAATCCGAGGTAGAAGCAGACTGTACTCGATGAGACATAAACCACCTATAAGGCTCTTCCGAGTTCGTTTCTAACAGCTCGTCACAGACACCGCCATCTGCCGACCGGAGTCCTCTCCGTCATCCACATTTATTCAGTTACTCTTATTGGAATGTTGGTCACCTACAACACCCAGCTGATATGATAGGTGGTCGTAACACGAGTCGAGGTTCTGGGATGTCCGCGAGCTGAACAGGTGAGGTAACTCTGGTCCACACTCGGGATGACTTGAAATGTCACAATTGCTTTGGTTCTGTAAAACTCGATTTTACAAGATTACCAGACATATGTATGTATGTGTATGTATGTATGTTTATGTATGTACGTATGTGTACGTATGTATGTATATACACAAGTATAGGACTTACTTAGTCAATGACAGCACATACAGTGCAGTTCGTTTAAGACGAAAGACAGGGTACCAGCGTAAATATTTTGTCTTAACCGAATTTTGTATTAACCGTTAGGCAAACATAAGCGCAGCATGCCAACCAGAAACACGTAATGGGTGCATGACTTGCCATGCAGCAGCAAATGACGCATTACTGCAGATGATCGTAATCGTAATTACGAGATTTCTACAGAGCCCAACGAAAGCCGCACCGCGGGGACCAGCTTATTCACAGGCGCTCAGTCAAAATAAAATCGATAGGCAAAAAGGGTTCGGTTCCAGGTCAAGATCCAAAATCAGGCAGAGAGACAGCTGGCAGCTACGGTGAGTGATGTTTGGGATTGGAGCAGAGAGGGAGATAAGAGGAAGAAGGGGTGTCAGGGTAGGATCTTTGAAAGAATATTTTGAGTGAAAGGCGGCCGATCACCGTAGGCTACGAACTTTAGTGGCCATTTTTTAGACACGAAAGTAAACCACTGGTCTATTTCACGCTGGACCAGCAAGCGAGGGGTATTTTAAGGTTTTATGAAAGGGCTAAGGCCGATACATTCCATTACGACGCTATTTCGACAGCGAATCCTAATCGTTCGTTCTCGGAGAGGGATGGGCGCGTCAGACAGCGAGAAGCCTTTGAACGAGTGTACATCGCATGTGAATGTACGTGCTGATTGATTTGGGGCAGATGCCTCTGTAGTTTGCAAGGCGCTGACCATTGACGAATGTCTTCGCCATATGATAAAGGCTTGTCAACGAGGATATTAGGTTACTCGAGAAGAGTTCTGAAAGTTACATATATGTCTGATAACAGCAGGCTAAGATATTCGAACTATCTAATGCGTCTAGCTATAGGGCACTTCCACTGTGGTTACATATCTCAATATCATAAATGTGCCACATGACTGGCTTAATGTCCTTCATTGTTAGACAAAACATACCCACGAATGAAATGGCCACATTAGTGAAGACAGCTATAAAAGTTTCCTTCCTATACATAGGCATCATTATGATAATTTTGATATCTATGGTCTCATGCACCAGCGCATTTTGATGCCTCATACTATGACCTGCGAGTCTCTTACCGGTAATCAATCACCCAGTTACAGTTTAAACATGTACGCTATCTTATTCCTCAAATGGTGACATTCATCAAAGACGGACGCTGTCAAACTATTTTTGGCGTTTACAGAAATGCGTACCCGAAACCTTGCTGCAAGCTGCAGCTGTTATGTTTCCGTCAACATTTCGTCTTATGCTACGGACTTGGCATTGAAATAAATTCACGGGACCAAAAACCATTTTCGTAATAACCGATCTTTTGGTCTTATCAGTTTTGTCTTAAGAGAATAATTTACTTAGTCAATGACAGCACATACATAAATTATGTGCTTTCATTGACTAATGGAGTCCAGTCTATGCGGGCCTCCCTTCGGAGGGCAATGGGCGGCTCGACCGCGTGCTGCACGGAACTGCTAGATTTGTTGGCGGTATTTCAAAACATGACCATGGCTCGCATTACATGCGCGATGTGCTTCATTGGCGCCAAATTTCACAACGCATCGAAATTTTAGACTTCGATTTGGGTTTGGCGATAACAGTTAAGAAATGCGCCTGCCTTCTTGTGGAGGCTTTGTAGCCTGTTTGGGGTTTGGCTGACCGTAGAAATGTTCACTCCTCGATCTCAGGTGGTTTCCTTTCGCATGCACTTGGGCAGTGCAACGTTGTGCATTTTTCAGTGAGTTGGCCATTTACCTAAAATTACTTTCTCCTAAATCTGCATGTCCTTCAGGCCAAGAACGCTTGACTCACCTTTCACCAACACCTGAAAATTGTTCCCTTTCGTCGTAGCTGAGCTGGGAGCGCTTCCGAATGAATATCTTGAAAGGGCGATGAATGAAGGAATGAATGAACATAAAAAGGAAGGTGCCCATTTTGTGTTTTCTGTGACACTCAGTCTAATGAGGAACTCTGGGTCAATGGTATGATTTCTGTGATTTTACCTCCTTTAAAACTAGCAACACTAGTGTCAGTTCTTAAATCTGCCTCAGAGTAAGGTCATCAAGTGTTAAACCAGTCAGCCACCCCATGAAGTGCGATAGGATAGTGATAGACATGTTACACATTGCTGCTGTTGTGATAACCAGAGACTGTGAGCACTTTCAAAAACTGACACTAGGTAACGCCAGCATAAAAAGAAGACAAAATCATAAGTAGTATATCATTTTGCCACTTCCGCAAAGTCGCCCACTGCTGACGTTATAAAGCAGTGTGGTAGCTTTAATGCAAATATCAGGACAAATGTTGTTACATAAATATTTTAAGCTGTAAAATGGTTTTCTCTAATTATGCAGGCTGATGCTTTGGTGTCAACATGTCGCTACGAATAGTCTGGCTGACTTTCTTTTTAATCATTTTCCAATCGGAAGCAGCAAAAATCCTCATGGTACCAGGAAACATCAATTCTCACAGCTTATTTTTCTCCCAACTTGGTGAAGGTCTTGCCAAGCTTGGCCACAAAGTTCACGTCGTGACTCCAGCCAACGCAAAGATGCCCAGCCATCTTGCAAACGAAAACCTCACATTTCTCGTTTACGATGTAGATGGTGACATACCTTTTGCAAACTCACCAGAAGTCTCAGAAGCACTTGTGAAAGTGGCTCTTTCTGACTCCAGGCTAGAACAATTCAGTATTATGTATTCGTTTGGAAAAAGATTTTTCGAGGAATGGGAAAATGACTGCATCCATTTGCTGGAAAACAAAAAAGTGATGGACAAAATATACAGCGAGGGATTTGATTTTGTCATTATGGATCCTCTTGCAATCAATTGCTACTACAATGTTCCGTATTCACTGGATATTCCATATGCCTCCCTATCTATATCATTTGGTGCATGGTTCTTCGGAATTCCTCGTTTGCCATCGTTTGTCTCATCACTGGGTTACACCGATGAAATGACCTTCTCTCAGCGATCCTTATCATTTTTTAGTGATGCTTTAGAGATTGCTCTAGTTAACATGACGACGGATTTCTCTAAAAAATATGCGCCTAATAAACCTCCGGCAAATAGCTTAGAGCTCTTTGAACGGTCATCTCTTTGGTTTTTCATGGAACACTTGGCCGTCGGCTACCCTAGGCCTCAGATGCCCAACACAGTTGCTTTGGGTGATATCATGGCCCAACCACCTAAGCCGCTTCCAAAGGATCTCCAGAAATTTCTGGACGAGGCAGCGAAAGGTGCAATGATTGTTTCCTTCGGAAGTTTTTTCGACTTCGTTCCGGAATTTGTAGCCAAGAGATTTTGTGAAGCATTCCGACGTATTAAATATCGCATCATCTGGAAATTAAAAAACACCGAATTTTGTCCCACTTTGGATAACGTTAAGATATTACCTTGGATTCCGCAGAATGATCTTCTTGCTCACAAAAACGTCCGGCTTTTAATCACACACGGAGGACTCAACAGTCTTATCGAAACTGTGTATCACGCTAAGCCGGCCATCGTTTTTCCAATCGCCCTAGATCAGCCAGCCAACGCTGTAGCGGCCGCTGACAAAGGCTTTGCCATTATCATGAAATTGTCAAATTTTACTTTCGAAGAACTCGAGCAGAACATCAACAGAATCTTCAACGATCCTTCTTATGTTGAAAGAGCAAAACATGTATCGTCCATTTTAAAAGATACACCGAACAGCCCTGCGCAAAGAGCCTCAATTCTGATTGAACACGTGATTAAACATGGCGATTCTCATCTTCGAACAGGAGCACTGAAACTTTCACCATTTCAATTTATTATGTTTGATATATTTCTTTTTGTTGTGTGTTTATTTGCAATGATAGTTTTTATTATTGCAGTTTTTATATACTGTTGCTACAAAATTTGTAGAAAATGTTTCTTTAGAAAAGAAAAACTTAAAAAAATGTAGTCAATAATACAAATAAATATTTAGGTTGTGTTATAATAACTTTACTTCAACATAACTGCATCATACATAGGCAAATGGTTCAACGTATTGTCATATTAATGTTATGAAAACTGGGTTTTTGCTTTATTTTGCTTTTCATTACACATAATTATTTATTACTTACTTTTCATAATGCATTTTTTGTTTTGTTTTTCTTTGCTTTTTAGATAAATATAATGCTTCGACTTAATGAATGTTGCGGTTTGTTAAGATCTTATATGATAGTGATTTTATTTTATTTGGTAAATTGAAAGATTGAAGAAGACATTAGCACCACACGGGCTGAGTTTCTCTCTCTTTCCTTTTTTCTTTCTTTTCTTTCTTTCTTTCTTTCTTTTTCCCTCTCCTGTTGTCACGGTCGAGTCTGCGGACACGCCTGTGATATATCATCAACAGACCGGAGTGGGGTGGGAGAGCAGGAAGACGCCGCTCGCGAAGACCACCCTGGAGCGGACGGCCAACATACGGCACGAAATCTGATCTGGGCAACGGGCAGAATGACAAATCTCGCGCAACGAGAATAAATCAAACAGGGCGGACTCGAAGGGGTTTCATACCCACTTAAATGGTAATCTATCAAGGATCCAGGGAGGCAACGTTCCTCGGGTCACCCTTTAGTCAATTGCGGTCGGTTGCCTGTATAAAAACAAGAAGGAACGCTGAAGAGAGATCGGTCCGGACACAGACGTTGAAGTAGCATCATTGACCTGTTCTCACACAGATTCAGAGACTGTGAAGCTTCGTACCAGATTCGTTGAGAACTTTAGATCTAGACAGTTACAGTATTTAGGCGTAGACTTTAGTTTCTTAGTTAGTCTCAAATTAAAAGAATAAAACCTCCTCTGTTTCGAGATGGAATGTGCCGCGCCTCTAGAGGGCGCGACGGCAGTTTGTGGGGGTCGTGACACCTGTAACTTGACATTCTTCTTGAAACCCGTCATTTGTCTTGATAGCCGTGGTTGTGTATTTGGGAATGGTTGCTCTGAACAACGGCGCTGACAAAATTAGCAGTGCACGTACAGTATTCCCTCTGTCTTGTCCAGCTGGTGAGACTCATGATGTACACCGACGGCTACCTAATCATAATGGAGAAGGCTCTTGTTTGGAGATGCATGTCTGAGGCACCGTGTGCAACCAAAATGGTAAAATGGCCTATTTTCCACATATCTGGATGCTTCTGCATATTGATTGACTTGATGATTTAAATTAGCTCTACATCATTAGGCTAGTGACGAGTGCTTTAGTGAGGTATTTTAATGCACTGTAATAAGCGCAAACCTTTACACGGTGAAGTTATGAATAGGTCATTTGACCAAATATGATTTCTCTGATTGTGCATAACACCTCAGGTAACTGCGATTCTTTCGCAGCTAATACATGGCGCAATGCTGTAATTCCAGATATTTTAAATTCAGTTGGTTCCTGGGGACCTCTCTCACTTGATGACTGTGGATAAAAGTCGGCTGCTTGTGTCGGCTGCCGAGCGGTTCGCTTCTCGCTTTCTCCCCATCCGCCATTCTCGCCGCAACATCGGTCCATGATAAATTCTCGTTTATTTTTGCTTTAGGGCCTCCTTTGCATGCTTAAGCATCTCCCACTGATTGTAGGCCCCATTATGTGGCTCGCCGCAGTTAGGATATTTACTGTTTCGGGTTCTCCTTGTTCGTGCAGACCTTACACAACTCTACTATCTTCGTCAACTATTCACCATCCAACCACTTCGTTCAAACCGCTCTCCTGTCTGATCCAACTTGTTAACTTTTCAACACTTCACCCCTTGCAATTTCTGTGCAGGTCTCTTACTCAAAACTGTAAAAACTCTACTTCCACAAAACCCTATCCTTCCTCTTCCCTTTATCTATCTTGCCGCTTCAATTTCATACACCACCCACCGTTGCCGTCTGACTGCCTAACTGCCTGTCTGATCACTGTTGTTTTGACTGTGCATCTATGAATAAGCTGGTTCCGGCGACTTAGCTATATTTAGGCGCTGTAGAATTTCGCGTTTACGATTACGATTAGGAGTATGAGGTTCGCTACAGCGGCTGGACTTAATTTGGCCTCGTCAGTTGTCCAAACGGCGGTCGAATGTCTGGCATCTTTAAGATCGTCGGACTTTCTCTCTCGTGTAGCTTTTAAGAGGAAGCCACAGCACAAAGGACTGGCTTCAGAGCAGTTCTGTTGTTAATTTGTAGAGGTAGGCCCTACTAATACAAGTTACGTAGGTGTCTTCTCAGTCACTTAAAACCCTTGTAATCGACCCCCTTGACAGTGGCTGACTTGTAAGATCTTCAGAAGTGGAGATGTTTTAACTGGCGGCTGTGATGTCAATTTAATAAAGGCAGCCAGCTAATATTGAAGTTTTCAGCAAACAGATGCTGAGCTCACTATTTTGAATATATCTCAACGCCACCGTGAAGGTAAATGGATGACAGGCTTTGTAATAAACCTATCTTGGAATGCACCAACTTGCTTAATCAAAACAAGACTGCTGGACTGCCGTGCCTCTTCGAGGAACCACGAGCCCCAGATGAGCGACCTATCTGCCCCCTCTCGTCGCCCAAACCATTAAAGCGTCAATTTCATCAACGCCATGTCCTCGAATTCGCACATGGGTCCCGCCCTTTTACATTGTATCATACAGAGATTTGAATTTTGGGGTAGCACAGTCGGTACGCGGGTACCTTACATTTATGCGCTTTGAGAGAGAGAGAAAGAGAGATTTTTGACAACCAAAAATAATTAACAAATACAATTATAGTCTGCCACATACAGTGGTGCCAATGGGCTGACCTAAAAGGAACAAACAGTTCCGCTACGAAGGTCACCTATTTACATCATGGATTACAAATAGGTGACAGTATAATACTGAGTAAAACAATTAATAATCTAAAATATAAAGTAATTTTTATAATCAATGTCATTGCATAAACCTAAACAAAAAACACTTAACTAAGCACCAAAAATACTTAACTAAGTGCATTGAGTATATGAGATTTTAGACTTGTTTTAAAGTGGTATAATGTTGGCAAGCTAGTAAGAACAGTTGGCAGAGAATTCCAGAATGACGGTCCACAAATTATAATACTAAACTGTCTATTAGTAGTGTGAACAGAATGTTTATGAAACATATGAGATGATCGTGTATAGTGACCATGCACATCTGAATTCATACAAAAGTATTGGTAGAAGTTCACAGGTAATAGATTATTTTTTAGTTTAAACATAAATAAACCTATTTGCAATTTATTAATACAATCAAAAGGCAATATCCCTTGACTATGAAAGGACAATCGAGTGCTGGTTCTGAAGGGTAGATTAAATATAATTCTGATGATGCGTTTCTGTAGGGTTCTAAGATTAGACAGGCGAGTATGATATGTGGAAGCCCAAACAATGTTGCAATACGAGATATATGGATATATTAAGGAGTAATATAAGTTCAATAATATATTTTGGGGTAATTTGTGGCGGATACGAGAGATAATACCAATATTTTTTATATTTTTTTAGATATGATATTTATGTGTTCTTTCCAAGTCAAATGTTCGTCAATGTGAACTCCTAGAAATTTTGTGGATGACACCTGATTTATATTTACAGTATCTATTTTTATACTGAGATTACAGTTTGGTATAATTTTTCTCTGTGAGCTAAATAATATGAAATTCGTTTTCTTAATATTCAGTGATAATTTATTTACTTTGAACCATGCTGACACCATTTTTAGCTCTTCATTAATTTTATCAACCAGCAATTCAAAAGATTTGTCAGACATGAATACATTGGTGTCCTCAGCAAACAGAATAAAATGGAGTAATGAGGAAGAGTTCGATATATCATTGACATAAATTAAAAACAGTAGTGGGCCTAAAACAGAGCCTTGAGGTACACCACAGGTAAGATAAGATTCACAGGAAGTGTACCCATTATATGAAACAGATTGCCTTCTATTATGCAAGTAATCAGATAACCATTTTAAACACATTCCTCGTATGCCATAATGTTCAAGTTTGTTTAACAGAATATCATGATTCACTGTCAAATGCTTTAGACAAGTCAAAAAAACGCCTATAGAGAACTGCTTATTGTCCATTGCCTCTGATATCTTATCTTGCAATTTAAGTAAGGCCATGTATGTTGAATGTCTCAAACGAAAACCATATAAGTATGATACGAGCCTTTCATAAATTATTTTTTCAAAGAATTTAGAAAAATAATTTAGAAAAATAAAAATGCGCTTTAACTTAAGATATGAGCTAGTGTCAAATCGAAACTACTATCCGCCAGTTGGTTTGCTCCGTAAACATTGCAAGCCTTAACCGTATGTTTCACATCATTCTGCTCAGTCTGCCCGCTCTGCCCGCGCTTGTTCCACATCCAAAAGAAGTTTACTCCAAGCATGTTAGGAGCAGTAGTGGAAATGCCCTAATTTACTGAGGACGGTGTTTGTATCGTAGAACCACGGATTATTATATTATGTAGAACATTATAGGAATAAAGATGGAACTTCAGATTCCTGGCCGACAGTTTGTGTGCGTGGATTATCCTTGCGTTGTAAATGATGTTTCAAAGGTGCTGAGTACTCTTGGAGGCGAAAAAGCGGTGACCAGAGTGAGCTAGGTTTCTTCGAATATGTGGGCGATAAAATAGTTTTTTACGTATTCACGGCTGATTTAAATTCAGATGGTATGCATTCGCCGCAGGAATGCATTCATTATTCGGCATATGGCAGACGGGAACACCGTTGGGTCTATCAAAATTTATAAGAGATCCTTTCCAAAAACGCAAAATGCAAAAATTTAAGGCTTCCTTTTTGAGCGTCTTGAGACGCTTCTTGATTCAGCCCCGGTTTTGGAAACTTTAGTAGTGTGACTCAAACTCGTTTCGTCACAGCGGGTCACATATGACAAATACCAAAAATATGTAAATTACAAGTTAAATTAGATGTGAGATATGTTAGTGTATAAATTTTCAGACATACCTTGATCCAGCTCGAAGGCTGGAGTTGCGACTTCGTCCACAAGATGTCTACTGTAAGCCAGCCTGTGCTGATCGCAAAGAATTTACCGGACTTCTTCTGAAGATTCGAAGGAAATGTCATTCTTCTCAGGAAAACCTGCCAAAAACTTCAAGTGACAGTGGATCAGTGAAGCTGGAGAACACACAATCCCCCTCAGAAGATAACACCAAAGCATACGAAATGGAGGGGGAAATTCTAGGAATTGTTGATACCATGTATAATTTCAGCTGTAAGTACCTAATTTAACCAGTGTGGGATTTAATCAAACTGTATTATACGGTGTAATTTGAATCAAATTGTAAGGTAGAATGTTTAGTGTTTGAATATGCAAATTCACTAGAGCTGGGTTAGTATCGGTTTTTAAGCACCGGTTGGTTGTTTCTTAGTTTGTTTAAAAAGTTGGTTTTATTGAGGTTAGGTTTTTCTAATTATCGCAGTTTTGGTTTTTGCGTTTTTAAAGGTTCTTTATGCGTCAAGCTATTAGTCCGACTTTGCTGTATTAAAAATTTAAAAAAAATAAAGTATGTAGGCCTACACTTTGCAACCGCATGTTAATGTTTTACTGTAACAAAGTTCTATGTTAAAAATTAAAATTATATTTTATGTGTTCAACTGTGTTATCTGCTCTTAATTGTAATAATGCTTATAGTTCTGTACACAGTGGCTCATACGGAATGAAGCAACTTATTGTAGTAAATTTATTGAACTTCAATAAGTTGCTTCATTCTGTATGTTTTTAAAAACATTTATATATTTTTTATATTTTTAATACTGAAGTACAGAACAGATGTTCAGTATTTTTCTGACGAATCCATGGTTTATTTGCCATCCTACAGAAACACTAATTTAAAATAATTGCATCGAATTGTCTGTGGCCCAAATGCATGACACCAAGATTTCTGCTACTTGTATAGTCCTGTGTTACTAGTATGTGACATACATTATTTACTCTGGTACGGTTATTTATCACATATTTAAGATATCATTTTTTGTGGTGGGACATGAAGTATTGGTCAGCATCAAAACTCTACAAGGTTAACAAATTTCAGTGCACAAAATATAATATTTCTTAAGGAAAACTAATGTCTTGATATTTGCATTCTGTGAATGCTGATGTTTTGGTTTTGTCAGTTTTTTATTGGTTTTCGGTATTTATCGGTTTTCCAAATGCTAGCTTTGGTATTGGTTTCGGTTTTTCAGAATATCACAATATCAGTTCGGTAGGGTGGGCATGGTGGTGTAGTGGTATGGTTGGTACCTCGTAACCAGAGGGTTGTAGGTTTGATTCTGACTTAAGCCACTGCGTAGTGACCTTGGACAAGTTGCTCACCCACAATTGTCTGTGAGGAAGGTAACAGGAAACCACCTCATTCATCTCATCCCCAGGTGGCATAAAAAGTTCTCAGCCTTTGGGCAGAGAACTCATCATCATCATCATCATCAGTTTGGTATCAGTTAAACCAACCCATTACGAAATTTTCCATGATAAAAAGTAAAAGATTAAATTCTTACAGTTGTGTTTCACAATGTAATCAACAGGCAAAACCAATTCTTAAACTTAGGATTTCTTTGGACTGTAGTCTGAAAATTTTTAGAGTGTAAACCAAACATAAAACAGCCAAATGGATCTACGTGTATTTCATTTGACTAAAATTTCATTAGTTTGCAGCCTCATACCATGAAGGTCTTCTGGACTTTTAACCTTACCTCTGAACTTTGGATCCTGACTTTGCCACTCCATTTAATGACCTTGATTCCTTCAGTTTGGATCATGTGAAACTGTCAAATAATTATGCTCCAAATTTCCAGTGGCAAATGAAATCTAGATCCATTAAGTTTGTGTTGGTGAAAATGGGCAGAATGTTTACAGTGAATCTGAAGTACTAGCTGTTGTTCAGATATTTGTATTAAAACAAAAGAACGATAGTAAATAGTTAGCTTTAATTTTTGTAAATTTAAAATTTTTTATTTTAATCACTAAAAATTATTTTTGAAAAGTATTAAAAATCAGACTATTCAGTGTCTGTTATAATGGATGCTGTATGCTTGCCGGGGTATATTTCATTATTCAGTTTTCCATTGTGTATTATGAAGAATGACAATTACATGTATTTTCATGTTACCTGAATATTTTCCTTAGTGGAGCATTTTAAGCTGATGCATAAAACATCTTGACACAGTCTGGATGTTTTTTCACATCTTCTCCTTCTCCTCCTCCTCCTCCTCCTTCTTCTTCATATCACAATTCTTGAAAGCAATAAATCAGTTTTTGTAGTGCAGACTTTGCCTCTGTGGTCAGCGCCAATTTTTATTATTCCCCTAAATGAAGACACAAGGCTGGACAATGATCTTAGGCTGATGGCTTATTATTGCTTATCATCTATGACAGCTAGCCATACAAGCACTGTATTTTGGTGGATCTTGTTCTCAGAAGACCAAGTACTTGCAACAGACATTACACCAGTACTTAATGAAATCGTGGGCTGTCGCTGGTGATTTTCTAAAGCTAGATCTCTTCAGGATTTGTTCTTCAGTGATTTGTCGTTGTGGGTTTCATCCTTTAGCCTTCAAATCCTGTGCTGCCGCTGATGTGATTTTTATATTTCTTGCTACAAAGTGTTGGTTTGGTTTTATATTTCTAGCTATGACTGATTACCAGTACCTTCCAATGGCAAAAACTAAAGATGGGGGGTACCAGAGTTTGCTTGATCAACTAGTGATTGACAGACTTCTGCCTCGATCATGGCTTGAGGAGCCAGCACGTCTGCATATGCCACCTCCAATTTTTACTAGATATGGACGTCCAGTGCCGTACTGCTACAGAGAGCCTCCAAATCCTCGTAAAGGGCATGCTGGAGCAACTAATCTGTCATCAAATATCATTGGAATTGGTATGTTCAGTGATTGATCACATTGTTAGTTGTAAAAGAAAACAATTAGCTACTGTGAACTCTAAGACTATCCATTCTGTTCATATTCAGCCACCTTTGAACAGAATGCTTAATGATTTATTAACATAACATAGCTTTAGTTGGGCTGCCCTTTGGTTGGGCTCTACTTGTGTGCATGAGCCCGCCAGTGGTGACTTTTCCGGTTATCTGAGCATTAGTGGCTTGCAGATTAATTTTTTTGTTCTGAATGTTCTTAGATTAGCAAGTGCAGTGCTTACGAGAGTTATTTAAATGGTGTTATATACTGAGTGTCTAGATGCATACATATATACACACATATACATACATTTACATACATACATACAGACAGACAGACATACCTACAAACATGCATACATATATACATACACACATACATAACAACGCTACACGAGTCCTAATAAGGATATGTTTTTGTAGGTATTTTACTTCTTGAAGCTGTTCTTTCTTTATAATTTTTTGCAGCAGAAGGTTTAGTTTTGTTAATTACTGAATATTGGATAATAATGAAATTTCATTCCTTTTTGCAATAAATCTATACATGTATATAATTTCTTAATAACAGAAGAGAACAGATACAATTCTGTAAAGGTGGACCTAAAAACTGGGGTGGCCAGCTGTCTTTTTTCATTACAGAATTTTTTCAGACAGTAAGATTCTTGTAACCAGACACTGGTAGTTTATGCAAGACTGTTACTCTGTTCAGCAAGACAACGTCGACCACGATTTACTGCGTTCTTCAGATTTGCTGACAAAACTGTTCCAGAGGCTCCATATTCTCAGGCAGTTGCCAAACTTGCTCAGCACAAGGTTCGCACTCAAAGCATTGAAGAAGTGAAAGAAGTGAGTATCTCTAATTGAATCTAATCTAATCACTTCTGAGCTCTGTTATAATGTACAAGGCAACAATTGTTGATGGTTGCTTCAAATGAAACCATGGTTAAAAATCTCATTTTGTTGGAGAAGCCCTGTCGAAATCTGATTCGTTGGGGAAATCTGAAGTCAGGCCACAGTCGGTGTTAAGCAAGGTGAAACAGAGAAGTCGTAATTTTAGATCTAAATGATTTTAAAGAACTGGAAGAATGCATAGAGCTGGGCAGTGAATTCCAAAGCCTAGCGCTATCCTGGTGCAAGGCACAACAAAAGTCAAATTGTTCTTTGATGTAGTTCAGCATTTGTTGGTATGAAGGGTGAGCATGGAACAGAGGTAGATTGGCTGATTAAGTGTAATTACTTATGAACTAAGACAGATTTTAAACTGGATTCGTTGCTCAATGGTTAGCCAGTGTAATGTGAGTGTAATATGTTGATATTTTGGGATTTATGTTATGGTCTGAACAGAGCATTTTCAACCATTTGTAGTTCTTACAGATATCTTAGTCATACAAATATGAGTTACAGTAATCAAGTTGGCTAGAGACCAGGGAACTTGCTGATAAAACCAAATCTGTTTGAGTCATGTGAGATCTGATTTAATGAATGTCCCTTGTGTGAAAGTGAACCAATTTCCATATGTCCCGAACGTGGTCAGAACATAGTCTCAGACAGTGACGTGGTGGAGACAAAAGTTGTGCCTAAGTCGTGTGCACATTAATTTTGGTATGAATGGATGCAATGGAACAAAATCAGCCTTCAGCTGAAATTTAATGTACTTAGATATTTATGCAGCACCAGTTCATGGAAACTAGCAGTCTGGTTAATGCAGTTAAGTTTGTTTTGTGCATAGAAACAATTTTTATTCCAGGGATTTACCAATCTTTAAGCAACACAAGAATTAAGTACGTTAACTATTCTTGTAAGTAACAGCAGTTTCAGAGCCAGTACTATAGCCCAACAAGTACAAGAGTCAAATGGCTTTTCTTCAGCTGATCTTCTCAGCTTTATTGTATCTTCATTTTCACTTCGTTTTATTATTTTGTGTAAATTATGAATTATTGTTTTTTGCAGTTTATGAGCATGTGTTTATTTAAATGCAGATGTTTGAGCTTCGTCCCATTTGGACGCGCAGTGCTCTTCGGGGGCATGTGCCACATTTGACCAGGGATGAACTTCAGTACATTCTTCCAACAGTTTCTTTCTACTGTCAGGATGGACCGTGGCGTACAATGTGGGTTCAATTTGGCTATGACATGAGGAAGGATCCAACGTCAAAAATTTATCAGAATCTCGACTTCCGCCTTCGACGAAGTAATTGATGTTTACTGACTGTTATAAGAGAACAACAAATATTTTTGTGAAGACTTTCACTTCTAGCTATGTTTAAGCACATCTCATTAGTTGCAGTAACCATCTCTAATCATATCATATCATCCACCAGATTCACTTCACTGTGAAGAATATCAATTTTGGAAAGATTTAGTACTCTATTACTAAAAGTCTCATAATTCGTTATTCACCTGATTTATTCGTGTGACCATTATATTAACATTATTTCATAAACAGTTTTGCAAAGCTTAAGACATTAACGTTATTGCACTAGGGTACTGTTCAGCCAAATCAGCTGAATAATCCAATCAATCATACTGATAATTACAATCTCTCCTCTTCTGCTTTGTCTTCTTTGCTGTGAAAGTGAACATAGCACATCTGTCTTCCTGTTTCTCTTTGGGACATTGCAATAATTATTAGTTAAAAATGAGTGGAATCAGTATAGGCAACAATTCCTTAAATAAGTATTTAGAAATGTTTGCCTTTTTCTCGATTCTTGAAGATGTTTTGAATCAAAAATACATGTGACCTAAATAAATACCTATTCAGGACTGTGTGCTTTTTCATTTGTCAGCAACTCCTGGTGTCAATACAGTTGTACCAGCCAAACGGAGTACATATGAGTACTATCTTCCAAACACTGTTACCAAAGTCTATTCACAGACATCAGTGATCCAGAAAGAGTCATTTCTGGCTGTCAATCCTGATGACTTGAACAGTGTTTCAAACCAGACAGCAGCACAAGAGTCCATGGTAGAGCTGGCTGCAAATTATGATTTATTACTTTTTGTAGAGATCTGTTTTTTGGGTTCTTGTTTAATACGGAAGACTAATCTTCTGTCTGTCTGCTTCTGTCTCCTAAGACATTGTTTGGTTGTTGTATGCTGCTGTTTGCCATGTTCAAACATGTCGGCCTTTCACAAACCGTATCTGGGTTGTTAGTTGTCAAGTTTACTGACGTAAACAAGCTGATGTGTCCAGCACAATAAGGTAAGCTTAGGAAAGGCACATTTGTTTTGTAGGCAGCAGTTCAGTAACAGGATCCTGGCTGATTGCTTGTATAGCTTTAGAGCCCCTGGTAATTGCTGACTGATACTGATGTATCAGCATGTGTTTGCCATACATCAAAAGCCTGTTAGTAGGCCATTATGCCAGACAGAAATCTTTTTTGAAAACCTTGTCAAATGTTTTGCACCCTTACAATGGTCTTTTTGAAGCCATGTGAAATGTTTTGCTGATCTTAGTCAGTTAGATCTTCTTATATGTAGCTGGTATTTGGGTGGCCAGTGTTTCTGTTGAGTTTGAAATGACATTTGATTGGTTGATTGCTCAACTTGTAATACAAAAGATTTGGGTTTAAGCCTCACCTAAGATAGTCGCTGCTTTGTAAGGACTTTCTTTGTGCACAGTTGGAGCCATCAGATTATGCCTTTGCATTAGATAGTGGAACTATACAAATATAGAAGTAATAATAAAAATAATAATAATAAAAAATTAATGAGGCTGGGTATATAAGTGTGGTTTCTGATTAAAGTTGTTCTGGGTCATTTTTAGTTGTGGCATTCTAAGGCATTGAATAACCATTAGTTGTGCCGTGATTCCTTGCTAGTCAGTGAATTACGGCTGAAGTAGGAATATTTCGAATGTTGCATTTGGTATTTCTGTTGCGTCTGTAGAATGCGACGTACAAGTTTAGTCCAGGTGTTGTACCTCCATTCCGTCAGATGTTCTACCACCTCTGTGATGTGGAAGAACCTGAAGTTCAGCGACTTGTCCATGCAAATGATGGCCAGGTAGTACATGTAATTTTCTGTTCATTTGCAGTTATATTCATTTGTTCTTGTGTTTACCTTTATAATTCCACTCTTCTGTACGGACAGAATTCTGATTCCAAAATATAAACCCAATGTAAAATGGGGATTGCTTCTACTTTCAGCATAGCAGGCATGCAAACTGCACCCTGCTGAAATGGCCTAGCCTTTTGGTATCCAGGCGGCAGTGGAACAAAATTGAGTGGTGTGTTTCACTTGTTTAGGAAAAAGAATGCTCAGAAAAAGATGGCTGGTGCTTACCGGAAACAGTGGACAAATGTCGTGCAATTTTACTTGGTCATCTGCAAAAAGTCTTCGCGAGCATGGCTTCAAATGTTACCAGGACTGCTGGAGGTAGCCAATATGTTGTTTTCTTTTGAATAATTTATTTTATAGTAAAACCAAACAGTACTTTGGGATAATTTGGAATGAAAATTGCCTCTAGACCAGTTTTTCACTGACATGGATCCATTCTTTGACCTGCAACTTCTCAGTTTCTTGGGTTTGGTGGCATGGTGGTGATGGAGTAATGTGTCGGCCTTTGACCACTAGAACCAGTTTGAATCTTGCTGCAAGACATGAACTTTTTAATGCTTAGTCAAGCCACACAACCCATAAGGAAAGGTTTCCATTTGTTTACTAATTATTGCTACTGTTATCCTTAATCCAAAGATCTGTCAACCCCTAGAGATGCCTTTAGACTTGTCTAGCTTAACCAAAGCATACTTTATAAATTGACGTTTCAAACTGAAGCCTATATTTTATAAAACTCTGAAATGTAGCCGACCACATTACTTAAAATGAATCCTTATTCCCCAGACTTACCGCTAGACAACAGTCATGTGATGGGTACCCTGATTATTTTAAACACTAGAACTGTTCTTGGTGAATGAGCTTTTTTGATGCTGGACCTAAATTTTGGAACTCTCTCTTTCTCTCGCACCCATGCATCCTGCTGTTTCCTGTCGTTTCAAGACTTACCTCTTTCTGCTGGCTTATCCACAATAAAATGTGACTATAAAATAAATTATTAAATGCCTCTCTGTCTCAGTCGACCAAATTTCTGGATAGTTTTACGTATCTATGGCTTGGTTTTGGTGTACCAGTTGTTCATGTCTTGTGCGTTGTACATCACCCCTATATAAGGTACCAATTATTATATAAGTTGATGTTTACTAAATCTTACGTTTAAGCATATTATTGGCAGTATGGAAAGTTGTTTGCTTCTCGCCTTTTCACCATTGTGGTATTCAGTTGCTGTTTGTATCCTTCCAAGATTTCATGTTCACTCATAGCTTTGGAACTTTTAATGTTTCAGAAAAAATTGCAGTTCCACAAACTTTATCACAACCAGCTGATGTAGAACATTTAAAGTCTGAAGCTGAACAAGTGGCACTGGATGAGGATGCTAACTACAGCCCTTCATCTGCTTCTTCTTCTGAAAATGAGGATGCTGGAGATGAGGAGGATGCTGGAGATGAGGATGAGGAAGATGATGAAGAAGATGAAATGGGTGAAGAACTCGATGCAGAAATTACAGATGAAAATAATGTACTGAATAATTAAGCATTCTGTTTTAAAAATTGCAATAAATGATAGAGGCAAATAAAAGTCAAGAAGCTCATGTGAAGGTCGATAGGCATCCTATTTTGGAGTGATTGATTGACCTTGGCATGACGTCTCTGCTCCACTGCAGGTCAAGATGGAGGAGCAACCAGGTCACCCAGAAAGTGAACCGAGCACAGACGACACGTCAGATGAGATGAAGTGCAGGCAGCACAAGCGTTAGGGTCTTGTCAGATAACTTACTTTCTAAGATCTTAAAAGCTCCTATTTGAAACATGCTTCTTGAGATCAATATCCAGCTAAAATGCCCTGTTCATATGTAGTTAAATGTTGGCATGAGTGGGATGTGGCCTTGCTATCAAACACAAGCAACATACCAGGTGACTGGAAGCTCACCTTCATCTACAGAATAGTAGATCATGTTGGTTCTGCATTTGAATAAAACGCAATTCTTAACCTTAACCTTTCTGTGTATCTTACTAACATCTTGTTGTTTCAGCATCATTAACTTGGGCAAACAATTACAGGATTTTCAGGTTATCAAGATTAACAGAAAAAGGTTGCTTGCTTTGCACATGAATTGTGTCCTCCAAAACCTTAAGAGTGGAAGAAAGTTCTTGTGTACTTTTTCCATCCAAAACAAAATTTGTATCACTTGATCGAGATTTTGGAAGACAAAACAGAGTCTCGTTTAAATCCGCATGATGTTTGCTGGCAAACACTGGAGAGAAGACCTTTTTAATAGTTCCAATTACTTCTTCTCTTTTCTGCTGGCTTCGGCACAACATGTTCAAGATCAGTAGTCCTAAAAAGTAAAACAGTTTGACTTTAGTTTAATCTAATCCTAGAACTTCTGCAGAGCAATAGCAATAGCATGCTTAGTAGAACCATAACACAGTTTACCAGATATACCATAAAAATAATGGTGGCTAGATATATAATCACAAGAAACCAGCCGACTTAAATAAAATACAAATCAGTTTACAGCTATAACTCCAGAGCAGCCTAGTTCAAAGTATCAAAGTTTCTAAGCATCATACGAATTAGGGTCTGCAAATAACCAGTCATTCTAAGCTCACCTGATGGTTTCAGTGCAGTGTGGACCTTATTAAGAAACTCCAGGCCAACAAAAGGCTCAGGTGGGGAACTCATTCCAATGCTGACATCTTTGTTGTCAACATCCAATATAATCACATGCTTCTGGTTTCCTACCATGAAAAAACCAGATTTACCTGGTAAGATCATCCAGAATACTACATAATTTAGGTAAGGTAACTTACACCTGCTCTTAGCAAGAGGTTTGAAGGGCCATTCAGTGCAAACGTTTACACCAACCGTTGAACAACAGGAAATATTTCCTTACAGGTTGCAATTCCAACTTCTGGCATTAAGGGCATGTATCCTCGTGATATAAATCGGCAATCTCCCATATTCCAAATGACAAATAGAGGTGCTAATTTTTTCAGGGATTCTTAGCTCTCAATTCAGGGATGAACCTCAAAAGTCCTGGACAAGAGCATCAGGCTGGCTGTTCAGTTCTAACATCCCAGCACATCACTGAATTTGACCTCAAGGCCAACTTTGGCAGCCTTGATACTCTGACATCTGATATTGTCCAACACCACTAATCCTGACTTCTAATTGGCACACATCCTGATCTGTGTGAATTAAATATTACACCAAGACATTTAAGAAGTACCTCTAATATTTATAAAAATTCTTCTAAGCTGCCTGAAACACCAATTTAGTGCTTGTTTAAGTAAACTGATAAATAGAATATTTACCAGACTGACTCAATTCAGATAAAAATTTAAGGCCATCTGCAACGTGGACAACCAGCTGATCATCTGTAGTCAGATTAAACCATTTTGTAGCAACAGTAACAACAGCAGCATCAATTTCAACAGCCTCAACCTTGACCTAAACCCAAACACAAAATATCTTGCATTAATATTGGCACTTTGCAGTAAAAAGCCTATAGTCATAGTTTTTATGCTACATCTGTAGACCACCACCCAATGCCACACTTTAACAAGGCCAATTGCACCAACACAGACCAATTTTTTTTATTAAATCTCGTCTCAGTTCTCAGCCTGAAGATCCTTCACGCATGGAGGTCCATTTCTGATAGAAGTATTGAATAAATGACTGATCACCTTATCTTACTCTTGGTTTTTTTTATAACCACACTGGGTTGAAAACTGCAAAGACAACAGAGACAGAAAGAAAAAGAATGAGAAATAGGTTTTATACAAGGTCAAGTTGAATGACCAAAGGCAACTGTTGAAGTCATTCAAATGAATGATTTAAAGAATAGAAGCGTAAAGGTAACTCACCCTGGGTATGTTTTTCCGAAGGTACATGGCTAGTGGTCCTCCTCCCAGGCCAAGCAGCAAGATTTCTAATCCTGAACCTGCTCAGTAAGACAAACAAGAGTTAAAAGGTCAATTCTTCACACAACTTTTCTATCTGAACTCGAATTCTGGCCGTATCACCTTTCTGTGTATGTGTGAAGCAAAGCTCATATTTAAGAATCACAACATTCCAGTCGTTCACCACACGAAAAGTGTGTCATTTTGACAAGCAGATACTAAGCTTGTTTAAAGTAAATGGTTAGAGGAAAATTCATGGTCATGATGATTAAAAGCTTTAATATCATCATAGGACTTTACCCCACCACTGCATTGTCGTCATCATCAACACCAATGCCACTGCCACTACCATCAATATAATCATTAATATCATCCTTGTTTGTTCAGCTTTGGCTTAGCTTGCATACAGCAAGAAAAAAACAACTGTTGGATCTTCTTCTATCGTATGCTGTTCGTGCCCAGCCAATTGCAAGCACCATCACCAGCAAGATGAAGTCAATAGTCTGCCACTGAACCATTTTTGTGAACAAACATCTACAATGTGCACCATTGTCTGTATTGCTTCACAGCTGCAGTACAGACATCTGCTGGGTATGGCAGTCTGAATGCAAACTACATTCCAGAAATAATTACAGAAAAATTACTCAGCACATCTTGCAGGTTTTCCACAAATGCCAAACCATTGACAACAGTCGTGTAGTAACTTGACGACAGATAGTCATGATCAATACTTAAGGGCTGAGTCTTTTTTCCTCCTTTCTTCTTTCGTTCTGCAAAAACAATAAAACATCAGAAGGCTACACCTAAGCCTTCACATGTTTTCAGCAGAAGTCTGTTAACATGACAACTGAATTGTGTTACCATGTATGATGCAATTCTGTTTCTAAGTAAGTCTGATTTGATTTTATTAACTTAATAATAAAACGGCATACCCCATATAAAAATATTGAATAATAGCAAGTCATGGGTAACAATAAGTCTGCAAGTAGTCAGTTACAAACTTACATACTATTTTTTTATTAAGTTAATACTACTGTGTCACACATCAGAATTCGGGGAAAATGTGATTACTCATGGATCAGTTTATATACGTGTTATGCACATATCTGCATTCTTTAAAGAATTTCTCCAAGGTGCTGTGTAAAATCAGTGATCACTACTTCAAGAGCCACAGCATAATAGTCCATGCAGCAACGTACCCTGCATGAGACGTGCTTCTGACTGCACCATATTACGAT
Organism: Norana najaformis; assembly: GCA_964023275.1. NCBI lineage: Eukaryota > Metazoa > Annelida > Clitellata > Crassiclitellata > Hormogastridae > Norana > Norana najaformis. The sequence continues at coordinate 11,917,161 of OZ029915.1, forward strand.
TACCAATGAAGACCAGACGACGAAATATTTCTCCATCTCGATCCACATCCTCCACCACATACTCCCCACTGAGCTTGCTTCTGCCTCTGTCACGTATTGTTCGAAGATTAATTGAATCACCAAGTGACAAGAATGGAGTCTGCAACCATTATGACCAAAATACAGAAGTCTAATCAATCAAAGTAATCAAATTAATTTATCATATGCCAAAAACAGCCGACGAGGTCCACAGAGATCCTCTGCTGAGTACAACTAAATAAATGATAGGAAGCTTTAAATCAGGGTTCCAGGAATCGAGAGATCAAGAAATGATGAGTATCGTGCAGCTGATGCAGAAACCACTGAAAAATTTATATGTAACAGAATTCCTGAAGAAGTCTGGAATTCTGACCACCACAACATCTTGGCACTTGTCTAGAGACTGTCTCTTGATTTTCTCTCCAGGTTATTTGAATGGGTTAAGTTACTGACTCCCTACTAATATAGTTGTTCCGCCTGATTTCAACCCCCTAATCCAGACTATCGGAAAGGCTTGCATATCAGGTTCATGTAGCAGTAGTGATCAACTAATCAACTGACACTGGTGCTATAGAAACTGCTAGATTAGATTCCATGAATTTCCACAGACAAGAAAACCAAATAAAAGTTTAAAAATCTGGACATTCTCAAGCTAGCGACACCTGCTTCTGGACATCAGGCGGAGCAAGCTCAAGGACTTTTGCAGACAGTTCTGCTTTGACTTCATCCAGACTGCTGAACTCAAGCTCACGACTCAGCAGAACAACTAGCAGACGTTCATAGCCGGCATTCTTCTGAAGCTCCTTGCGGCCTTCGTCACATGAAAACAACCATTCCGTCTCTCTGGAAAACAAACTCTAAGCTTCACAAACCAAGATACGGAATGTCTGTGCAGGGCTAAAAAAATGATTCTTCAAAGTGACAGGATTAAAAAAATTCATAAAGTCTTTGCTGTTTAACTCCCAGAGCAAACAATCTTCTCATTTTTTTTATTTCATAGACAGTTTGTTGTCACCAATTTAACAAAAGATAATCTATAAATAGTTTAACTGCAACAGTCATCTTATTTCTTTTTCTGCACTGTTAAGACCATGAAACTTTAGGAAGGTTGAATGGCAAAGTATTTTATTTTGGGTGCTTGTCAAACACACAACAGCTGTTTAATGTGCATGCATTGCGCTTCAAAACATTTCTACTCAAATTGCACAAAGCCAGAGTCTACATAACTAAGCAACAGCATTGAACTGATGTAATGCAGCAATCTGCAGCAAACAGGCATCATGGATTGTCAAGATGACTGCAAGCTTTGGAACAGCAATGCAAGCAAATGGGAGTTTCAATTGTACTGTAGATTACAATCACAACCCAAAATTAACTGTTGTTTACCTTGTATTACATTAAGCACCATCCATAGGACAACACATAGAATTACAACCTTTATGATCCTGAACAACAACAACAGGTACCTTTAAGAGGCATACCTGCCCTGTGGCACAATGAAGACAGCGAACTTTTTTCGAGGTGATCCTCGGCCATCCACAACATAGATATTGTAGCGAGGTAAGGCTGATGAAGAACCATATAGATCCAATGAAATCTGCTCATCTAAACCAGAGCTATGTTTAAAAAATTAAAATTCTAGCATTACAAAACGAAATTTCCTAAAATAGCTCAAATAATGCATAAATATTGTAATACGATATTTCTATAGGAATATTTATATAGCCCTGCTTCAAGAGAATACTAATCAGAGGCACTCTCTACACTAACCAAGATGATGTAAAATATCATTAAGTACAAAACATTCATCAGTTATAACAATTATCAATCGTTCAGATAACCAGAACTGTCATCAGTAGCAGACTTGTGCACACACGCTGAGCCCCACTTACAGGTTCCCATCTAGAGTTGACAGACGACACCATGCTCAGAGTTCCTGGACTGAGCAGCATCAGAGACAGAATGACAATGGCAATAGCGTCCATAGCGCACGATAGCACCACCGTCCAACCCAGTCCTCAGAAGGTGGTACAAGACACGGTGTCCAGACATTACTCGAGCACCAGGTCAATTTTTGACAGAAACCAATTCGACTGATGGTAGAACCTCTTTCTGGTAGACAGTCGATGCCATTACAAAGCCTGTCCGCACCTTGAAGACAAGGGTAGGTCAGTAGTTGTGAGCCATGACTATCCAAATGGAACTGACTCTCCTTGATTAGATATAGACTATTCCAAGGTCCAAAGGGCACTACTACTCACAAGCTGAAAACAAACTTTCCAAAAACTCAAAATCCACAGCAAAATTGCGTAAATAAATGCGAAACACCAATCAATCACAGCAGCAGTCTGAAAACAAAATAATTATCAAACAAATTCTGCTTTGAAACGAATTTTAAGATGCAAAGACGAGCGGCAAAAACGCGGCTATATAATACAAGTCTGTATTTACCAATATATACTGGTACTGTCTGGTGAATACAGACATACAAAAATACCAGTACACTGCATAACATGTACAGCAAAGCATCAGGTCATAACTAAAACTGTAGCATTCAAAAATCAGGGTAGAATGGGACTGACTTCAAGAAATCTGCTGGTCAAACTTTCAGAGGTAATATAACAAAATTGTGTCACAGAGCTGCTGTCCATATGTTCACAAAATAGCATAAGCAGCTTACCAGAAAATCCCATTTACTGAATTGCACTTTCACCTTTTATGTGAGAAGAGCAATACAAGAAATTCAAGTTACTTGTAATTGAAGCAAACCTCTTTTGAAGTCGCTGCCTAATAAGAGCATATCTTTGAATTTCTTGCACAGATGAAACCAGTTTCTCAACTGTGTCTAATCTTTCAGTGCGATCTTCAAACAAAGAAACTTCCAGGATCTAAACAGAATGAACCACAGAAATCAACATTAGTTAATAGAAAGAGGCCATGCCTAACAACACAAACCTAATCTAATCTAATTATGTAGTCCTTAATCTGGACCTCAGAACTTGTAACAGGTTTCTGCATTCAGCATTGCCTTCAACTCAATAAATCATGGCTTCAACATTTCTCTTCAAAAGCAAACCAAGCTCAATTCAGACATTTGAAGATGTGCAGCCCAGTAAAGCTATGGTGGCTGATGTTCTGGAATCAATCACACAAGACAAGAGCCATTCTTAGTTGCTAGCCATCAATATTTGATAACATGATATTTGATAATTTGATAGCTACTTGATAGCCTTGTAATGTATACCATACCGGTTTTGCATTTGGCATCTTCCGAAATTTGGTGAAGACAAAGACAAAAACTGGAAGTTGAAATTCTTTTCCACTGTCTGCTGCATCCTGTGCATCAGGCATTCGGCAGATACGAGCCATCCACCCTCTAGAAACATTCAGAAAAACAATCAAATCCTGGTGGCCTCATTAATTATTTACTCAAGTCATTTCTATGTATCTGGGCATTTACATTACATAGCATCATAAAAGGGTAATCAGATATTTGCTTACAAGTCACTTGATCACGCAGCATTTGATCACTTGGTGTTTCCTATAATAATGACATGTACCCATAGGTCCAAAAAATAAATTAAAAAATAATTCAAATGGTCAGAAATGATACAGTGCTAAATAATAAAGATTGATAAGAATAATATCATAATTTACGCATAGGAAGAAACCCAATATTAATTTGTGTTATTGAGACCAATATTGGAAAATCCATGGAATCGCAGGATACTCATATATTGAATACTGGAAACACAGGGGAAATTGGAAATTAAATGGCGCTGTACAAAATATCATCAGTTCAGTTGAAGGCCAGTCTAATACACAAGAAAGCAGGAGTTGCTCGAATCAATGCATAAGAGCATGGAAATAATATAATAGGTTGCCATGAGCTGAAAATGCAATTATTATAGACCCAGCTGGTTCTAGATAGGAACACAAAGTTCCACAACATATGCACTGACAATTAAGGCCCTCAAAAGAATGAGTATATTCGGCTACACACAATTCATTTGATGAAGTAAACAGAAGTTATGTAACACTAAGCAGAACAAAATAAGCAACAATGCAAATAAGAGCATGTTTTGTTTTATATATATATATAAAATATATATGTTGCTTAATAAGAGCATACTTTGTTTTATATATATATATATATATATATATATATATATATATATATATATATATATATATATATATATATATATATATATATATATATATATATATATATATATATATATATATATATATATATACGGGAAACAAGCAATAGAGAAAATTAAAGAGACTCAAACTATTTCTTTCAAATTTTGTTTAAAGGACTATTAATGCAACAAAACAAGTTGTGTCACCACTTTTCTCTACGGCATCAGACAATTTAAAACCCTTAGTATAGACAGTTTTAGGCAGAACCTAGGTTTGGCAACAAAGAATAAACTGGTTTCACTTTGCTACTGACAAATTTTACCAATTTACATTAGAGTCTCATCATTTCTCCAGATTTTCCCTCCATTTCTGTCTCAAGTCCAGTTCAGAGCCACTTACTCGTTGGCAAAGTGCGAGAGAATCCTTGTGACAATGTGATCCTGTGCCAACGAAATGCAGATGTATCGGCCACCGATTCGAAGAACCCGTCCGATCTCACTCAGCATCCGATCAACCTTCAGAAGAACCTCAGGCGTCTCATCTGTGAAGATGGCATCCAGGGTTCCTTTGTCAAGGACAACACTGAAACTGTTTTCAGGAAAGCTCATCTAAACACAAACACAACACTACTACACCATTTTCATCCAGCATATTAAGTCGTGTCAACCTGTTCCAAAGTTGGTACAGTTGCTGTGTAGTATCCTTTGCATAGTATTCATTACAGCTACTTCCATAATTTGGGTCACATCAATACTTTTGGCATTTGTAGAAAGGTAGGTTTGGGTTGTAATGTTTTTACCAGTTTTATTATTGCTTCACAGAATTTTGTAAAAATTTCCACAGAAGAACTGGACCAATTTTTAAAACACTTTAAAACTAATTTTAATGTTTACTCCTCAAATGGAAAACTATTATTCAAGTTATGCATTTTAAATATAATAGCTGTTTGACTATAAAAACAATTCACATTTTATGGTTAGCAGCACTGATATTTGTTTTCACCTATTGTGCCAGTTTTTAAGGGTTAACACAGGCACCTTAACCCTTAACTGACGAGAGAAATTTTTCCGCCTAGGCCCTGACGACGAGCGATTTTTACCGGAAAACGCCTATTAATTAAATAGTTTTCAACTTGTTGTATCTCAGTCAGTTCTTGACCTACAGACATGAGGTTACCATCAATCTTTAGCATTTTATCTCCTCTTCCCATCCATTCGTCTAGTTTTTGATACAAAAAATTTTGGGGTACCCAAAGTTGCCCCAAACCGTACCCCACCCCATGTTTAAAACTTTTTTCATGTTCAGGCTCCTATGGAAAATAAATTTCAGTGACAACATATGTAGTGTCAGCACAAAAATCGTGCAGAAATCAATACCAGACAAAACCTCACAAGAATTTTGAAAATATTTTCATAAATGAAGGAGATACAGTATTTTTAGTATGTAAGATGAAGTCGTACAATTTGAAGGAAATATAAGAAAACACCTGAAAAGTAAGAAATGTCTAACTTATCAGATCTTGGTCATTCTTTGACACACAGACTTGAGGTTAATATCATTCTTTAGCATTTTATTTCCTCTTTCAAACCATGTTTCCAGTTTTAGAGAAAAATCTTTGGAGGTACTCATAGTTGCCCCAAACTGTACCCACCCCATTTGAAAACCTTTTTCATGTTCAAACCCCTATAGAAAACATTTTCAGCAACAACTCATGTAATGTCAGCACATGAACTGTGCAGCAATTAATATCAGACAAAACCTCCAAAAAGTTTGAAAATATTTTCATAAATGAAGGAGATATAATATTTTTAGTATGCAGACAGTAGTCGTACCAGAGGAGTAACAAGAAATGCCTAAAAAGTAAGAAATTTTTAACTTATCAGATCTTGGTAATTTTTGGCATACAGACTTGAGGTTAACATCATTCTTTAGCTTTTTATCTACTCTTTCAATCCTTCTGTCCAGTTTTTGATAGAAAAATTTTGGGGCACTCATGTTGCCTACTCACCCTATCACCTCCCAAACACATACATAGTAATTCAACCACGACATCAAAAACACTGCAGCATGCACACCAGCAGGACAACAGTAACATTACAACAAGCCAGGCACACAGAGAGGCAAACACACTGAAGTTTGTTTCCTTTTCAAATATTTGGTAGCTCTCAAAAGGGCCATTTTTATGAATGCCTGAGTGCACTGGATGGTCACCTTGAAGATGGATGAAGCTCCTGAATCGACTCCTCTTTCTCAATAGACTGCACTGAACAGTTCTAAGAGGACAATTTAGAATGGAAATTTTAAAATTTGTATTGATGTGCTATATTGCTTACCTTCCTTACACTCCACAGAACCACTATCTGATTTTGCTCGTTGCAAATGTGGAAGCATAAAACTTTGCACAAAGCAACTTTACATGCTTCACATTCATATTGAGCCTTCTTGGGGCAGCTTTTGGGATTCTTGATCTTGTTCTCTAAAATAAGATGCTAGAGGAGAAGTAGGTTTCCATTTTTATTTTGTGGGGTTTACCTGCCTTCTGTGCATTTGACCTACTCTACTCACCATGCAGGCCTGGTCTGTTCAACTAGCACATCAAAAAAGCTTATCCAAAAGCAGTTAGAAAAATTTCAAAAATGGTGCATCAGGGGCTGGTCCGCCACAGACGCTTGTAAATGGAACAGTTAGGGGTCAAATTTGAAAATCTGCTACTTGTTCAGTCCTGTCTATCTCGCCCAAGTCATCCGCCTGACCCAGTTTGACGGTCCGCTAGCGTGTAAGCGTAGCCGTCTAATTCGGAGTCGATGTCCGAATGTTCTTTAGCCAAAACCACTTTATCTTCTTCACTGGTAGCAAAAGACAGGTTTTTATTGTCAGATGAGTCAAAACTGTCATCATCTGATGCAAATTCATCAAGAATTTGCCGAATTTCGTCGTCAGTAAGGCCACAACAACAACACGCCGCCATTTTGGGTTATTTAAATTCGTGATTTAAATGTCCGATTTGATTGGTCGATTTTTATGTTTATAACCGAATTCTAAAAATATCTTCCACTTATTTCTGTACTTAATTATAATATCTTGGCCTAATTGATGTAAGGTTTCAAAAATATAACGTCTGCGATAGGCTGAGAGTGGTCTAGATAATAGTACATGCCCACTACCAATTACTACCTGCTCGTCGTGATACCTACACTACCAATCACTACCTACTCGTCTGTATTGGGTTAAACATAAAATAGTATTTCATTAGAAGGAATAACTTTATTGGACAAGCTAACCTCCATCAGATCCATGCAAATAAATTTCATATCTGGACGATATTCAGAGTGCTTTTCTGACATCTGCTGTATGACAGTTGAACTAATGTCAACACTGACGATGTCATGATAACCAACATCATACATGTCAGCACTCAGTTGGGAATTGCCACAACCAACCACCAGAACTTTGTCAGCCGTCTTTATGTACTTTGACAAAATACCACACAACTGAGTATATTCGCCATACCTATGGAAATAAAACAAACATCAACACAAATTACATTGTCAACAAACAGGATTTCCCTGAACTTTACACTAATTCAACCGTAATCATTCTTGATGTAAGAAGTGCGAGAATTGGTCCTATGCGATAAAGATAAATCTGCAGGCTAGAAATTTGGTGCAGTTCATGTAACGGACATTTATATCAAATTCAAATGCATTAAGTGTCGACTAAATTACATTACAAAAATTAATCTATTAAATAACAAAGATAAGTTGGGGCACAAAAGTTGCATATCTAAAGTCAACTGTTACAACAAGCGGATAACCCACAAAGAAGAAACTACAGCACAGAACTCCAACTTGTGGCACACAGATCTGTAAGAATGCTTTCCTATGTTAAGTAAAATCTTTAGAACAGAAATTATCCAAAATTTAACTAATTATGTATAAATGGTAAAAGGAATAATTGTGATACAAATTTTCCAAATTCAAAAGAATACTTTTAACAGCAATACTGCCATCTATGAAAGGCTTATAATTTGCATAACAACAACTGTATAATTTTGAGAAATATTTTTCTACATCCATTTTTACAAAACATGTTACCCATATTTTGTAAGTTACAAAATCAAATAAAATACAAGATCAACTGCATACCACTCAAATGCTTTTTTTCCTCTTTTCCTGAAGAACTTTTCCCAGTAATCTTTATTTCCAAACTCGTGGTGTGTACGGGGCAAGAGGTCCATATTTTACCAGCTGCAAAAACACAAATAGCTAGGAGTGAGATGCTTTGAACAAATATTTGCTTCAGTTTCAAGCAAATGGTCAAAGCATTTTTCCTGACTAGGTTTGCATGCAGTGTAAGAAATAATCAATCAATTTGAAAATTTAATGTTACACCATCAATACAGTTCGCATTGATGGTGTGATGTCAGAATGGTTCAGGGTGGATAGAAGAGTGCAACAAGGATGCAGAATGGTTCCAGACCTGTTCCTGTATCCTGCAGCTGAGATCAGAGATGGCTGAGGGGAGACAGTTGAGCAGGGGCAGTCAAGTGCATGTGCTGGATCCAAGACCATGCTGATGATGTGGCTCTTCTTGCCAAAATGCTGGATGTCCTGGTCTTGTCCTTGGAGAAATTGAATCAGGAGACACATAAATTCAGGCTACAAATCATTTGGGTCCAGACTACAGTGGACCGATGCCAACTATAGATTACATACAAGTGGCAGGTAACCAGCTGGAGCTCGCTCATGGGTTCCCCTACCTTGTTCCTCACATTGAGATTGATGGTGGCAGCATACCTGAGGCATGGCAGAATGTGGTCATTGCCATGGAATACATGAGCAACATATAACAAGAGATCTGGAGTACCAGCTCTGCCTTTTTCAAGGTATACATACTGCCTCTTCTCCTGCATGGAGTTGAGACCTGGACGCTAACTAAGAAACTGGATGCAAAGGTTGATGCCTTTCAACAGTGGTGCCTGTGGAGAACAGTACTGCTCATTCCCCTAAGACTCACATCACCCAAACAGAAGTCTATCAATGCACAAGTTCCAATGTCAGACATAATAGAAACAAGGAGCTGTGGCTGTTCAGAGACAGCAAACGGGACCATGCACACCAGTTATTCAGGATTGACAAATGCATTAAAAGGGGTGCCACAACTATCTGTACTTTGACCAATTCTGTTTGTAAGTTTTATTAAAGACACTGATGACAAAATTATACTTTTAAGTTGCAGGTAATATAAAACTGGGTGACGAAGACGGGCCTTTGCAAAAAGAGTGCAAAACCTTCAACACAAAGGGCTGAAGTAGCAGAAAGACTGACTGAGTATTCAACAGGGTCAGAGACACAATAGTCAGGTGGTAAAAATCACTAGTCAGACCACAATTGCAATTCTGCATCCCAGGTGAATGAGGTATCCAGCTAATAACTCCTGACCAACGGCCCCTGGCCAATAACTCCCTAGGATAAAACCCCTAGCCAATAACCCCCAAAATTTATCTATATCTATATAAAGCATAATTAAAATGTGATAATTACAGATCAAGAAAGTACTGAAACAATTACTCATAAAGCATGAAATCAAGAACATTCTAGTATGGAGAATTAATAAGTGTACATCAAAAGCAGTCTTTGTGAAAAGTGAATAAATAACCAGAATTTCATTTATATAGGTCAGATATAAATAACACTGACTTGACAAAATCTAGGTCCCGCAACCAAAAATGCACATTTACCAAGGAGAGTTCTAGTCCAAGGTATGATCAGAGAAAGGCAATCGCATAACTTGGTTGAATAATGATAAATCTGGGAAATTAAATTATGTTTTGCATAAACCCAGCCAAAATACAAATTAGAGATAATCATTTTCAAACTATAAAAAAATAAAAATTCAGAGGCACTCCAATTTGCTGTAAATTTTATATCAAGCCTCTAAAGAATAAAATAACAGATCACTGTCACACAGCTTCCTCCAAAACAAGGCAGCAATTCTTTTGCCAGCTGAATAAGCACTCTTCTTAAAAGTAAACAGTTAAGCGATAAATAAAGTATAGCCAAGTGGTTAGAGTGCTCAGCTTGAAATGCAGAGAGTACGGGCTCAAGTCTCCCTGAGACAGTTACTGCGTAGGGACCTTGAGCAAGTTATTCACTCACAAATGCTTTGTGCCTCAGATTTCCTGACATGGTGTGCATAATAAATGCAATATAATATATAATAATGTGGCTAAAAAACTGTAAATGAAGTTTAACATAAGAAAGAGGCAAACCATGAACAAGATAAAGATCAGCTACTGCCTGTGAACTGAGGACTAGCCCAAATTACCAGAGATGACAATATTTTGTGTTACCCTATTCAGTATGTTAAGTTTTGATTCTCATATTGATCGGATTCAGTCACGTGCGCCAGTCATTGTACATGATATGAATTCTTGTAGCACATGGCTTTGCTGGCCCTCAGCTCTACGACGCTGTCCGAGCCACAACAATGGCCAGGACGCTGCACGCCTCTCCCGTGTGGTGGGGCTATGTTGGGATACAGGCTAGGAATTGGCTCCAGGCTTTGATGCAGAGACTTGTGTGTCTTCACTATCTTCCTGGGACTCCCCAACGTTCAATGAACTCTGTGGCATGGCCGATGCTCGTCTGTTTTTTTAAAGCAATCTTGAGCCCAAACCACGCCTAACAACAGCTACTCCCGACAGTTAAAACCCTCAATTATTCCCCGCGCTAATTATTCCCCGTATTATTCCTCCCGCTGATAGTTTAAGGCGTAAATCTTTTATTATTAGGATGTTGTACGCCTGATAAGTTTTTTCTTGTGTTCTAAAATACTTGTACATCAATGTGCGATTAGCTGTTGGTTACTAAAGAACATACTTACTTGCTTGCTTACTTATGTCTCGTTACATGATAAAACATGTGGCAATGTGCAGAATACGCACAGAATTTAGGAACATATGCAAAGGAACTGTTTGAGACTCTGAATGGTAAAGTTGTCTGAGAAAAATATACTGAACCGTTTCGATTAATATTTTACTACGAAATCCGATAATTTACCTGAAGATCACCACATACTTCTATTATCGCCCAAGACTCACTACACCACAGATTATATGTCGAACTACTACTTAAGAGGTTTTCAGCTGTCGTGACTCGGGCCAGCAGACAGTTTTGTCCAACTGCCAAAGGGTTCTTGACTGCAGACTGTAAGTTTTACGTTGCATTTTGGTTAATTTTACGAAAGTCCGAGACCAGAAAGCGTTTTACAAATACTTTCAGCCCAAGCACCACAGTGTCCCTTAGCATGATATCAAAGGACAGTGTTGTTAAAGTCCCGAACTAGCGACTTAGCTTTCGTTGGGTGCTGTAGAAATCTTTAGATTACGATTACGATCACGATCAATTTTGTTGGTCGGGAGCGGGTATTTAAACGCGATTCTCGCGGTCCCATCGTCTAGTCCCAGACCACAGACAGTAATGGACGAGGCAAAGAGCACATCGCTCGCATGTGATGCCGCAACGGCCGTATAAGTCTTGCATCGTAGTCATAAAACTCGAAATTTCTAAGGCGCTACTTAAAAGCTAAGCGCAATGCACCAGCTTGTTCACGAGTGCTGCATCCAGTCCGTTGGGATGTCCAAAGATGCCATGTCAAGAACCAAATCCGGTTCCCAGGAGACCAGATAGAGAGACAGACAGACAGACACAGAGAGAGAAAGAGGGAGGGAGAGAAAAGAGAGAGTGAGTGAGTGAGAGAGAGAGAGAGACAGACAGACAGAGAGAGAGAGAGAGAGAGAGAGAGAGAGAGAGAGAGAGAGAGAGAGAGAGAGAGAGAGAGAGAGAGAGAGAGAGAGAGAGAGTAATGCTTGATGTAGCCTAGGTCTAAGTCTATAAAGTAGCAGTTAAAACAAAGAGCTTATTAAATGTAGCGACATCTTCAATCAATCGTGGTAGCAAAATTACTTCTGCACGCTTAAATTTAAATATTAAACAAACTGAGGGGCGGCAGAAGGACTCCTACCACAGTTTTATGAATTGGGACCATCACAGCATATTGACAATCTGGGTCAAGTAAATCAAGAATGAAGCATTAAAAAGCCACATCAGGAAAGGATGCAGCTCATCGATAACTTCCTGGAGAAGGAGTATTGGAATTGGGTCCAGCATACGCACACGTTTTTGAAAGAGAGGACCGAAGAAGTGATCCTCTTTCGACATTAGTCACCATTTCAACATCAAGTTATTTATAAGTTATTTAGAAGCTGGTCCAGAGTGCGACAGGATGGTCTAATCGGTTAGCTAGTTTGTCATCTAAAGACTAGGCCTACTGGTTGGCGTAAGCTGGGAAGTAGGTCTAAGTCTGACGATGCACTGGCCCCGTGTCCAGGTCCTTGGGATTCGTCCATTACCGGCTTAAGGACTGAAGACAAGGAAGTGAGCGCCTCTTCTAAGTTCCATTGTGGGATATGGCCACTTTATATTGGTCCAAACCAATCTTCGCTGTGAATAAAGAAATGCATTTTCTTCGACTGTGCAGCCATTTCTGCTAAATGCTTCTCATGTAGGCCAATTTCGACTACGAATGTTCTATTTCTCGCTCGGAGGTTTACCCTTAGCTTGTGCTAAATGGTGCTTGGTACTGTAGATGGCAACGGTCCCATCGTTTTCACGCCTACGATTCCTCGCTCAACAGATGGACATATGGCGTGTTTAAAATGTAATCGTAATCGTAATCTCGAGATTTCTACAGCGCCCAACGAAGGCTAAGTCACGGGAACCATCCTACTCACAGGCGTGAATATTATTTGCTTGAGTATTACTTGCTTGTTTGCTTACTTACTTAATGGGAAGTTCTCTCAATGACAACACAGAAAAACACCAACTGATTCCTCTTTGTTGATTGCAGAATTGATCTTAAATCGAATTAGTGAAATATGGCTGAGGACAAAGAGTCCAAAGAGTCACAGGACGAAATTATTTATAAACAGACGAGGCATGTATTGGTGCAAAGGCAGTTTTCATTCACAAGCCTAATTCTCAAAGTTCTTTCTCCGAGAAAGACGGATAAATGGATGCATGATCGATTGACAGGTGATTTTGAGACGACTCATCTGATTCCTTTATATGCTTTGTGTGATTTGGTGGTAAACTGGTAAACGATTGAGTAACAGAACGGAAGGATGGCCGGGTTAGATGCAGGCCCTACGTGGCCACCCGGGTCTTCTAGAAGCATCCTCGAGTGTCCTTTAGAGGCTCCAACTGAAAGGCGCATGAGACGGTTTCAGCGAAGTCGCATCTCTTCTCCCTCAGCTTCCTGCTCTTCTCTGCGCACACATATGCACACCCACACACGAATCAGCAACGCGATTGCACGTAGGTCAACTAAGTTAAATAATATTAACAATTAGCAAACAGACTCTGCGGAAACTCATGTTCATATTGGCCTGCAGCGTATATAGGCCTTTAGATCTGCGCATAGCATGGATTGAACAGTTAGCCAACATGAGTCACAGGTGAAAAATGTACGTTTTTCGCTAGAATTGTACTTAGGCCTGTCTTTACCAATCTCATTATCTGCAGGGCTCACGTCAGACTGTGACAGAGATGCGATACCATGTTAGATTACAGGGAGAAGGTTAACACAACTTAACACAAGCTCTACACCCACGTTTCCTCGCTCAGCTGATGGACATTTGTCGTCTTAACTAAAGCGTTACTTACTTACTTACTTCAAAATTCTGTCAATCCTTAGTTCATATGCAAATGTCCAGGTACCACTGCTATTTCTATTGCTCAAATGTATTCAACTGTGATATTTCAGACTCAGATCAGAATTAGTAAATATTAATTAATCAAATACGACTCATTCTAGCATTAAAACAGCATCGTTTGAGAAAATGAAATATTCAGACAGAAGTAATTTAGTTGATCAGACGAGAGTAAAAGAAACCGACCAGAGGAGAGCCATATAAACGGAGGAGAAGCAGCTGATGAAGATTTACGGGCAGAATAACAGTGTATGCATGCATGTATTTGGGCATTTTATAGCGCCTTTGTTGTACTTAACAAAAATACAACAAATTCGTCACTGCACGAGGGATGCCTCTGCACCTGGAGACGGTCTCCACGGTTGAGGTCGGCTGACGTCTCTGGTCATGACGGAGCCGAAGAGGAAGAGTGACACCGAGCCAAATGTAATGCCAGTCGCATCACACAGCCTACCCTCACCGACCGATTCGAAGGTCGATGGTTGATCAGCTTAAATTAATGCATTCGAAGGCCCACGATCCCAGTGTCTATGATGTCCGACGAATAGTTTAGAAAGCCGATCGACGAAACCTCTCCGAAAACGAACACTTGATGTCGACCAGAAGCAAGTATTTTTCCATCGTAAATGACATTAAACTTCAGGTTCGATTTATTCAAACTGGCTTGGCTACAGATTTAGCTATAGTGTGTGGGGCGGTTCGCCCTCGCCTCTCTTGGTTATATGCCGGCGCCCATCAGACCAGACCCGTGCATGGTGGACTGCTTGAAATGCTCTTGCCCTCCCCACACAAGCAATCCTGAAGCCGTCACTGCTTGGCTAGGGACGACACGAATAGAATGTATGGGCGTTGATGTATATTAAATGGACTCATGGCTCATCGTAGCAGACGATGCTGGTCTTGGAAGATCTCCAACACGGCACAAAATCCGCGGAAAGCTTGAGGACTAACTCCAGAAGCTTAGAATCAGACAGCGACCGATCAGACGAAGATACAAAATAACGATTTTATACGTCGGTTTTGAACTAGAAAGAAAACATAGCCAAGACTCATCGGTACGCCACCTAGCGGATTAAAATGAATTTGGAGATGCATTCCAATTGAACCAATCAGGAGAGCATTTCCCCTTCCCCGCACTAATCGCATTCTGCGTATGAATAGACAGACCTGAATTGTAAGACATTTCAAAGGCGCTCTGTGATGGCCAGAAGTTCATGACAAGATAGAAAGGATCCCAGAGTCCCTTTACTTTGCGGATGCGATTGGCACATGAGGATACGACCCCACCGCAGGCTCCAGCTTCCTCGAGCTGCTTTTCCACTTCGCTTGAATACTTCGTCAAATACTCGTTGATGTTGTGGAATCTTAAGTCGATCAGCTGAACAAATCTCTTGTCAGCAGCTGCAACAAACACACTTTCACAGCGAACATCTCCAATATAGACCTATATTTACCAGTATAATATCTATTTTGTTTTCAGTGACCACACACACCCAACAGACTAATTATTAGTCACTAGTTATACTATATGGGAGCAGAACTGCGAACCCATCTACGATTAACTTACTTCATTTAACCAAATTCAACAGGAACTGCTCTCTAAGCCACAAAGTCCTCTTGAAGCTGTGATGGATATCGCCTGTGAATAGCTGGTTCCTGCGAGGTAAGTGTTTTGGGCGCTGAAGAAATTCCGGAAATTCCGAATACGATTGTCAGACCTATTTAAGAAGTTACTCAGTACATCTCATTGAACATTCTCCCACTCTAAAATATTGGGTGATTTGATTTCTGATATATGTAGGCCAAATGCAAATCTCCTAAACTCCTATAGCGGCGCACAAACGATGCTTTAGGGAAACTACAGCTAATTCAGCGACGCTGTCAAATCAGATCCGCGTAGGTCGGATTGTTTGGTTGTCGGGTGAAAATTCAGGAATGTCAGTCAGCCAATGAAGCTAATGGCATTAAAGCGGAAGTGTTTTTAATTACACGAGTGTTCGTGAGATGAAATCGGAATGTAAGATAAATGAAATATCGAGTATTTTTGGTTTGGAGTGAAAAGCTATACAGGACAGAGTACAGTAAGGACGCAACTTCACGAAATTTCTGTTGCGCTGTCTGCTTTGCTTGACCGAATAAATTCCTCTAAATACTATTGTCAACATGAGCTGTACAGCCGAGTCGATAAAGTTAGGATTCAAGTCTTGATCAGTCGAAAGCTGTTAGCATTTTGTACAAACAAGGAAGACCAGGGAGCATACGTGGCATTTTGCAGACAGGCACGATGATCATATCAACTCCGTCCATCCAGTCAGGCTGTCTGATCTCAGGTACGCTGTCCTTCCACAAGTCAGCCTCTCGTAAGGACGCGAACGATAAAATGGCCACTCCCTTCATAGCCGGAAAGTTGCCTTCCAAGATGTAGACCTGTACAATTCCAACAAGAATATGGCAGGATGCATTGAGATACAAGTTTCGCAAGACTTTTACATACATACATACATAAACACATAAACGCATAAATACACACATACGTGTATGCATGCATATATGCATTCATATTTCATACGTGAGTGCATATGTACATACATACGTACTTACATACATACGTACGTACATACATACCTACATACATACACACATCCATGCATGCTGCCTGTTGGCTGTGCTCCGATTTACCTAAGGGAACTCTGTGTCCCTGTTTCTACTGTCCCTGGTCGCTGACTGCTGCGATCGGCTGTTCAGGGAGACCTGGTGGTCCCTATGGTTCACACTACCAGTGCACAGTGGTGCAGTTTCGCCATTGTTGGCCCTGCTTCAACCTTCGGCGGGAATTCCTCTTTCTCTCCCCCTCTCTTCTTCCAAGCGTTTGAAGATCGTATTATTCCCCATTAGTTATTGGACATCGGGCTAGAAGTACCTCTGCTAAGTTTTATCTTAAAGTGGCGCAGTATAACTTTCTGATTACAATTACAATTACACGAATGCACACAGAAACAACATAGACACATGCATCCATAAATCGTTATCTATATATGTAACCTTGCTGGAAATGCCAGACACGTCGCCTGAGTAGTTGTGGTGGACGTTCATGTTCTTCATGAGAGAATTCTTGCAGGACAGGACTCGACTGATTGGAAAGCGAATGATCACGAATACCGGACCCTGAACACCGAACCAGAACAACTTCAAATGAACAGCAACAAAGGCGACTGAAAGGAGTTTATTGGCCAAATGATTAAACTCATTCTCCTTAACCTCATTTCTTACTCCATAAATCGATATTTATATTGCGCCTTGGGGAAGTCTGAGATTTTATTAAAAGGCCATCTCATAAATATCCAAATACATGCATGCATACACACATAATTATGTATATGCATGTACATACATATTTACTAAGCGAATTTCATGTAGCAAACTTGTTTAAACACTTTTTTCTAGTTATCTTTCGTTATTGACTGGCTTTTAATCATTTGCGTAACTTCTGGTTCTGTTTGCCCTTTGTTTCTTCACTCTCCCTGTCATCTGTCCTACTTCCGCGGGTTTTCGCTTTATCAGTATTATTATTATTATTATACGCGTTTCTTCAATTTAACATCTCTATGAGCAATCCTCTGTAACCGTGAAATCTTGGATTCCCGGTCAGAGCTTCTATAGCGCTGGTGTATAACGCACAAGGCATCAACTGATGGCGCACCAAAGTCAAGCTGCAATCAAGTCAATATTCAAAATGTCAGCCCGATGAAGAGAGGGGAATAAGGCAACTGGAAAAGGTAAGTCTTAAGTTGAGACCGAAATGACACAAGAGACTGAGCAGAACAAACAGATGCAGGGAAAGAGTTCCAAACTTTAGACCCAACAACCGAAAAAGTTCGCCCACGAAAAACAGTTTTTGTTTTTGGTCCAACCAGAGAAAGAAAATCAGATAATCTGGTTGAATAATGATAGGTCTGTAGAATGAGGACTGATTTTAAGTATTGTGGTTGGCCAGAGTTTAATGTTTTGTACACTATAAGCACCAATTTTCAAGAAATCTTTGCTGAACAGGAAGCCAATGCAAACATTTAAGTACAGAGATTATGTGTTCAGATTTCGACGTATTAGCTATGGCTCTAGCCAAAGCGTTCTGAACTCTTCGCCAGAGATATCCTTGATAACAAGGCGATTCTGCGTATGCCACGGATATACACAAATGTTGACTTACATGCATATATATGACTCACGACTATCAACTTCGTATGTATTTGTGCATGTGTGTACATGCATGTATGTATCTGGACATTTCTACAGCGCCGTTTGGAACCTCTCGGAAGCGTTTCTCGATGGTACAATTAATATTAGAATTTTCAAGGGACAAGTTCGTCTGTAGGGCCTAATCGAGTTTCTCAACTCCAGTGGCAGTCTCACAGAAACATGTACTAACTACGCAACGAATTACTTACTATCCACGATTGACAGTTGACGCTTTAAATAGAATCCTTGGTCCAGATTGCGCCAAAGGTGAAACTGACACAGAGTCGAATTAAAGTCCTTTGCACATTATGTTACAAGCTTCTTAGACAATAACACATTTACGACCTAATTTGGCGTTCGAGTCTTGTCTCACATAATCTTACCTCAGCTGAAGTGGCCATCTCTTCCACTGAACTATCGAGCGATTCTAGAATATCCGGAGGAATTTGCGCTCGACAGATAAGAAGCGGAGAAACTTTAGCCAATTATTCAGTAGTTGAGGAACGATCTGTCTTGCCAAGATTACTTACTGCTTAATCACAAACGATGACAGAATCTCATGCAATTCGTCTCGGGATGAGTTAAGGCATTATGTAGGCCTAATAAAATTGCCAGTGTTTGCATTAAATGACGTCATAATGCAGTTAACGTCATGAAAATTTCATTCTGTGTTTCTTAAATGACGTCATAATGCAGCTAACGTCATGAAAATTTCCTGCTGTGTTTCTGCAGTGAGTAGAACAGGAAATGTGAGTCATAAGCGCAATAATTGAGTCTTTTGCGCTCATGTCATTCGTAATCGTAATCGTGATCCCGAGATTTCTACAGCTCTCAACGAAAGCCACGTCACGGGGACCAGCTTATTCACAGGCGCTCAGTCAAAACAAAATCGATAGGCAAAGAGGGTTCGGTTCTAAGTCAAGATCCAAAAGTCAGGCAGAGAGACTGCGTGGCAGCTGCGGTGAGTGATGTTTGGGATTGGAGCAGAAAGAGAGAAAAGAGGCCTGCCACATTGACTATGCTGATGATTTAATCAGATTAGTTTGGCCTGAGTACAAATTGATTTGAGTTGAGTTCTTCCACTAACCCAGATGAGTCTCTTTTGACAAATTCAATATGAGTCAGAGTCAAGAACTTCTTGCAGAGAAAGATTTCCTAGTTCACACCGCCAGGCTTAAATTAAGTAGCGACCTGTAGCCATATTCGCTCAACCATGTCTGTTGCCATAGTCTCGCTGCCATGGATAGACGTTCCTACTTATCCTTCGCGTCTTATGATTACCTACAGCCTGAACTCCTGTCGCTTAGGCTATACCATCCGTTCTTATAATTATACAGAGTAACATACACATCGCAAATTGAGCAGGGTCCGGGCCGTACGGTCACTATAGAAAACCTTGCACATTTAAATTTTTACACTATGGACAGAAATGGAACGGCCATTTAATGACGAGAGTAGAAGGGGCAGTGATGTGGGTGAGCAGCGAAGAACTGGGGTCACCCCACCCCGCGAAAATATGTCTAGACCGCGAGCCCCACAAAAGTATTGACCATGCTGGCTCGAAATGGTTGAGTGGTTGAGGTGCAGTTGCACTCTGGCTCAGCTTACGACCTACTTAGCTCAGCTGGTACGTGAACTGGGGGCGTTTTCTATTCAATGCAGGTCAACTGCTTGCGAGGCCTTTAAGCATTGGCCGCTACAGCCTACAGCGGAGAGAAGAGACAGAAAGACAGACACGCACAGAGAGAAGGACACATTTTAGGAGAGAGAGAGAGAGAGAGAGAGAGAGAGAGAGAGAGAGAGAGAGAGAGAGAGAGATTGAATGAACACGTGCGCGCATGTTTTTACGCATAAACAAGGTCAAAGAGCAACAGTCAAGTCTAGGATTTTGAAAATGTAACGTGTAGACTAATAGGCGAAACAGGAATTTCGTTTTAATTACCGGATATAATACATTTGCCATCTCTGGTTTTGTATGAACCTAGACTTAGAGCAAGTTACAAATCTGATGAGGTCAATGTAATGTTAAAATTTCTCGACCTCTCCTGATAGTTAAAGCTGCGCCCAATTTTTCAGCCTCCTTATTATGTACCCAGGTTCTGACTATCCACAGTTCTAGATACATTTCACCCGTACATTGGCCTCTGCCCGAAGGTCTATCCGTAAACACTTCTGCCAGCCACAAATTGCACCAAAGCAGGCAGGCAGGCAGGCAGAGAGACAGACAGAGAAGCGAGCAGACAGGCAGGCAGGGAGAGAGGCGGACAGGCAGACAGACAGACAGGTAGGAGAAGTCGAAGGCCAAAAGAAGGAGAGGAAAGTAATTTATGCTATGTGGGGAATCTCTAACTTAGCGTTTAATCCAGGTAGTCTTTGCAGTGTATACTACTGGCTTGACTGGCAGCTGGCAATTAAGATGGCTACTGTTCTGTTGTTTTTCAGATCAATACATCGATCTCTGCTTGCCTGAACAAAATGGATTCTAAGAATAAAGGAAAGGCTGCTATTGTTGGAAGGCAAGACAACACTTTCATTCGTCGATTTCCGTTTTATTGGTTACATCCAATGAAGTTGGATACTTGTATGCATGCATGCATGCACGTATGTATGTTTGTACGTACGTACGCAAGAACTACTCATGCTTGAACGCATAAATCTAATTTTTTGCATGTATGTATATTTAGTTCTTGCCTGTTAGGAAGAGTCACTGAAGCGGCCAGAGCATCGATGGAAAACAACAGCCAGGGCACAGAGCACCTTTTAGGATCTAGGCTGAGGTCTAACCGGTCTAAACGGTGAGGCTTCCGATAGGCCGAAAGTGTGTAAAGGAAAGCAGTAGAAAACCACACAAGATAGCAATGGTTGGTTGAGAGAGAGGAAATGCAAATTAGGGCTGGAATGGATAAAGGGTGTCTGACCTTCTGGACGAAGGGCTACATTAATTGTAATTTGCAACTTCTATGACACCGGTGTCTAATGCGCAAGACATAAACCGATAGCGCACCAAAATCAGGCAGCAGTCAGGTCAGTATCTAGAAAGGCAGCCTGATGAAACAAAAAGGCAACCCATGGGGGGGTTAAGCCAACTGGAAAAGGTGACTTTAAGTCGACAACGAAATAACATAATAGACTGTGCAGAACGAACAGATGCAGACAGAGAGTTCCCAAATCTAAGTCCAGCAATTGAAAAAGCTCGTTACCAAATACAGTTATGGTCTTTTGGTACAACGACAGAAAGACATCCAGATGACAAAGTTGAATAGTGAATGACAAGTCTGGGGAAGGAGGACTGATTTTAGGTATTGTGGTTGGCCAGAATTCAATGTTTTAGGCCCGGATTTTAAAGAAATCCTTTGCTGAACATAAACCAAAGCAAATACTTAAGTACTAACGTTATATTTATTTTTTGTCGTATTAGTTCTGAAGTCTTTGGAATTTCTGCATGTCTGACTTTGTGATTATGGGCCAAATAAACAATTTCGTCGTTATCAAAAATAACGTAAACATTTATTAACAAGCAATAACTTAATTTGACTGCCTTAGGATCAAGTGCCATACAGTACATCTTCACTGCATATTGAATGTACTAGCGAGTACCTGGCATCATAGTAGGCCTACTTGGCATTCAAAGTACTTGGCATTCGCAGTACGGCATGGTTCATGGTTTCAGTAAGCCAGGTAGAAAGTAGTAAAGAACGTCCAACTCTCTTCAGATTCATCTGTTGATTTCTGAATAGCCTACAACGTTTGAGTGAATGCAAGCACTTGTCCTTACTCATTTTCCCTACATTTTGATTACAAACTGATCCTTTCTTTGAAGTCTGATATTCAAATCAGCCATATAATTTGCTATGTCAACGAAATATGCCTTGGCTTTTAACAATTGGGATTGTTAGTGAGACTAAGTGTGACTTGAAAAAAAAACTCAATTTATAAAGGCTTTGCAGGTACGATTAATGCAGTCGACGAGCCGCGTTGTGGCTGTATGCTTGGCAAGCCTGGAATAGGTGATATACGTGGCCTGTACAGCGCTCTTTCAGTTTCTGGATCCCTAATTGACATAAATAGTTATAATTATAAATATATATACTTATTTACTGAAGAGTATGTATAGCTTTTGCATTGTGATGGTGCCACATGGCCAAGGACTTGTTATTGTAGCGGTCTGATTGGCAAAAGTTGGGCCATGTTGTTCGTTGGTGCCGGTTATCAAGTGGCTCTCTACGATGTGGTAAAGAAACAGGTCTCCGATGCACTGATTGACATTGCGCAAAGGCTCCATGCACTGGAAAAATCTGGAATGCTGCGAGGGAAACAGTCAGCAGAGCAGCAGTCGAAACTGGTAACTGGAAGCGATGATCTGGAGGAATGCTTACGAGACGCCATCTACGTTCAGGTAGAGGCAACTAAACAGTTAGGCCCCCCCTAGGTCTCGGTATGTTCTATAAGCTGTTAAATTTAAAAGAAATCTGCTGAAAAAAGACAATGAATAGCAAAAATCTTGGTGGTGTGGCAATAAATGACTTTTACAATTGTCTGCAGCTAGACAGCTTGTGTAGCCTAATATGGTAACCACAATGGGATAAAGTATTCGTCTGCTCAGTTAATACTTTCTTTAGTTTTTGGCTATGAAGCCTGAAAAATGGACTTTGAAAACAAAAAGAGTTAGACTGGAAAATTTAGTGTTAACCTTGAAAATGAAGAGATAACTTTGAACATTAAGAAAATGAACTTTGAAAGTGAAGAGTGAATTTTTTCTGTGCTTCTTGCATTTAGGAATGTGTTCCTGAATATCTGGAAATGAAGATGCTTATCTTCAAGGACCTCGATCGGTTGGCTGATGTCAAGACGATCCTCGCCAGTTCCTCGAGCGCCATTCCTTCGTCCAAGTTCACAGAGTCACTGTTGCACAGAGAACGATGCATTATCGCTCATCCGGTAGGTGGCTGGTGATCGGGGTCATAACAAACAAAAGCAGCAGCTTTCAACGCAGTGCTGTTAACTTCAGAAGCGCCTCTGCCTAGATTCTGTCGCGTGCTGACGTACTATCTGTCCTCTATGAGGTACTTAAAGGCGCTATATTAAATGTCCAAATAACTAAGTAACTAACTAAGATGATAGGGCGCTGTTTAGAATGGAGAAGATACTGTGTGATATCAATTATAGCAATCAAGCAAATCTTTAATTGAACACGAAAATTTAATTAGTGGTCGGTACAATGGAATGTAACGTCGGCATAATATTGACGCCAATAAGTGAACCTAGAAAGAACCAAAGTTCACTACCAGGTTCACTAGTGGTAAGTTTATATATATATATATATATATATATATATATATATATATATATATATATATATATATATATATATATATATATATATATATATATATATATATATATATATATATATATATATATATATATATATATATATATATATATATATATATATATATATATATATATATATATATATATCAGTTGGCACAGCTGCCAATGGCCAAACTAATATAAATCAACTCGCACACCTGTTAATAGTAGGTCACTTATTGTAGACATGATGCACATGCTTCGTTCTGTAAAGGAACCCGACAGGCTTGAGCATTTAGAGCTTACAGGTCATGGTAATTTCAGACTATGCTGGCTAAGGCACAAACAAGACCACATCAATTGAACGCCAGTAGGGATCTAAACCTCCAACCTTGCATACTCATCTTACGTGATTGTGAAATACAAACTACAGGTAAACAACTTGTAATCCTCATACATTATGATAAATTGGTAGGTCAATCCTCCGTATTTTATGCCTCTTGTGGAGCTCGTTCCCTCTCCCTGGACTTCGCCGCAAGTGATTGAGCAAACACGCAGCCTGATGACTGACCTCGGTCAGTCACCCGTGACGCTCAAGAAGGAAGTTCGAGGTTTCATTCAGCCTAGGATCCAGTACGCAATGATAATGGAATGCCTCAAATTGGTTGAGGTTTGTAACCAGACACGCACTAACATTTCGCCTGCGTATAACTCCATCAGATTTACCATCTGATTTACCATCTGATTTACCATCTGATTTACCATCTGATTTACCATCTGATTTACCATCTGATTTACCATCTGATTTACCATCTGATTTACCATCTGATTTACCATCTGATTTACCATCTGTCTGTCAGTTTCTTAACTCACATCAAATTCACTCTCACTGTTGTCATCCTTTCGTCGCTGTCATCGTTAACAACTTCAGTAGCAACTAATCAAACCGGAAGTACTTCTCTGGACGTTTTTAAGCAACTGAATTATCAAATAGTTAAGGATACAGAGTCGGTCTGCTTCACGCAGCTTCCGATGCAGACGTTGATTTTACTTGCCTAGAGTTTCATCTCAGTAGCAATCGGTTGGTTTTTGTGATTGCTGAGCTAGTCTGACACAATGTTAAGTATAAAAACTCGGTGGTACACCTCCTTATTACGTTTTAATTGTGTCATGTGACAGGGTTGATAATAATTAATTTTCTCTTGATGAATAGGACGAAGTTTTGGACGTGGATGATGTCGACAAATTGATAAAGGATGGTCTTGGAATGGTCTTCGCTTTTCTTGGTCCGCTTGAAATGAATCATATTAACCACGAAGGAGGTAGGACTGTATAAAAAAGGCTTGCCTGTTCATTTTCTGTATGATGTCGATTATTGACTGTAGCTTCTGTGTTTGGCCACCGGTTCCACGTGGCGTCGAATTGGATAAGTCTCGAGTTGTCGGCAAGTTATTTCTCCTGCCAACTTATAGGATCTTTATCGCGTGTCGCAGCTTCGGGAGATCACAGATTGCCTCGCTCAGTAACTCAGGGTGAAACTGATGTTCTCTTCGCACGCATCTCGACGAAGCAGCTTGATGACTTTTAACTGTAATCTAACTGCTATCTACCTGGTATGGAGTTTCTTAAGTCTGCAACTTCTTGTGGCCAGGGCATTCACATTTTATTAGCACTTACCTTGGATTGGGATTTGAGCGCTTCTGCACATGATCTGGACGAACAGAGGTTCCGTGCTGCTGCTGAAACTGAAACGTAGACTAGCAATCTAAAAGAAAAGACGACCATATGCTTTACAACTATTCATAAATATTGACAAATTGCCAATAATTTCATACGCTGCACCGAGACTGGAACTTCGCATGCAATGGCGCAGGACAAACGCGGCACTTCAATTTACCTACAAGGGTCACATGCCACGCTTTCATTGCACTAGAAAACGAATCTATTTCACTGAAAAATGATTCCAAGTCACTGAGGACTTCGCGTGAAGTGAAACATACTGCCGCTTACTGTACATGTTTGGTTAGGAGTATTGTATTTTTAAGAGCACCGTCTGTTAACACCAGACGCTGACAGGATCACCTGCATCTGTCAATCAAGTAGGGCCACTTTGGCCGACAGCCAGACAGTCATATGATCTGTTATATGATTATCAGACACAGTTGTCTGGCTGTAGACACAGTAAGCTGTATTTTGCTTGCGGGCATATCACGTTGTGAGTGACGATGACATCTGCTGTTAGGCCTAAAAGAACTCTCTAGAAGGAAGGTAAGCCCTACAGATACGGTTAATAACTTCAGATTAAGTGCTTGTTAAATGATTTGTAAATAATATCATTGTTATAATGCATAAACTGAACTGTATAGGTTCTTATCGCATCGTGCTTTGATCACATAGGCATTCGATCGTTCTTTGCGCTGGAAGGCGAGGAGGTTGGTGCCGTAGCATCTTCACTTGGCCCTCCAGTTTCCATGAAATCGACTACGGACCTGATCAAGAAGATCTCTGATCGCCTGACTGAATTCGTTCCAGTTGACTGCCTCGGAGACCGACGAAAGTGGAGGGATGATCGTCTAGCTGCTCTGGCTAAACTCAGAAATGAATTACAATAGAGTTGAAAGCCAGTGCTTTTATTTAGCTTACATTACTAATCATATCTGTTCAGTGCTATATCTATGCGCTAAATACATGCACATATATGAACACTCTAAATGTTATTATGTAATATGCTTGCAGGTAACTGAAATATTAAAATGAGCAACGACTAGTGTGCTGAAATTCTCATCGTATTTATCTAATCAGGCAATTAACTGCAGCAAATATTAAGCCCCCGTGTCAAAGCATTCAGCAGAATTATGTCATCTTAATGAAGGAATCAAGGAGCCTGTTGTCCACGAGACTTGGCCGGCAAGAAATGCATTGGCGCCACAAAAGTTATTATATTATTTTCAATTACTATAATTATTAGTCAATTGTTATTATTATTAGTCATTACTGTATTCATATTCGTTCGGATTCTGGTAGATGACACGTATTTAAAACCATGCTTGTGTTATTCACGGAAGCGCATCAGCGCATTACTCACTTAGGCTGGCCGTATCTGAATAAACTGCGAATCTATGTGAAGTTTGATGGCTTAAGTACTAGCACTTGCCAGATCGCTGTTTGAGTTAACTCATCATACGAGTGATGTCGACTCTTTCTTCAACTATTCTTTGCCCTTCACAGATCACATCAATGACATTTGTAAATGATCATACTTATACGAAATGTAAGTAAGTAAGTATGTAAGTATATTCTTTATTAACCAATAGCTAATCGCATTTCGGTTTACAAGTATTTAAAAACACAAGAAAAACTTAACAGGCATACAATATTCTAATAATAAAAGATTTACGCGTTAAACTATCAGCGGGAGGAATAATATGGTCATGGGTGTGGGGCCGTAGGGAATGACTGAGGGTCTTAACTGGCGGGAGTACAGTAGCTGTTGTGTTTACACGCGTGTATAGAAACCCCTAAGCAGCGTGGTCCTAAAGTTGAAAGGTCATTCTTCTTAAGCTCAGATACGATCACAGTAATCCAACAAGACACCCTTAACCCTCCAAACTTGTGCTGATAGCCTAATTCTTATCTTGGACACAAAAGAAGGTGGGCTGTGTTGACCTTAATGACCTGGCATTCCACAAATGTCAATCCATTCAAATAGCAACCACCACGCCCCCAACTGAGCCCTTGGCCATCTGGTCCCCAAAAAGATGTTTCCTCCTAACATTCGTATATGATTCACTTCGAGACAAAGAAAGACATCATTACAATTCAGGAAAGCTAAAGGAAAAAGGCGAAAATATGTTGATGACTAAAATAGCTCATTAGACAACACTGGCAGAAGACAAATGACATTCGGGTAATGGTCATCAGATGCATGATACCTAAGAACGAAGATCGTCAAAAATTCTCTCTGTCGAACAATACAACCTTGTCTACTTTGCAAAAGAGTGTTGTCTCCTCTGGGAAGCACCTGACCCCGAGTAACCCTCATCTCGGAAATATAAAGCTGCCAATGCCGATGCAACAAGATACGAGCATCGTCTGAAACTGAACAGAGGGAGTGTTTTAGTACCATGCTTGAGAAGGCGTGGTACTAAAACGATCCCTCTGTTCATACATGGATACATACAAAAATACATACATGCATACATACATACATACACACACATGCATGCATGCAGACATATGTAATGGAGGTTGGATCCGCGCTGTTGCAGTGGGGCCATGGCAGTTGTTACTGCGGCTTCGGCTTGACGGGATAGTCAACCGGGCGCTATAGAAGCTCCCGATAGACGTCAGACGTAGGCCTACTGCAGTCAGATTAGTTTTCATTCGACGACTTTGGCCTACATTCAGCCAAAACAATCATCTGTTCCTCTGAAATCGCTGTCTCTCATCATCTATCAAGCATTTCTAAAGCGGTAAATCAATTGGGCAAGCATCAGACAAACAATACTTCGTCGCCTGTTTTGGCCACACAAAGTTCAGGTACAAAGTTCAGGGATCAATAAAATACCGACAATGCAGCGTGGATCAAATGCTCAGCCCAAAGCCCAGCGGTATTCGACCCTCTGTATCAATATCTCTCTCTCTATCAATATCTCTCTGTCTCCCTTTAAATCTCTCCTACGAGTTCAAGCCGTGTGCCTGCTGCACAATACCCAAAGGCAAACACTTGAGCCGATTATAATGACCTGCCAAACAGGATCTAAGTGCCTACCTTACACATACATGTATGTAGTTATATGTATGCGTGTTATATATATGTGTGTGTATGTATGCATGTATACATGTATGTATGTATGTATGTATGTGTGTATGTACAGTATGTATGTATGTGTGTGTATGTATGTATGCATGATGCATATACCTCATAAAAGCGCTGCCTACGTAGTGGTGAAGTTCACTAAGAACAAAGAGTGCAGCCTACTGGCCTACTTGCACACTCACATATGTAAAAGCGCTGCCTATGTAGCTTAAGTGGTGGTAAAGTAGAGTTCATTAAAAACAAAGATTTCTTATGATCAGATAACTTGATCTAGTTTTACAATTTATGGCTCATGTAATAGGCAAAGAACAGACAAGACTAAATCATATTAGTCGAATCTTCTTCCTGCCTTATGTGTTACAAGAACACAACATGTTCGAACGATATAGGTATTAAAGTCGTTTTGATAAAACATACAGAACTAAGACGAATAGACCTAAGCTCTAGTGAGACAGAAATAAGTGTGAAAATTGAAATCTCGTGGCGATCGTCAACTTTGAAAGAACTCGACTAAATAAGTCGACTCCTGATAAAAATTTGTCTATAGTAGTCAGATTGTGTGGTGCATCTATTGAAACCTGTACCTAACACATTTACGCAACATGATTCGTTGTAGGCTATTAAGTGGTCAGGTTGGAAACAATTTCTTGCAAGTTGCATGTGCAACGAAATTGCATTCTACACGTACGGAAGGCAGAAATCAAGAATTAACCTAACTAATTTTGCAATATTTGTACGGAAGCCAAAAATTAACGTCATCGCAACTAATTGCTCAACATCGGTATGAAAGCATTATTTATACTTCCATTCACAACCATAGGTCGTTATCGCGCCACTTCACTTGACCAAGTACTGCCTCGCGTTTCTCCGCAACACCGTACACGCTGCACTGAATCGAAATGAAGGCCCAGACGATTAATAACCTGAAGTTTTACAGGAAACTTGTACGTGAGAGTTGAGCTAGAGGCTGAGATTTCTCCTCGGCGGAAAAGCTGATTTGCAAAGTTCAGCCACTTGCCGATCTGCGAACGATGATACGCTGTGTGGGCGAGAAGCCGTTGATGTCGACTTGCGCTGTTGCTTAACATATGTGCCGTGGATAACAAAAGTATCACTTAGATAAATACGACCAACTGCAGTAAATACAGGGCCAGTGAAGCGTGTCGAATTCAGAAAGCGAAAGGAAATTATTAAATTATGGCGTGGCTTCGGGACCTTTCTGTTACGTCGAAGGTTGGGACTGTGTGCCTCTGAGTTGCTGGCCTCATCGATCTTTTGCTTCAAACAACCAATACAGTTTCGTACGTATACTTTTCATAAACTTACAAGTGTAATTACTTAATGAATGCGAACGAATTATCCCTCGATGGAATGGCTGGGCTCCGTAGTTCGGCCTCTTGTCTGCCCGCCAGCAATGACTCTGTGTGAGTGTCGAGCTCTTGAAGTCGATAAGGGCCGTGGCTTCATACTTTTACGTGTGAATTAAATTGCTATTTATAGTGGTAGGGAAAAAGAAATAACTGATTAATTTCAGTTTTTCTTAGGGCAATATAGATACTGAAACCAGAAATAATAATACTTTAATGTAACCTAATTCCGCCATAGTAGTAAAGAAGACAGAAATGCAAGCTCAACGTAACCTTTCGCGGTTTTATCGGTACATAATTAATTCGGAAGCCAGAAAGTGAAGTTTGACGTAATTAATTCTAACGTATCACAACTAAAGCCAGTGTGGGCGACCTTTTGAAGTTGCGATTCGACCGAGCTTCGAATCACAGATTCGCTCGAATCGTAGCGTAGCCTTAACAACCAAGTAAGCACAACACATTGCTGTTATATAACATACTCTCAAGAACTATTCAACACTATATTCACTACCTCTTTATATAGATCCGTAAGTTACGCGCCATTAAAACATGCCCGCAAAAGAATGAGTCCCTGCTGACGTCAGACCGCCTCAGTCTACCCGCTAACCACAGGTAATTGACGATAGACGCCACTTTAAGACTTTGCCTCGCCAAGGTTTCACTAAATTCGAGATATACATTTCTAGTTGATAAAACTGCGTATGAACAGCTGACTGTTTTATTTTGCCACGAAGTCTACTCCAATGACTTTGATGGACAATTAAGTAATTAGCAAAATACTTCAGCTGATGATTTTCCTAAAACTAGATTTCAATCAATGATTGCAAACGTAAATAGGAAACGTAGTACAGGGAGAGGTGACAGACATGTGTTGCCCAACTCTATTTTTACAGGACTAACACGGATCTATTTCAAGAATCTTCCATCAACTGAAGCCTTGTGAATTATTACAGCGGTGCTATAGAAGTTTTCAAATTAGAATAGTCTAAGCTCTTCTTCAGGCCTAACTATGTACCGTATTAGAATAGGCGGCCTTGCCTCTTAATAAATTAAAAGAAAGATAAATGTAAATGTATACGTTCTTCTATAGCACCGTATGGCTTCGACCCTGCTTATTTGTCCATGAGTTGATCAGGTGAGATCTAAGTAACCGAGTTGTTGATTTGCAGCCGTAATCTAAATTCTTTTCAGCTGAAAGATTTTTCTGACCCCAGCCCAGGCTTCGTCTCTGACGCAGACTATTAACCTAGTGTGTAATGAAACTGAGCGTTAAAACCTACCCTGTTTTTTCTTAAGGATAACAGTTTTTCATTTCTTGTTAAATTTTCTTGATTGGTAACATATGGAAGTATAAGTAGCCTTACACAGAGGGACCGGTCTACTGTGCATGTAGGCCTGGATCTATAGAGACCAGATCGATCAGGTTTGAATGGCCATCAGTTGTTAGAAGTTGATTTAGAAGATATATATATATCACACACATATATGTTATGCATCAGTGACATCTGGGGTTTGTAAATTATGAGGGCTAAGTTCAAGCTTTGAAGTCGTCCGGCTGATGTAATCCTACCTACGATTAGCGAGTACAATGCACACGTGTCCCCACTCAGTGAAGTCTATTGTATGCCCTTGGCTGTCTAACTCTCGACCACATCGAGCGAAAAGTAGCTGAACAGACTGAAGTTGTTTGCCGGCGATATATTAGAGGACGATCGTAGTAGGCCGACGCAATAAACACGTCTATTGAGTATTCAGAACTGTGCTACTTATAGACAAACATCAGATCGAGATATTGCTCCGATCTGTTGAGGTCAGTGCAGTTTGTGGGACCCTTGACAACGAGCAACTGTTCCTAATCGTCTGCTTTTGCAGATTCCTGTACATATGACACTTCAATGGCAGGTCTCGGTTGACAGATAACATTATGCATTCCGCTCACCTGTATGATAATCGACTGGTTATTAATTTGTGACATGAAGGCCTACATCATTGCCTTTGTATTTCTATTCTGTAACAAAATCGAGGTATCTAGTTTGAATTGTATCTAATTGTAGAGGTACTGTTACACTAGAAACATGGTCATACACAACCCTATGTTACGCAATATGCATCTCTGAATGGTATCCATAGTAACGGGGTATACAAAACTGGGTCATTTGTAGAGTGGAAGCGGTAAACTTCCGCCTCATTTGTTCGGGTGAGTTATTGAGTTATCTTTCGTTTCCTCTACATTTTGCTCCTCTCCGGAAGTCTTTTCACTGTGCTGCTCAAATTAAGAAATCGCTGTGTTCTCTTCCTTGCCCAGGCTGCAAGCATTTTTCTATTAGCTGAAATTAAAGGCCTAAGCAATAACCAATAACCCAATTTGAAGTTTGTTTAGCAACAGCTAATTAAATCCTGGATTACCGGAAAAGTACAGCGACCTAGAGACCTAGAGAATAATAGGATTAAATAACAAAGTACTTTTCCGATTTTCCAGGTCTTAGTCGACCGCTGAGAGTAAGCTTCTTCTAATAATTAAAAATCTCAAAGTCCACTTATTATACATATAATGCAAAAAGCACCTGTCAGTCTTAATTCTATCGACTGAACTGTACGTCTTAAACGTTATCCATAACTATCTTATAAAGAAATAACGTTGTCTGTCTGTAAATAGAAATATAAACAGTTTCTCTTTCTTTATACCAATCAAAAGTTACCATAATGAAGGACTGAACCACTCCTAAAATCAAATCTGTATACAAACATATATGCACATATTGCACTCAAACCCATGCCCTCGTCTACTGAATACGTCACAGAATGAGCTCCCGTGCCACACTTGCGCTCATCTCCCCACGCCATCTACTATAGCTCAGCCATAAAATATAATGCAG
Organism: Norana najaformis; assembly: GCA_964023275.1. NCBI lineage: Eukaryota > Metazoa > Annelida > Clitellata > Crassiclitellata > Hormogastridae > Norana > Norana najaformis. The sequence continues at coordinate 11,949,711 of OZ029915.1, forward strand.
ACATTAACTCCCTTCCTTTCTTCAAGTGATCAGATTAGTATAAAATATTTGCGAACTTGAATTACACGAAACATACAAAACCAAGCACAAAACCTATTCTTATAAACTTATTTACAATACAGCGTAATTGGGGCAGACAATTAGCAACAGCATTCAAACGTCGCCACTTGAAATTGACCTTCACATCAAAATTTTGCAATGTCAATGCCCATCGCCCCAGTTTTAGCAGATTCTGACATGACTGTCAAATAAATCAAAGGATTGTTATCTGTAAAGACATGAACTACCTTCGAACCGAGCATAATTCTACAAGTTTGTAAACGCCCAGACAATAGCATAGGCCTTCTTTTCAATCATAGCCCTTCTCTTTTGAGTATCATTCAATTTCCGATTAATAAAAACAAAGCTCGTTTCACCCCTTCAAAATCATTCTGCGTTAAAACTGCGCCAAAGGCCGAATCACTGCTATCGCAGTATAAATTGAAAGGTTTACCAACTTCAAATACATACAAAATATTCGTTAGTAGACCATTCTTAAGCAAATCAAATGCATTTTGGTGTGTTTCTGTCCAAATAATGTTTAAAGTAATGCTTACATATCAAATAGAGAAAGACTTCAAAATCTGCGCAAAATCAGGAATAAAGTCTATAATAAATTCTAAAAAATCCATAGAAAAGAAGAGGGTGGAACAAGCTCAGAAACAAGTTGAACAGACTCGAAAAGAGGAACTGAAACAATTCAAACTTCAGTTGGAACAGCTGAAGAAAGATCATAAAGAAGTTTTCTTTCTTTTTCGTATTCTGCTGATATCATATTTTTCGTATTCTCGTTTTGTAACACATATGCTCACACATTAAGATTTCTTCATGTATACTTTGAACGTCAATAATCGCATGATTATACGCCTCCTCTTCTTCAAGCGAATCCGATTATTTCAATTTTTACACTTTGGCTTCAAAGATCCCGCCAACGTATTGCCAGTCTCCACTCTCTTCCACTGAACTTTATGTCCTAAACGCTACCTATAATATCTCTTAAAGATATAACACAGTTTCTGTTTTTTATTTATGTTAAACCCCTATTTCAAAGAGCACCTCTTGTCATCTGTCACAGTCACCACTACGAACAACCAGCCAACCAACCAACCAACCTCATATCCACACACAAACACACCACACATATACACACACACATTGCCCTCAAGCCCACATCCTTCGCTCACCTGAACACATCAATGCATGCGCTCCTGAGCCGCAAGCGAGCTCACATCTCTAAGCGCCATTTACAACAGCTTTTCCATCAAAATAACGTTGATAGGACCATATTTCTAGGGCGTCACTTATACCTATAGTGACCGCAGCATGTTACATAGTCAGTCAGTAATCCAATCCGAACTGCGTCTTATACCGCGCCTCAACACTTTGTAGTGTCAGTCGTTTCTTGAAGGACTAAATTTAGAAAGTTCCAGACGGCTTGGCCAGATAGGAGAAGCAACGCTTAAGAAACCAGCCTAAGTAACGGCAGCAGCTCATAACGATGGTTATACGAAGAGGGCAGTCGACTGCGAGATGGAAGGTTCGTCGTTGACATGGCCATAGATAGGTTTACGGGGAACTCCGCCCGACACGTGCAGCTTACATAAGCAGACAGAGTTTTTGGGCCACTGGCATCCAATGAGAAGAGTACACGGCCTGTATAATATGGTCGTAATGGTCTCTCCAGATAACAAGTCTAACCGCAGCATACTGAACGCGTTACGGTTTAGTGGTGTTCTATGGAAGTCCGCGACCAGGAGTGAGTTACAGCTTGCTAATGATAAACGACGATACAATGTTGGTCGCTACTTTTCATCGATCTTCGGCTTTCAGACATTCGTGACATCAGATGAATATTAAGCCTCTTGCTGTGACTTGATTTGGGTTCGTAGTGAAGACGATATAACATATCTTTGTGTGCCACATGAAAGAGAGAGCAAGATTTAGCTTGCATTTCATCTTAAACTTATTTCAGACAACACAATGTGACCTTGATCACTGTTAATACATGACAGATTGACTTAATGACCGATTTTTGTAGCAAATAGAAACCAGGAAACAACGATTTGTCACGCAGCCACAGACAATATTATACTCTGTTCATACATGCATACATACATGCATACATACATGCATACATACATACACACATGCATGCATGCATGCAGACATATGTAATGGAGGTTGGATCCCCGTTGTTGCAGTGGGGCCATGGCAGTTGTTACTGCGGCTGCGGCTTGACGGGATAGTCCTGGCATACACGTCAACTACAGAAGTAAAAGCTTTTACGACCTGCATCAGATTAGGGCAGTTCGCCGTTCGCCTACAACTCAAGTCGTCTCCACATGCACCAGGGTTGATTGTGGCAATGCTATTTCTGCAGGCCTGACTATTTCTCAACTGCAATCTATACTAAATGCAGCGGTTCAGCTGATCGGCCGTAGACCTTGGTTTGAGCATGTACCGCGTTTCATGCGGGAGAAACTGCGCTGGTTACCTATGCAAAAAAGCAATGAGTTCAATGCTCATGCGCAATTGTATTCCAGGCTGTGCTCCATTCCATCTTATGGAGCTATGTATTTCGGTCTCGTCCATGCCTGGTCGCAGATCCTTTCGCATGGTTCTGTGTTGTCTGGTCGAGAGCGCATCTGCGAGGATTATCATGAAGAGGCGCTATACAAATTTGCGATTACAGTTACAATTAAGAGCGACCTCTTTTGAAGCTAATGATATTCAGGTCGTACCAAATGTCAAATCAGTGTGGAAGATGAGCTTAACGACCTCACCAAGAAGCCGGGTACATGAGACATGATACCCTGGCATGTTTAGTGCAGCCGAATGATAATGGCTGTTGAACCTGAAACGAGTCCAGCTTGAGCGGCCTGTGTGCTGACAATATGGGCCAAAATTCTACTACGCGCAGCCTGGCTAGCCAACACCTAGATATAAGGACATGCTGTTAGGCTTTAACGCCCAGTGGCATAGGCTGTCAAGGAGGCCTCTGTATTCCGAGACACTTGGCTTATCTGGCTTATCTTATATGCGTAGGCCTTTTAGAAGCCCAACTGTATGCATTTCTGTACGTCTGTACGACTGATCGATTAAAGTTTTAGGCTATCGATAGCTTCAGCAGCAATCGATCGACGGTTTACTGATTTTTTGCTCAGCACAGGTTAGTTTTACGTATACACGAATATAAGTTTATTTTTGAACGTGTTTAATTGCTTTGAAGATCAGCTTTGAAGATCTTCATCAGTTTCGATTTTATCTGTACTCTTATTCTAGTGATGTTTGAGGTCGGGTAGATCTAAGAAAGTGTACAGTCTTAAGTATACAATCCAGCATGACTTTGGCTGATCCAACATGACTGCATGCTATCATTGGTATTACCACAGACAACATCTGTTTATACATACACGTGTAATGCAAAGTCTACTAATTTCAGCCCCTCACAAAAGCTGTGTCTAGAAAAACGGTTTATATAACATATATGTCAACCAAACCGACTCGAAAAGAACGAAGCTGATGGACTGAAGTCGGTCGGTCGGTCGGTCTGAGTGCAAGTGGGTCTGCCTTTCTTCGAGTATGCCAATTTTTCCCGTTATTCATATTTGCCACAAAAAGTTGTAACTGTTCGCAATCGTAATCGTAATCGTTAACTCGAAATTTCTAAAACGCTACTTAAAAGCTAAACGCAGGGCACCAGCTTATTCACGAGTACTGCTTCGAGTCAGTGGAGTTATCCAAAGATGCCATGTCAAGAACCAAGTCCAGGTGCCCGAAGACCAGAGTAAAGGGAGAGAGAGACAGAGAGACAGAGAGAGAGAGAGAGAGAGAGAGGAGAGGAGAGGAGAGGAGAGGAGCTGTTAGGGTGGGTTGTGTTTCAGTTGGAAGAAATACGAAGGCAGAGGATTCGATGAATGAAGGTTGGATTTCTTTTAAAGGTGAGACTTCAATTTTTAATGGAATACCTGAGTTGTAATCGATAGAGGAGCTTGAGACGGATGATGGTGGGTGAACGACGGGAGGGATAGAGGAACAGAGAATTTGCGAAATTCAGGAGGGAAATCGTTCCAGAGTCGAGGAACAGTGTAGTGTAAGGATCGGTTGGAGAACTTAAGATGAGTATTTACTGAGGGAATCGTTCTAGAATAGAGGTGCAGTGTAGTATATGGACGAGTAGTTACAGAGGGACGGGCAAGAGTGAGGTAAGAGGATGAACGAGTAGAGCTGTCTGACTGGACGGTAAAGAGTTTTCGAAGATAAGTAGGTTGGAAAAATTGGAAAGAGTTATAGGTTATCAGTTGCTATATCGTTGATCTAAACGTGACTCTGGCTCCCATTCAGCGGATTAGTATTTTCTGTTAATTAATAATTATTCATGAAGCTTTCTTACTTAATTACTGTAAGGATGACAGTTCCTCAGGCCTTAGAGTTTTGCCTCGACTTAATTACGACCCGCTTCTTCGAAAAAAATTCTATTCTCCAGAAACCAACTGGAAACTTTGCCCCAAATCTCCGTACCATATTGCTGGAACCACTACGGTGCAGTAGCTCAGGGAGAGGATAATACTAAATAAGAGCTTGATTTCTTTCTGCATTAGACCAAAGAAATGTTGTTGGGTTAATTAAGCCGAACCTGCATGTTGCTGTGGCAACAGAGACGCACCCCACAGTGGCGTAACTATGGGACTCCACTAAATTCCTGAAAGATGTCTCACTCGACAAGTGTGTCCTGTATGAGACCTCCACATGACGACACAAGGCTTCAAAAGTAGGTTAACGGACTCATCAATCATGTGTTGGTGAGTCACAAAGAGGATATAAACAGCTGCTGGTCCTGCTGCTGTGGATTACCAGATTACCTAGCGCTATACTGACTTACCTTATGTACTAGTAAACTGGCAACACTTAGGACGAAGAACTGACAGTACGTGCGATTGAACTGGTCTTGTCCTCACGTGTCAGGCGACAATTTCTGCTCGCCATATTACTAATACTATTGTACACATTTCGGCGCTTTTTATCCTGAACAAATGCAACTCATAAATTATATTAACGACAGTGGACCAGCAAACAACTTATGACCAGGAAGGATGACGACTAAGAATATGTTGGTAGGCAAGTTGCAAACCGATGGCTAGCAGGCGTTTCGTAATCCAAGCATAAATCTATTCAGTGCGTAGCCTAAATTTTGTTCTAACGCAGAACAGCCTGGTCGATGTGTTTGCTAGAACATGTTGCAGCTGCAGAGTATACATTAATAAGTTTGGATCTGCAGTTTATACAATATGCATATAGCCTAAAGGAGGCCTAATGCAACTGATATTTTATATGCACATATTATGTATGCATAATCGGATTATGATCAAGTCATTGAAATGGTATTTGCTTGGGATGAAATTAGATATAAAGTCGAATGTTAGCTGAGTAGCATGTAATACACGTACATCATGATCTGGGCAATCATTTGAGCTGCGGCGGCACCAAGAGCGAACGAGTGAAGCCATACAATAATGCTGGTACAGGCAAAAGACGTGGGACAATTAGTGTTTCATGTGCACAGGGTAATAATGATAACGACAGCAGCAGCAGCAGCCTCTGTTTGCCGGATGTAATCCTCGTTCTGCTAAACGTCGTTATCTCAACCTACACTGCACGACGAGGTCGAACTCGTACACTGCGTTGAAATTTAGGTCATTTACACGACAACAAGTACGTAAGTAAGCAAGCAAACGAGTGATCGAGCGAATGAGCGAGTAAGCAAGTGAACATATGCATGCATGTATGCTTATATGTATGTATTATATATGTATGTATGTATGCTAATATGTATATATGTATCTGTGTATGTACGTATGCGTACATGGATGTATGTATGTATGTATGTATGTCTGTATGTATGTACGGATGCGTATATGTTGTATGTATGTATGTGTATGTGTGTATGTGTGTATGTATGTATGTATATATGATAAGCTCCCATGTTCAGTGTGGAACATAAGAGAGATGCCCATTTGCTACACTTCAGCTCTTGAGCCGACATTGAACTAATCCCAAGACACGTACATGGCCAGTACATCGCAGGACTTGCGGTATTAACATTTGCAGGACACGGAAGAAGAAAACGCTGAGCATGTGTGTTAGTGACATTTAACAGAATTGTATTTGTTGCTGTCAGACGTCAGTGTCACATCAAGATGAAGGATGTTATGTTCGCTTCAGTTAATTGATTTTTGTTACAACATTTTGTTCAAAAGCCATCAGAGTATTTTCGGTAAAAATATAATGTAATGTGTCATGAACAACATTTCATGTGCAGTTCATTCCGGATGTCAAAATGATTGATGTCAAACGTAGACCAAAAAGTAGCTAAGTTTCGTCACCAGGGTATCGTAATATCTGAATTGTTTGCTTGCAATGCCTCCCTTAAGCCTTTCATTTCATCAGTATTCTGTACATGAATTATTCTTGTCGACGGCTCTTTGAAGTAGAGAATCATAGATTCACCAGAGATCCAGTTTAGCATTCACTCGAATAAAGACACAAAATCTTTAAGATTTTCACTCATATACTAATTCAAATTAGTTCAATCACAACAGTTACTTATCGCCCACAGCAATAAAACTTCTATACGTACGAATCTATAAACTGCTATCGTCAGCAATAATCACCGTCTTATACAACTCAAACAAATCTGACGTTTTGGGACTTCATCGAATTCAAACGTTTCCTCCCAATTTTAGATGAGTATCATCAAACATTTTTTTATTATTCATCGACATGTTATATACACATGCACTGCGTAACGTTTGATAAAACAAAACTCAGTTATAACCTGGAACAGCGCTTGAACTAATTGAACTTCGTATCACTTTTGATTTATTAAATATAAAATCAGTGTTAATATTGTTGACCTGATAATCGAGTTACAACAGCATAAAAACTCGTATCGTTTCAATCTGTTTAGTTCAGCAGCTGACTTTCATTAACTGAACAAACATTTGACAATTTTCAATTAGATTCTCAATGAACAGCACATAACTTAATAACTAATAATGCATATCAAACATCTGCACTGAGGAAAATACTTGCAGTGTACAAAATCACACAGAATAAGAACACAGCAGTACTAATTATTATGTAACATTGTGTATCAAATAATAGAACCTATTTTATTTTGTGGAAAAATAAATCTAATAAAATGTTCATTTTTAAATTCATGTAAAACAATTTTCAAAACTTAAGCGAAAACTGTTGCCTTGTGACCCTGAACAAGTAACGATAAATACCTACACATGACTGTAACGCAAAAGGACTAATCTCTTTCAGGATGAGTTATGTCAGTTGTTGGTGAGTCAATGAGTCAGACGAGGTGAAGTCATCGAAGATGGAGAAACAGGAAACGAGCGACTCAGTTTCAGAACTCTCATCAGTAGCTGCAGCGCCAGGGCAGACCAAAAAGCGGAGCATTTGCGAAGTGGACGATGATCTTCCTCTTCCTGCCCCCGATGACTTTGGGCCACCGTTGCCCCCAGACGGTGGATGGGGTTGGGTTGTCGTTATCGCCTCTTTTTTCTGTAACCTGATCGTCGATGGCGTCTGTTATACGTTTGGAATCTTTTACGCTGACCTCCTGGAATATTTTCAGGCCAGCAAAGGACAAACGGCCTTAGTCGGATCGATGCTTCCGGGAATGTATCTCATTGCAGGTAAAACGCTATTTCTGTTATCTAGCAGATAGGAAAGTACCTCTGCTTTCTCTTCATGCCTGGACATACGACCGTTCATGTCATCATGACAGCATTGCAGATTGGCTACTAAGCAGAACGACTGACTTTATACGCTAAAGCAAATATAAACTGGGAACATGTGATTTTGCACTACCTATTCGCAATACAGACTGTAATTATATTCAGCTGGCCTCTCTCGAGTAGAACATCACGCAAGAGTTTGGCAAAATATCCTTTTTGATGAAAATACTTTGTTGCTTCACGCTAGCTACGGGCCATGAAAGCATTTTGCAAGCTTTATCTCAATGTAGCATCTTTTATAAACAAGCATTTGTTATCATATTATTCGCCAGATAACGCCAGTGTTCACTCTCACATACATATAGCCGAACCACGAAAGCATGCACGCTTCTATGGATACTATTATACAGATTACAAAATATTGTTGCTGTAATAGGGCATTTTATGTAAAATTCTGATATGACGACCTTCAAAAAGATACACAAAAATTGGAGAGAAGGGCTAATAATCGGTCCATTTACACAGCAGTTTTTCAAGAGAAATAATTTAATGAGATAAAGGAACATTTAAAAATTCCCAAATTCGACATTCTAGTAACTAACCCAAGGCTGTCAGTCCAGAGCAAGTGAAAAACAGCAGGTTTTTAAGTTGACCTACAAGGTTTCAGTTGCATCTGTTGAAATAAAGGGCGACAGGAAGAAGGATACTCCAAACAGATGATGCCAGTATTGGTAAGACACAAAGTAGTAAGGTAGGAGTGGCAAAAGGAAGAAGAAACTGATGAACACAGCCAGCAGCGGTTGATAATGAAGTTGAGGAGTTTGATAGTCAGACATATTGTGAATAATATGTCTCAAATGTTTCTGCATTTTAGGTCCAGTGGTCAGTGCACTGGCCAACAAGTATGGCTGTCGACGAGTTACAATATGTGGCAGCATCTTGGCAGCTGTCTCCTTCATCCTCAGCACCTTCTCACAGAGCATCACTGTTATGACGATTACCTACGGAGTCATGGGAGGTCAGTATCGTAATCGTAATCGTAATCAACACACTTCTGAAGCGATATTTCACACCAAATTCCCAAACATTAAACAGCTGGCTACATAAGCTTTGTTCCAATCACCGATGACTTGCTACTTGAGCTTTCGATAATCGTAGTATTTTGAATTTAAACTCAGAGTTTTCAAAGAGATGAATTTGAGCACAACCCATAGAACCAAATTAAAAGTTACTGTCATGAAATGTTTTCGCATCACTTGGCTAATAATTTTTGTACCTTTTCTAGTCTTGGGAGTCGAATTCGTAAGGATTAGGTCTATACACACAACTGCATAGATTTCATTTAGTTTTAATCGAGGAAAATCCGTTTTGTTTTGTCGATGAATAAAAAGCTGTCTTCAAATGATGACTCTGAGTAGGCTATTGATATTGAGAAGTTATTTCACATGAAACTGGCTAAGCTACTGTATAACTTTGAAATTCTGTTCGTAGGTATTGGATTTGGCCTGATGTACCTGCCGTCGATCGTTATGGTCGGTTTTTACTTCGACCGAAAGAGAGCCCTGGCAACCGGTATAGCTGTCTGCGGAGCAGGAACCGGGACTTTCGTATTCGCTCCACTGGGAAGCTATCTTTTGGAAACGTATGGATGGAAAGGGGCAAACATCATTCTGGCCGGAATCATCCTGCATGGGGTCATCTGTGGGGCTTTGTTCCGTCCACTGGAGGCAAAGCCAACCAGGGCCGTTGAGGAATCGAAGATCATGAAGAGCATTGTGCTGGAGAAGCATAGAAGACGCACGACGTCGACTGGATCTTTGGACGGCACAGTCATCACCAGAGACAACAAATTCATCAAGGAACAGATCGCTCTAGTCGGCGCCACAGTCGATACCATTCCGGAAGAAGACGAAGTTCACCATAAGCAAGAAGAACAGTCTGGTCAGGAGGTGGAAAACCGACCTCCGACCGATGCAAATGTCATGCCTTCTGCTGTTGATGTTGGCGGTTCGAATGCATGGGGCAGCAGCATCAGCTCCATTCCGCGAAACAGACAGCTCGAGAAGGTTCGGAACAGCGAAGCACGAACAAAGCTCTTCGTATCAAACAACTCCGTCCAACGCTCCGTTCGGTCGACGGAAGACGAGGAAAGAGTAGAGCAGCGCAAGAAGGAAATGTCCAGTCCATTCGTACGACAAGACATCTTCTTCCCGGGAAGTGTAACCAGTCTCAAGGAATATAAGTCGAGCCCTGACATGGCGTCGTATGTTCAGAGTGTCACTTCGATTCCGACCCGTGACGATGACGGATCCTTTGCTGCCAGCACTGGGATCTGCGTCAAGAGCGCCAGAATTCTTGAGCAGATGTTCGATTTCTCTCTCCTTAGAAGTGTTACATTCATGGCAGTCTGCATGTCAGGAGTCCTGGCCTTCATGGGTTTGTACATCTACTATCTATACTCTATAGGCATCCACTTATATGGCGCGGCTATTCAGGAATCTAGGCCATTTTAGTCTCGTTAAGGTATCTCCACTATCTATTTGCATGCATTTATACAGCGTCTTTTTAAACCTGCCTGCGATTTTGGAGTTTGAGAAGAATTCACAATTTCTTCGAAGTTGGATGAAACATGCAAATATTATAATCTTGTAATAATCGTACTTGTAAAAGAACATTTGCACATTGGGTAAAAACAATTCGTTGTCGATCATCTTACTTGTTTCTGAGCTGTTTCCCCGTTTCTAACCGCTCTGCGCGATGCTGACCGATTTCCTTTTGTAAACTAATCGTTTTGAACGCAGCCGACCAATTCAGGTGTTGCTCTGCTAAAGGTTTAAAGCGTCTTAAGCCTTTTTGAGAACGCTCAAAATGGTCATCAACGCTTAAAACTGTAAGCTTTTATTCTATCCCCGACCACTACCCGGTTTTTATGCCTGTGTGTTATGTTTTCAAAACTGTAATTGTTGTTCTTCCAGGCCTCTACACGCCGTTTGTATACTTAACGGAGAAGGCGATGAGCCTGGGTGGCATAAGTCGTTCGAAGGCCAGTCTGATCATCTCCGTCTTAGGGATCTGCAACACGGCTGGTCGTCTGGTCGCTGGTTGGCTGGCAGACAGACCCTGGTCAGATTCCCTCATCATTCACAATATGTCCGTCATCATCGCTGGACTCCTGACGTGCCTTGTGCCGGCACTTAACAGCTACGAACTACTCTGCATCTACGCCGCACTCTTTGGCATTTCATTAGGTCAGTAACTGAGCTCTCACGTTACATCTTAAGCTAATGAGAAAGATCGCAATCAGTGGCCTATACAAAACAATACAACGAAATTGGACATTGTTACACTTTCCTAAATCGTCCTTGCGACCTACCGGCAATGTTCCCTCTAATTTTTTTTCGTCGTGCGCGCACTGGCCGACCGCGTGAGCAGTGACATTTGAGACTTGAGCTATGGTCCGTGTAAGAACGAATATCTTTTGGGCTTAAACTAAAAGGCTATAAATTTGCATTTTATTGAAATAAAAGATGATCAGGACAAGTTAAACTTATATTAAGATTATCTCTAGTTTGTATTTTCGATCGTCCATAGAGGACATTAAAGCAAAGACTTACTTTCGAGTTTCGACCATTCCTACCCTAGTCTGCATTTGTACGCATTTGGCATTACCTCCCATCTCTATTGCCAACGTCCGCACTCCAACGGAGCACAAAGCCTTATTTTTCTTGCAGGGCTAACTGAGCTATGTAGCTGATTACTTTGAAAATGCTGCAACCAGAAGTGGGATGTAATTAGATCCAACGCGGCACGGACTGCTGTCGGACTGAAGTTGGTGTTTAAGGCGCAGAGTGTACTGAAATAACAAATTGGATTGGGGCATCCGCATTGGGCATTCCTCCTCCCCTTGTCTGGATTTGGGTGACCTCTCCTTTCGCCCTTTTCGGATTCCTTAATGGTCGACCCTTTGTGCAATTGCCAACGATTGTACATATGATCCAGGTTGATTTCTTCCAAGGCACCTCTGTTAGGTTTAAAAAACCTGTATGGTTGCGTCCTGGAGCATCTTGAAATTCTGACAAATCTGATTACTTCTATAACGCCGTTATCATAATGCCAAAGGCATCAACTGATGGTCGCTTCAAATGAGAAATCATAAGCAAAACCATAATCCATAGGAGAAGCCAGGTCGAATTCCTATGTTTCAGAGCAACCAGAAGTTAGCCTAAGTGAGTAAACGAGATGAAAGAGAAGAGTCTTAGTTATAGACCTGAATGACATCAAAGAATTGACACAACGAATAAACGATTACAGAAAATGCCGCTTATCTGTATTCCGACTTTCTGCAAGAGAATCGACATAAATTCTGTGTCAGGTGTATCTTTAAATATAATCCGACTTATATACATTCTATCGTTTACCACGGATGCAGTTGTTATATTGACATGAGCGTTAGCTTTCGCGCAAAATTTTCCCACCCACGAATCGACTACAAAGTCTCGTCACTTACCTACACCACACTTCATGCATCCCAACCACCCTATCTTCGTCACTTATTTACAATCCAGCCACTCCGTTAAACTCGATCCCCTTCTGCCCTAACACTTCTCCGCCCTCCCATCACCTCACCCTGAAAATTTAGAAATCGCTCCATAGTCATAACTGCTCAACCACTCTGGAATAAACTCCCTCCAGAATAACGACAATTATCTGACCCATCATACAAACTCACCATCACTTCACCCCTTGGATTCTCTGCCCAAGTCTTTCACTCAAAACCCAAGACACTCCTCTTCCGCATCTTATCCTGATTCCTCTTCTTCCCCTTGTCTACCCTGCAGCTCCAATTTAAAACACCATCCACCGTAGCCGTCTGATAACTGCCTGCCTGCCTGCCTACCTGCCTGCCTGCCAGCCTGTCTGCATGCCTCTTGGATCTTGACTTGGAACCAAACCTTTCTTGCCTGTCGATTTTCTCTTGACTAAGCGCCTGTGAATAAGCTGGTTCCCGCTACTTAGCCTACATTAAGCGCAGTAGAAATCCCGAGTTTACAATTACATTTACGATCACGATTGTACGGATTTTCTCAAGCACAGCAGCATATTGTAAACAACGTAGGCCTATTAAAATTTGTCACGATATGTAAAGCCTCCTTCAATACCACGGTTTGCGTTCTGTATTCAGTGACGGCAGTTCAGTCTCGATTTTATTCGTTTAACCATTCTATCTTAAACAGTTCACAAGTTGTTTTCCAAGCCAAAAATCCGCTGCTGGGTACTTTTTGTCTTGACAATTTATTTAATCCCATACGGTCAAATGTAAATAGTATTGAGCTATAAAGTCAAGTACAATAGTTACAAGAATATAAAGTAAGCCTACTAACCAACGGTTTCTGTACTATATAAACAAAGGGCTACTTACACAGCAGACCGAGTCATACGATATATCCGCGACCACTGACCAGTAGATGAAGGTATCATTCATGCTTTGCCCCTGGATCAAGCATCCCTCAGAAAGAGGCTAGAGTTCAGAGTTCAAACAGCGCGCGCACCGTGAGACTGATGACAACTAGTGACCAGCTGTTTGGCCAAATGTATTATGTGGACCAAGCGGGAAGGAATTTTCACATCATGGGCGGCCATATGGCTTTGCAATATAGGGTATTAAAATTTCGCCGTCTGAGCTAAATGGGGCAACTATGCCAGAAGTTGTAATAGTGAGCTGAAGTTAACGTATACCTGGTGTTATAGAATTGAAAAATGTTGTGAATCAATTTTTCAACATGTATTTTGAGGAGCTGTCCAATACTAATTAAGTTCAGCGATTTATTAAACAAATATTATATGTCATTGTCTCGCAAAAATACAAATTTTTTGCATATGTAAGCTAAAGAATTGCTAACACATCGGGTCAAAGTGACTTCAAAGATCCTCACTAATGAAGTTTAATGCATGGCCTGGTTAGCTCTGTCCTTAGCCAGCATGCTGAGTTTAAATCAGACTTGAATCAGTTTGAAACAGTAATTTGGTTCACAATAAAAAAGAATATCGTGTTCTAGCAATATTCTCCGAGCTCTGTATTTGTCTATTTATATAACGCCTTTTAAGAATCTCACAGTGTTGAGTTTGTAACTACCACAGGTAAGTTTATTAGCGGCAAAGAATGCATAAACTTATAGGTTATTCATTTACTGTCTAATACTTTCTGGATATGGTTTTGTAGCGGCTTTCATAGCGTTAAGATCGATCGTTCTGGTTGAATTGCTTGGCATTCAGAAGCTAACGAATGCATTCGGCCTAACATCGCTGTTCCAAGGTATTGCCGTACTCATCGGATCTCCTCTCACAGGTAAGAATATTGATCTTGTCGCAGGCCTATTGAACACCGAGGTAATGGGTGTCCTTGTCCAAATTTTCGATAGCTTTACGAATAATTTTTATTACAAAGACGAGTGGGCATCAAGAAAGCGTTGCAAAATTTCATCAAACTTTGAGTGTAAAAATTGCTCACAATGCTGTACAAATTTGCACAAAACTTTACGTCTAAACTATTTATTCAAACAAATCCTAGTTCTCATGGCTCAAATACCTACAGTCCTAAGTTAAATAAAAATTATGTGGTAACATAAAAGTTGAGAAATGGAATGCGGCATCCCTGCACCGATTTTTGGTCTTTTGCGGCGCCTTATAAGTTGTCAGACATAAAAATTTAAGACTCATTTTTAAACTGCGAAGATTTTAGGTTTAACGAAGCATATTGCAATGTCATGCGCACAGACTGAACTTACACTGTGTACTAATCCAGGGCCCATGTTACGTGACCGAAGGTTGAGCTGAAGAGCTACGAAAACGATGAGGTCAATTTATCAAGACGCCTTGTATCAGTTTTTGTGCTGATTCGTTTTATCTTCTGAACGAGACAGGGCTCGCACAGTTGTCGAGACAAAAACGCCTACTTGTTAGCAACACGTGGCAAAAACTGTCTTAAGGGACAATGATGACAAAGCCGACTTAAGATTGAAGTTATGAATAAATAGGCTAAGCTCAGTAGGTATATCGGTGCCAGGTGTGGGCGAGCAATTAAGAAACTCTGATCTACTCTTAGGATAAGCATGGTGCGTCATCTAATTCCTTCACAGGAAAAGAGATAATAGTGGCAAGACACCCGTTTGATTAATTATCTATGACGTCATTAGGCCACAAACACGCGGCTACGAGTCTGCTAATAATTTCTTATTAAGACGTCAATTAAAGAGGAAACAGACAGCTGTGGTGAAAAATATTGTCACGATTACAATGTAATGTAAAAAATGGGCACCACAACGCGGGAGCCTCGCAGTACACATCCATCCTGAAGACTGAGTTCCTCCCTCACCTGGAAAAATGGCCGCAGCTTTTCAGACGGACAGTCCTCTGGCCACCCTCGCCTGCAGTAACCCAGTACCTGACTGTAAACAGGATCCTTAAGAGTCTGACTCCTGATTGCCGCTGTCTCTACTATGCGATTTACCAAATCCAGCGTCTGGATCACCTCCCCCGGAACCGCTTTATGGGGTGTGGTCTTCTCCAACGGTAAGCGACTCAGGCAATCCGCGTTAGCGTTATAGCGTCCTTCTTTGAACTTTCAGGTATAGTCATACCCTGATAATGTCAAGATCCACCGAATAAGTCTGGCGGAAGCCATGTGGGGTACCGCTTTCCCTTCGCCAAACAAACCCAGCAATGGTTTGTGGTCTGTAGACAGAAGAAATTTTCTACCATAGACAAACTGGTGAAACTTCTTTACCCCAAACAGCAAAGCGAAACCTTCCTTATCTAGATGCGAACAATTTTTCTCCGCCGAATTCAAAGTCCTCGAAGCGAATGCTATCGGTTTCTCCCTGCCGTCGGCCAGAACGTATGAAAGTGCTCCAACTCCACATGGGACGAGTCGCAAGCTAAGAGTAAGTCTTTCTGTTCATCGTAATGTGCGAGGAAAGTAGCATTTGTCAATAGTGTTTTAGCGTGTTCGAAAGCCATCTGCGCGGCTGTACCCCACTGCCAGCCAACGTTTTTCCGTAAGAGTTGGTGCATGGGTTCCAATATGGTGGCTAAATGCGGAAGATCGGCGTTGTAAAAATTCAACATACCCAAAAATGCTCGCAGCTCCGTGGAGTTCCGCGGTGCTCGAGCTTCCACGATGGCTCGCACGTTTTCGGGCGATGGACGAGTACCCTCGGCGGTCACCACGCGGCCGCAGTAGACCACCTCTCGGGCGAAGAAAGAGCACTTAGATCGTTTCAGTCGCAGTCCCGCCTCAGATAAACGACGCAACGCTTCCCGTAAATTCTCAAGGTGCTCCTCATCCGATTTTCCGGACAACAAGATGTCATCCATTCGCACCACAACAAAAGGGATTCCTCTCAACACGTTCTCTAGAGCTCTGAAAAATTCCAGGAGCTGACTTTACCCCAAAAGGTAACCGACAATACTCGAACTGACCTTTGTGTATGTTGATAGTTAAACATTTCCGGGTCTCTTCCTCCAAAGGTAATTGTTGATAGGCATGGCTCATATCCAACTTACTAAATGTTTTGCCTCCACACAACGACGTGAACAAATCTTCAGTTTTAGGGATCGGATAGCGATCGAGCTTGGACACCTTGTTCACTGTTACTTTATAGTCACCGCAGATACGTATGTTTCCATCCGTCTTGACCATGGGCACGATAGGTGCTGCCCAGTCAGAATGCGTCACTGGACGGATAGTGCCTTCGCTTTCCAGCCTATCCAGTTCTGCCTCCGCCCCCTTTTTAAGAGCGTAGGGTAGAGGGCGTGCTTTACAGAAAACTGGTTGTGCGTGTGGATCCATATAGATCTTTGCTTTAAAACCTATCATGGTACCCAACTCCTCCCTAAACACGTCAGAAAATTCAGCCAACACTGGGTCGATGTTGACTGACTCTCCTTGTCGCAGGTGAAGTATCTCCTTCCAGTTAACTTTGAGTTCTTGCAACCAATTACGACTCATCAAACAGGGGGCATGTCCCGATGCCATCAACGCAGGTAGTGTCCATACTTGGGACCGGTATGTTACTTCCACATACCACTTTCCCATCACCGGAATCAGCTGCCCTGAATAGGTCTTAAGTTTTGCTGAGGTTGGTTGTAGCATATTACGACGATTCTGAGGTATACCCCCAAAAGTGGCCTGATTCAGGACAGTTACCGCAGCCCCAGTGTCTAATTCCAACAGAGTGTTCACTCCGTTCAATTTCACCTCCACCATATAGGGTTGGCTATTCATCTGAATAACCGTTCTTAGATGATAAGTAGTACCGTCCTTGCTACCGGTGCCCTCTGAGTCTGGCTCCAGTTTGTGAGTATTTCTGTGACTTGTAGGTTTTGGCCTCGCCTGTGTCGTCACGAACGAAGCTTTTGAAGGTTGTATCTTGTTAGCACGACGACGACAGACCCTGGCTATGTGTCCGCGTTTAGAACATGCGAAACACAATTCATCTTTAAATCTGCACTTTTGGGGATCATGTCTGCCTGTACAACGATGACATACTACCTCTGATGATCGAACTTTACTTTTCACACGGATCTGATTCACAGGCGTGACAGTCGGGAGCAGAGTCCCTTATCTCAACTCCAACGCGTCCTTAGCCGCTGTTTCCACCGCGACGGCTATCGTCATCGCTCTATCCAACGTCAAACCGTCCTCCGACAACAGCTTACGTTGACTGTGAGGATTGAACAGCCCACAGACCAATTTGTCTCTGAGGGTTTCGGATAAGAACGCCTCAAAAGCACAGTGTTAAGAGAGCCGTCTTATCTCTGCCATATACTGTAATATAGACTCACCTTCCCGCTGCGAGCGACGATAGAAACGGAACTGTTCAGCGATAACAAGAGGTTTCGGTGTAAAATGAGTCGTCAGGAGATCTGATAATTCCTCAAACGTATTCGCAGAGGGAATTATCGGCGCTGTGAGGCTTTTCAATAACGCATAACAACGACAGCCAATAAGGCTCAACAATGCCGGAACGTATTTCTCTTTTGGAACGTCATTTGTTTTAAAAAAAAACACCAACAACCGATCACAATACGACGTCCAATCATCTCCATCTTCGAAGGGATCCATTCGTCCGATAGTGGCTGCAATTGTAGGAAAATCCTCGTCGCCAATTTAATATTTGAAGAGTTTTTAAATAAATGCACAACCGTGCTGTCAACCCCCCAAGTCCGTTTTACATATGGCTGCCTTTCCTCCGACGACCACATATATGTCCCAAGATACCACAATACCACAGCTATACAATAAATTTGCAACTTATAAAAAAGTCGGAGGCATTTGAACATCATTAGGTAGGATTTGTATGCAACATTTTCTGTTCTGGAACTTCCAATTAGTGTAATCGATTACTTGGAAACCGTGTAGTAAGCCAGCCAGGGCTGCATTGCAGGAGTTACACAAGCGAAGTCGTGCCACAAATTTTGTGTAGAGCAGTTACTTGGCGTTGAACATGCCGCGACTGGTGGCATCAGGCTTACCTAAGTGATGCTTTCTTTACCCATGACACACATGTGAAGCAGCAGCGCAAGTCGACACCAATGGATCCTCGCCCACGAAGCGTATCATCGCTCGCAGATCCCTAAAAAGCTAGATTAAGGAGCACAGCAATTCCGCCGAGTGGAAACTCTGCCTGAAGCTCAACTCTCACGGTTCGCCACATACAATACACATGTAAACACTCGAGTTCCTCATATGGACAAAGTTTCCACTGAATTCAGCTAGTACGGTGCTACTCGCATATACAGTGGAGCAGCATGAGAGAGCACTTGGTCAAGTGAAATGGCGAGATAATGACCCATAGTTATGGATGAATGTATAGAAATTGCTTCCATACCAGTGTGTCACAATCAGTTACGTTCCAGTTTAATAACTGGCTTCCGCAACGATAAACGCAATAAGTTGCCTTAATATTTGAATTTCAACTTCGGTACCAATGAAACGCAGTTAAAGTATCAGTTTCGGCTTCCGTACTGATATATGGCAATGAATTGCATTCGCCTTTGATTTATAGCGCATATACATGTAGCTATGCTCAGTTAGGACTTCTGGCATTCGTAGCCATGTAGCGCAGTTAATTATGGTCTTTCTCGATGGTTGGCTTCCAGCCTTTAAACCAATCGCTCAACAACGTCCGTAATCAACCGGAAAGTATGCTATTCAGTTTTGCGAAAGGCCTCAAATAACTAAAAACTTTGCAAAATTATACCAAGAAACTGACACGGTTGATTTTAAGTCAATATTATAAGAGGTGAAGAATCTGAGGAGCAACGCATTAAAAATGCTAAACGCTCCATAAAACTAACTTAATCTAATGCATTCTATAATCCCGTCACTGTATTAAAGCACCCAATCAAAAGTTCCTGCAAAGTAAACTAAACCATCAGGTAGGTGAAATTACGAAAAATTCCAATGCAGCAAGACATATACCTGTACTTCATACAAATTAAAAATTATTATCGGTTATGTTTTGAGCACTTTGAATATTTGAACAAAAGTTCAGTAAAGTAACTAGCACGAATAAATTATATTAAACTGGAATAAAAAGGCTTAGTTCCGCAGACAATGGATGATCTTTTGCTCTGTTTTACTCCGCAGGTGCCATATTAGAAGCGACTGGTTCCTTCACAGCTCCTTTCATTGTCTCAGGCAGTTTGTTTGTTCTTGGCGGACTCATCTGCCTGCCTGCTCGACGGCTGGCAGCGTGGGAAGCCAAGCGAATCGAAGCCAAGAATCAGAAGTTAGCAGAAGCAGAAAAGGCATAGAATGTGCATCTTGAAAATCTTACTTATCTACTTACTTCTCATCGATCAGAATACAAGTGAACAAGACGGGATCTCGATCTGCTGTTGATCACTGAGATTTATAAAATCTAAATACCTTACATATTTTGTAATATTATATATTTGATGTACATTAATTTGTACAACAAGAGGCATTGGACATCTATATGTACTGTATATGCAATACATTACTAGAAATCTTATTAACCACTGCTACTACTTCTACTGCTAAAACTATCATTACTACTTCTCCCACTACTACTGCTACGCTACTACTACCACTACTACCACCACTACTACCACTACTACTATTACAATTGGTCAATATTAGTAAAATCGGACTTTGCGAATAGTTTTTAACAGTCTATATAAGGATCACATACTTCGCTGAGTTGGTGATATTCTGCCAGAATTTCTACCCTTCTCTAATCTAACCTCTGCTGAAATTTTCAATTCAGTTCTACTCTGCTGTCTGAAGTGGGTCGACAGAAGGAGTTCCACTCAGTCATCCACTGTGGCTGCGGATATATGATGACGGCAGAAACTAAATACGATACCCGAGGCCTGCGACTTAATCTCACGAAATGTGAGATTATTTCACATTCTTTTTTGTTCACTATTCACAAAACCCTGCGACTTTTTTCACCTACAAGCCATGAACGGTTGTTGGTTGCACCATATTCACTTGTGTTGAATCCCGTTGTGTTCAACTGTATTTCGTACTTTCGAGACTAGCACTCATGCTGTCTGGCCTTCCATGCTGAGAAATGTGCAAGTAAACGCTAAGCACAGTTTGCAACCGTGGTTGAGCATTGGTGTGCTGTAACTGCGATAAGACACCCGAACTGTAATTTTATCCGCTAACACTCATGCAGATAAGCGATTACTCGAAGGGTTGCAACCAAGTCGAGCGCATATTTATGCAGTTTCTATACCACTTGCAGGTGACTGGCTGTTCGCCATACATATGGACATCTGTGGCCTAAGATTAGGTGAAGAGATCCTACGAATTGCTGCCGATCTTAGATCGGTCATACATTAGCTACATGACAGTCTTTGTCGGTCAGTAGTTCCCGCCGACGATTTACATGGGCTTTCTTTCCGCCTTAGTACCGATCAAGTTGTCTTAAACGATTTTACCTGTAAGAGGCCCACTATTTCAGGCTTCCCCGCAATTTAGAATGCACCTCAACTCTTCAGAACAGACGGGAAAATACTTTTTGAGCCCACACTGATATGGTACGTGGCGCTCGGGCCGTGGCTTAATTTGGGATGTCACGGAGACAGACACTATGTCGCTCTGTTATCCGCCTGCAACGTCTACCTTGACCGAAGGAAGGAGGAACAGAAGAAGAAAGGATGGAAATTGGAGGAGGAAGTAGGGAAAAGGAAGGAGAGAGAAAGGTCGGAGAGAGGTAGCGAAGGGAGGGAGGAAGGGATGGATGGATGGACGGTCGAACGGAGAATGGGGACAAAGGAAGATATAGAGAATGGGAGGAAATGCTCATGCTACCTGGCGAGTATATCAGAACAAAAAAGTAGTTTGTCCAGAAAGGGTGATATATCAGGGTGAAGTTCTCCAAGTCAGCACAGGTCTTGACAAGTGATTTCATTCAGTACAGTGCAATATAAAGTAACTGAAATTTGATAATGCTCTCTTATAAGATAGTTCAGAAGTGCATACTGAAGCCGGGAAACAGGAAACATTATGAACCATAAACAGATTGGAACTGTAATTTTCAGTCTAGAGCGAGAAAGTAAGAGAGTCGGAGACACGAGGAGATAGAGCTATGAGGTATATGACCAGGGATGATAGGCAGTGTGGCAGATCATTTGCATGTGCTTTGTACACGAAGAATGCCAGCTCTTGAAGCTCGTACAGGAAGCCAGTGTAGAAAGAAGAAAGGAGGCGTGATATGCTTTCGGTAAAAAAGTTCAGACACCTTTTTTTGTGCAGTCTAGTTCATTGTTGTAGTTAGAGGAAGCAATGAGAGTTCAGAGAGTATAGAATTTCAGTAGTCAAGCCTTCTCAGAACAACGCTTTTTATCAATAGTCAACTTCACTGGACTTCCGGAGAGTATGCTAATAAGTTTGGCGAAAGATATCAATAACTGTTCAAATAAAACTAAGAAATTGAAAGGTTTGGTTTACAAGTTCGTATTTTAAGAGGTCACCATCTGATAGCACGTTGAACACAGCTCGTCAAATTTAATATCTCGCACAGTGGCCTATTGAAGTGGGTTAAAAATTATTAGTATAAAACGAAGAGGAAACCTAAAAATAATGCTGTTTGAAATATCACCAGTGCAAGAGTCATGTTACGGTGTTGCTTGTCAATCACAGTTGGCTAGGTGTTAATGGGGAAAAATTGCATAGTGAGCTGCACTTGCGGTGTTGATGAAAACTGATGTAGCATGCAATTTGCAAAATTACCGTCTGGAAATCTGTTAAAAGAAATTAGGGGACTCAGTTAACGGGGTTTGTTGCTAATTTGGTCTTATCTTAGGTTGTCTATTAATATGTTGTTTTGAATGACCGGTTAAATCGATTGTTCTACGGTATCCAACAATGCAATTAAAACGCCAAATAGCTAAGCATAGCGACTCAAAATTCACAACTGAGTTTTAAAGATACAAACTAATGAATGATGCTGAAACACGGCGCTTAAGCCGACTGAACCGAATTGAGGTCGCTCTGTCCCACGTAAACTGAATATGTTGGCACTTGATGAGTTGAAGGTTCGTGCATTTGGTTCAAGTGGAAGTCGTTCGTAAGACCCACTGGAACTTGTTGGTCTGTGTGTACATTTCTGGCTGAATTTGTGTTGTAGTTGATTGCATTATAGTCTTGGTTTTTCCTGCCTTTAGCTGAAGCCCTGAAAAGTTTACAAGAAAACGTCAGAGCCGCAATACAAGCTAACTAATTAGGCTTAAATCCTAACTGTGCTCTGTTTATTATTTAATAAATAGTCTATGAGACTAGAAACAATCTACGCAAATCAAAAGTTTAGCAAAACCAACAAACAGTTAAGTCACTTACTGTCTAAATATAATTTCATAAATCTCACAGCATTGCAAGTACCAGTTGAAGACTTAAAACGGTATATTTGTTAAGTATTAGCTGTCAACTCGTCGGTGTTTAGCGACATCTTATGGCACTTCTTATCTAGCATCAGAGTCTTGCGAGATCCTTTATTTGATGCAGTATCAAACAGCAATTTTGGTATTTTGTCGACTCTGCAAGGGTTTTTCAGACACGATCACATGTGGTTAAGACATTTCGCCGATAACATAGGGCCATACAACCGTGGCAACCTGTAACAACACTAGTCAGTGCACACTGATCATAAGCAACTTGCTCTTGCCTGCGTAAACAAACAATTCCGATGCATAAAACGGCAAGACAGATTGTCAGGGTAACTCCACCAACAGCCACCATAGCTAACACTAAAAATAACACAGAACACTTTGTTATAATCACCGGCAAGTATAAAGTTACAATATTAGAAACTTCGAAAAGAGTTTCGACAGTTCAATACTGTACGTGCTTCAAGTACTCTCCTAGCTAAAGTTAACTTATTCCGCTTTGAATCAAGAATGTATCCTCTAACAAAACGGGTAACCCACCCGTCATTATTCTCCCTGCTCAGTGAACAAGGGTTACCAAACACAGTGCCAAATTTCGACAGCCGGAAGAGACATTCAGCTCGGCGAGCAACATTCGAATACGAAAGAACTCGACATTCTTTCTGAACTCTTAATAACATCAACATCGTAATACAGCGAGCCTCAACAGCGCTCTTCCTACCAGCTGGACAGCCCGTGTTGGATTATCGAACTCACATAGACTATAGAATGTGC
Source organism: Norana najaformis (assembly GCA_964023275.1). NCBI lineage: Eukaryota > Metazoa > Annelida > Clitellata > Crassiclitellata > Hormogastridae > Norana > Norana najaformis. The sequence goes on from OZ029915.1 coordinate 11,973,197, forward strand.
TTCTGTCACTGAAGGTGTTTTTACACAACAAATACGGTGTTGCATCTTTTGAGGTACTTTCCAAGTTAGAGATTATAGTAATTGGTAATATTAGACTTTAGATTGTGGACTAGTAGGGTTAAACGCAGCTATTGTATGGTTAAGTCTATGTTAGAATGACTTAAGATGAGCAAATATTGCACTCGATCATTGGACATTACGACTCTTGTTGTCCCTCGTACCAGAACAATTTTGGGTTCTACAGTAGAGCATACTCAGTTGCTGATCCTGGGCTTTGGAATTTGCTGCCACGTTCTGTTCATTCTGTCAGTTCTGTGATGTCATCCAGGTCTAAACTTAATGAGACGCATCTGTTTCAACTTGCTTGACCCAACGCAGCCTAGCTTCTGGTTTCTCTGACCTATAAAAATTAGACCCTGCTTCTCCAATGGATTATGGTTTTGGATTGCGATTTCGACTTGAAGCGACCATCGACTGATGCCTTAGGCGTTATGATAACGGCGCTATAGAAGTCTTTTAGATTAGATTAAGATCAAAGGGTTATGATTTACATTGTGGATTACTTTGAAATAATGGCTAAGGTTAGAAGGTCGGAATTTCGTAGTCTAATATTTTATGCGTTGTAGATTGTGCATTTGTTTGGATATAAATGAATTGGTCGAATAACTACAAATGACGTAACCGTTGCTGTAAGATAGCTTACCTTGCTCATCACTCCAGTGTTCCGTCTTCAGTTCAGAGTCCACGACTGGATCGCTGTCTAAAATATTTCAAAATGACAAATTCTATGAAAATATTCATCTTAACCAGCTTTTCAAGGGATTTCACTGATGGCAGCCGCAGAGGCTTACGAATACGTTCTAATTTACAATTCCCCCAAACATCGACGACCAATTGGCAAAGCGACTAAGGTCATGTCATACTTATAAAAGAGATCTACATGTTTAAACACTGTAAAAATTTTTGCTACTTGTTATAGTTTTCACTTAATTATTCAACAATTCCAGCCCATTCCAGTGCATTATCAAACCCGGTTTTGATATATTCGATTTTGGGAGGGTTTTCAGGCACGATTGCATATCTGAAAAGCACTGATCCATTGCGGATGACAGGATCTGATTTCTTTATACAAGAATAAAGTAATGAAGAATGTAATATAAAACTCAGACCTTGACCGTTTGAACAGTTTCCAAAGACGCCAATCCACTTTTCTCCTTCGCAGTGAAGATGCCAAGTTTGGCGACTGGAGTAACATCCAATCACGATCGAATCATCGTTTCTCTTCAACCAAGCGTCCTCTGGTGGAATCAAGTCCGAACAACCAACAGCTAAACATCGTGAAAAAGTTAACTTTGTTAGACATTAGGCTTTGTTTATATATGTAGTATGTATGTGAATATATGTGCATGTATTAATGCATGTATGTAGGCCTGTATAGGAAAGGCCTTGTCTGCAAAAGTCTGTTAGGGCTCAATCAATAACAAGTCAACTGGTTGCAATGAAATTTAGATTAGAAAACGGAAATGTTGTAAACCATATAAATACAGACAGACATGTTCACTGGCTTATTTACTACTAAGTCCGCTTTTAACATAAATGAGGCCTTTCTCCACATTTAAACTATAAAGTCCACAATCGTGTGTTTTTAATAAGCAATTAAAATTTCCAATGTAGATGATGTCTACAAATACATACATGTCATACATACATACATACATATAAACATGTATGCATTAATAGCTACATACATACGTACGTACGCATGTACATATAATCATACACACATACATGCATAAATAGATATATACATACATAGATTCACACGTACATACAAATGGCTTAGACCAGACAAAAGGGAAATTTTCGTCAAATCCTACCTTCCACTCTCAGCATAAATTGTATGCCACTGCTGATGCCTTCCTTCTGATCGAACGGGTTGAAAAATACTTCTACGGCATTTCCATTTGACAAATATAAGTCGCTTTCTCTTCCGTCTCCACAAATCGTTACATTAGTTTTCGGTGCAGCTTTATCTAGAATGACGCCGTAACTCTGACAGGGCGGTTGCTTGTCTCCAGCTCGTCTCTGACCAGCCGGCAAAGCTTTGAAGTCCAAAAGAGCAATGCGGATTTTCTGGCCAGTAGGTGCCTCCAAAGTCCACGGTTGAAACTGAGTTCCACAGACTCTTTTGGGTTCAGAAGAACCGATTATGTGAACCGGTTGCATAGAAGCCACGACGGAACACGAACGTTCTTCATCTGCAACTGTAGCCAATTCACTTAGAGTGTAAGTAAAACTATATTTTTGTGACTTAGGGTCACTTATCTGTAGAACTTGTTTTGTTTGTTATTTGCTATTAGACAAAGTTGCATTTAACAGCTGCATACAAAGAATTGCTCAAGCCAGAACTTACAATTTTCGATTAAAAAGTTATCTTAAATCATGAAAATCAACCTAATAAGCAGTCAATCAACACAGAATCGGTTAAGCAAATTTGGTCAGATTCAATTCCGAGTCAAAATCTAAATGTCGTTCATTACAGAGTTTCTGTGATGAATTAGCATTACGCATCACTATATGTTGTATTGTTCTGAAACAGTTTGATTAGTTAAGAACGAATACCAACCACTGATGCAATCGTAGCTGACTTCAAGATAGACAATCAAACCAGGAAAACAGGGCTTGACGTTTTCAAGCGAATTGTCTGAATGCCGAACTTCGCACTCGGTCTTTCCAGAACATTTGCGATCCAGGATGTTCACGACATCTGCTGAACAGCCAAGATAACGAGGATCATCTCCGAATGCAGCAACTTCTTCCGCTGTTATACACCGTCCGATACGCATGCGTCCAAAGCTGGCACTTCTCATTAGTATTACCTCGTTCTTCATACATCTCGGATGAAAGGTTTCATACTGGCAGAAGTCTTCGGTTACCGCTACATTTACAAAATAATCATTGTAGGTAGAGCTAAATAGAGTATAAGTCAATGAGACAAAACTGCAGCCAAATAATATTTATTTAAAAAATGCTAGTACTGGTCATCTACAAAAACAGCCAGCTCTAGAAAATATTTAAGGCTCACATTTACTCTTTACATGTGTCGTTTTTATTCTAAGAAACCTTAAAACTCATTCTTAAACTAATGAGTTTTACATTATTGCATTGATAATCATTTTGCAGTCGTAGACTGCATCAGGTTTCATAAAAACAAACATCAACTGTGGTTGATAAACATAAAAGAGAGAAGGTAACTGTTTGGTTCATGTACTTTGTGGCAACTCACCCTTCACAACTTCTTCTTCTGTGCATAGGAATGGAATTCCGCGTTGGTGGCTGAATCAAATAGCTGTTTAGTTAAATATCTGACCCATTCTACCGACTCACCAGCTCTGCGTCTCTTGCAATCTCTGTGCAGGTCTTTCACTCAAAGCCGAGATATTCCTCATCAGCAAATCCTCTCCTGATTCCTCCTCTTCTTCTAGTCTTTCCCGCCACTCCAGTTCAAAACACTACCCACCACACCTGCCTGACCCTTGGATCTCGATCTAGAACCGAAGCAGTTCTTACCTACCTACCGATTTTGTTTGACTGAACGCCTATGGATAAGCTGGTTCCCGCGACGTGGCTTTCTGCTGGTGGAAAATCTAAAGATTACGATCACGATTAATCTATCGGGCTTACCAGCCGTTTTGCTTTCAGTAAAGTCCTGATTATTTCTATGACTCATTGGACAGCACATTCCAGCCTTAGCATTATATAATGCATTATATAATGCAGGCGTATTTATACTCCTCCCATCAAAGAGAATCAGTTAAAGATTTTGTGATTCAAATTAGTTCTTCGAAATTGCATTTAATAATATTAAAATATAAAAATTATAAAAATGTCAGCGTCGCATTGAGGCATACCTGGTTCTTTCCGGACTAATTCTGACGAAGACGCATGTATGTCTAACAAAGTCCAGATCATCACCGTAAAGTAATGTCGATCTCGAAGAGCCATTATTACACGTTGGATGTAAAGTATTAGAAATAAAGGAATTCTTACGCTTCTGCTGATATCAGAATAGTTTGCGTTTCTAATATATTCGCCCAGAGCGGGAGTTAGACTGATGCGCAACTTCAGAACAGTAGAAGTTAAAGCTTTAGAGATCCGCTCGATTTTTTTTTGATTGCAGACTCATATGCGCAGTGAACAGCAGTTATGCAGATGACCTTCATATGGCAGCCGCGCATTAGTTTGCCTAAAGGGCGGCGGCAATTCAATGACTTAGATTCATGCATATGATTTATCGTCAGAGGTCGGGGGTCGTCTCAAAACGTATTTCGGACTCTTTCGAATAGATTTCTTTGCATAGGCTGAAAACAATATTCGTCTAGCAAGGATATTAATGAACAGAGGTAAATCCGTTGTAATTTAAAATTAGCTTAAATAATTATTTAGTTTTCTTTATTCTATGTATGAAAGTTTCTATCCTACCAAAATGTATGCTGTAGGCTTATAGCGAGCTGCGTGCGATAATAAAACCAACTAGCAGTTCTCTATGTAAATCTCTTTCTATATTAACGAAGGTCCAAATATTGAGTTGTAAAAATTTAAAGCTTTCTCAAAAATCACTTTTTAGCGAAACGCTTTCTAAAATGTTTATTTTGTTCATTGGTCAATTCGCGCTAAATGAGAAACTAGCTTTTTTTCTCTACCTCCGGGCGTAATAAAGTATACGCATTGTTTTACATCATTGCTATTGCTGCTACGATTGCACTCTTATCATCATCATCATCATCATCGTCATTATCACCACCACCACCATCATCATCAGTATTATCAGCGTCATCGTCATCATTGTCATCTTAGTCATCAACCCACTGTCACCAAGGTCATTGAGAGATGGCCCGGACCAGTGGGGTTAGCTCTCCGTTGCCTCTACCCTGCACATCTTTGATGTTAGGAAGTTCCACTTCCGCGATCATGCAGTTCGATCCCCAATCGCAGATGGCAAGAAGCAATAGTTAAGTGTCAACAAAAGGTTGCCAATGATGCAAATGGCTGGCTTTACCTATTACCGTCAATGCCTTTTACGTAGCTGCTCCAAGTGAAATAAGTACGTAGTCGTAATTATCCTCTCAGTTCCTATGCTCAAGATTAACCTTTTATAGAAGGGCGAATAAAACCAGTGACGGGCAATGATTAACTACTTTAAAAGTAGTGCAACTACAACTACTTCACGCCTACGATTCCTCGCTCAGCCGATAAACATATGGCGTGTTAACAAATGTCTTACTTACTTACTTACTTACTACTAACTACTTTCCTTATTTTCTCATTTTAGAAATTTGTAAACCTGAACCTCTCAAACTGTTTCATTTTAATAAAAAAACTTTTAATGTAAAATTTGAAGCAGATCGATAAACATTTACAGATGGCTCACGGGGGACAAATTTTACTATGCACCAATGTAAGAGACAACCTCCGCATAGTATGAACTTTACAAAGCGAACTTTACAACAACTGCGATGTCAACTGGAGAAAGACGCCCTGTTTGATAAAATTCTTTTTAAGAGCAGCACAGACTCAGAAGAAAGTCAGTCTGAATCTGACCATCAAGTTCCAAGTCCCAGTACGAGTACTGCTAGCTCGCAACGAAAACGAGGAAGCCAGTGTTATATCACTACAACTGACACCTACGATTGATCGAAAAGGATTAACTGACAGAGTCACCATGATCATTGTATTTGAAGCGTCTAGGGTTCTCGGACAAGATCCAGAAGCATTTGCGTTTAACAGGTCAACCATCCAGCGTCTACGTCGAAGAAAAGGAGAAGCAACAGCTGCAGGCTGCCGAGGCATTCAAACCAAACACGACCCTGACCGTCCACTGGGACCGCAAGCTAATGTTTGATTTGACAGTGAAACTGTAAATATCAGAGACTGTTAGACCTAAGCCCATAAATGGAGGAGGGCAAATTTAAAAAATTCTATTATGCTCGGTGTGTTTGCCATCAAATACTCTGTGCCAACATTATTGAAATTCTGAGGTATTGTGATTTTTGAGACATACGACATTTCATGTGCTAACGTTAATATATACAATCACTCTGTAGAACATTCCGAAAGAGTCATTCCATCCATATTCATGATTTTGGTCCTTACAGACTACAGTAGTTAGTTTCTCATGATGCATCAAAATTTTAACTACGAAACCTCTAAGACCATGTAATAATTTTAGCATATGAACACTGCATTCCTTTTTCATATTGTTTTCATGTAGTTGTTGAGTGGACAACGATTATCCCACATTACTCAAAATGCTGGAGATTGTAGAGGTACTTGGTCTAAATAACAATTTTAAAACTGTATCATTTATGGATTTTGTGCAGTGCCTGCCCAGAAACCGAGTTTTGTTCATTTAAAATAAATAAAATGTCATTTTTTAAAGGTTCTTAAGTCTCTCCCGAAAATGATTAAGATGGCAATTTTAGTCATCTGTATAAAGCAACTACAGCATATTATATGGTGAAGAGTTTGCAATTCTATGCATTTTAATCAATAAGCCACATTCTTTCAAAACTGCCACAAAAATGTGAAGCATTGCCACTCTTCTTACTATTTTTCTATTTTGGAAACTACAGCTACTTTTCATAAAAAATATGTTATGAATGTTAACAAGTAATGAGTTTGTTATTGCTATGTTGTTATGAAATTTTGTTATTTTGTTATGTTACTGTTGTTTTGCTGCAAGAACCTAGGTTTAGGATAATTGTAGGATCACGTGCCTTTAGCAGCTGTGCTCCTCGCATTTGGAATCATCTACCAAAAAGGCCCGACTTGCAAACTAGCTACCATCTTTTAAATCACTTCTTAAGACTTACTACGTTACTCTGGCTTTTGCATGATTCCATCTTGGCCCCTAGCGAACATACATTCGCAACTTAGATTCAGGTTACTGACATTGCGCGCGTTATAAATGCTTTAAATAAATAAATAAAATAACATATTAATTTCTCTTTTAATTTTTAATACGGTAAATATCTATAGGTATAACACACACAAATAAAGGCAATGTGGAGTCCTAAATAATTCTTGAAAGTGTTAAGGGGTCCGGAGACCAAAATGTTTGTTTGAGAACGGCTGATCTGGAAGAATTCAGAAAAGCACTTTGATGCCAGGAAATAGAACGCATTATTAACCACTGGCTGAATGGTTGATATCTTCAATGACTTTTAAGGCATTTGTGCACAGTTACAATTCCACTGTTCAAGAGATCCTGCCTCCCTTGAAGCCGTTTTTCTTTTAATATATGGGCCTTCCTATAAAAGTTAGGAAATGACCGTTAGGCCTCGCATTATAATGCTTATCGTGTCTCTCACCCTGGTTAGATTGACATTATCAAAGGCCGACTTAACTACCTACCACTGACAACTAAATCTTTTCCTTCATTAATATTAGTTATAGTTTGGTTTTTTCTTTGCGCCAATCCCTTTTGTTTTCTTTCGGATCTTTGCCTATGAAACAAAAACAAGCAATAAACAATAAGCATCAGAAATCGATTTCTTACCCGTGAACGCACGGCACCTGTTTTTCAAAGGACAACCCTTCTTTTCCCAACCGTTCTGTCGCTCCTCCATATCTGAAAGAAGGTCTTTAACAAGGGTTCGTCCTTCAGGTCAGAAGATTTTGCTGCTTGCGTAATTTTGGTATATTTTCAGACGTTGTTGAAAATTTGATTTTCAAGAATCTCGTAATAGTTTAAAAGTGTTGTCAACATTTCTCTTTGGTAAAGTCACTTGACAATGAACTTTTATTGGAGGCAAACAGGGTTATTACGGCAGTTTTAGCTTTGCAATAAGGTAATTCTAGGTGATTCAGTAAGGTAATAAACGAAATTAATCTAAAGTGACATTTCTAGGCCTTTAAACATGAATATCAATTTCAGTGGCATGCATTTGTACTGTGAGTCGAATAAAACCTCCGCCAAAACCTTATTTGACATCATCAATGAGGTTTAAAGTATTTGTGCTCACCAAATTCTTCGCGATTCTGCCCTCCGCGTTTGTCGTTTTTCTTCAAAATGCAAAATCATTAAAATCTGTAAAGTCTTATTCTCGTCAATAGACATTCATAAGAAGAAGTCATTTAGTCTTTTTATAAAGTGTAGCAATTGCTATACTAACACTGACTTGAGCTAAAGACCAAATCTGCCTATGAGTCGCCTGCATACGCCATTGTAGCCGAGTGCAGAAATGAATGTCTTCACATCGCTTCGATTAAATCAGACAAAGCCACAGTACGTCTGGCAGGAACACGACAGGCGACATCAAAGACTGAAGAAGACAAAGGAAGCAGTAATCCTCATATTCCCGTTAATCTACACTAGACAGGACAGATTGTTGAGTCATACGATGATATGTATATACTGTATATATATATATATATATTAGTGTATATAATTGCCAGCATATGTAGGCTATATGCCAGTATCATTGTGCATATATTACTGAAATTAGGCTTTGGGGAAACTGCTATGCTAGGCGCTATATTGAGTCTCTATATACATACATATTTATGAGGACATGTAAATATCGATGGAAACCACTCACACTGCTTTTTGAGACTTGTTCCGAAACTGCATTTGTTTCATTTGTTTCTTCCTAAAATGAAAGACAGAAACTAAAAGTTACTGATCTAGAATGCGTTGAGTTAGATACAGTAGAATATTTATGCGGTCTAGATGAAATGAGTGCATTTTTAATGTCTGTGTTTCCTTTATGTGCAGCCACGGCCACATGTTATTTAACTATAATATAATTATAATTATAACTGCAATGTAACATTTTGTTAGATTATGCATCAATATGACAAAACTAAATTCATCAGTATTGTTTACTTCAAGTAGTTTGTCTTTTAGTCTTTTAGTCTGGAAAAGAGGAGAACTTCTGAGAGGAAAGCTGAATATGAATCTAAAGAAAAGAATGGCAAAATGCTTCATATGCAGTGTAACACAAAGTTGCTAATAGGTGGGTAACATTCATGTATGGTTCTGAGACATGGACTATTGGAAAGGCAGAAACTGAGAAACTAGAGGCATTTGAAATGTGGATATGGAGAAAGACTGGTCAAAATCAGTTGGAAGGATTATAAAACCACTGAGGAGATGTTGCACTTGGTACAAGAAGAAAGGACACTGGTCAGTACAGTAAGCAGGAGACAAATGAACTGGATTGGTCACATGCTGCGTGGCAATTCTCTCCTGAGGGCAGTGATTGAGGAAAGAATTAAAGGAAAGAAGGTTCCAGAAGGACCAAGAAATATGCTGTTTGATTGGATAATGGATAAAGAAAGAAGATAAGGCTACAAAGTAGTTAAAGAAAGGGCACAGGACAGAGAAGAGTGGCGTCGTTGGACTCTTGGACCTGCCTAACGGCAGAGCACTGAATAAGAAGTTGGTCTTTAAAATATACTTTAATTGGCTCCTGAGGTTAATTCAAAGGGGCCGCAATTAATCGAAGAAGAGGTTTAAACCCGTACTGCTGAGTCATGAGCCAAGTGAATGACCTGCGGGTTTAAAACTATTCACGGTTATCATTTGCTGTGCACTGATGTATTCAGACGTTGAAAAAACTTGTGAAAGTTATTCAGACTTTTCTAGAGCGAAAACGACTTTGATGGCTCAATGATTTCTGAGGACTGCGTTTAGTCGTCGACACTTTTGAAGCCAAGTCCAAGGTTTGGTGTCGCCAAAATTGCTGATACCCTGTTCTAGTCATTCACATTTTCGGCTGGTTTTTCTGGGTTACTCTGGCTCTTTTGCCCATTGTCTTTTGCCCACTTCCGCACATTCTTTGTGATTTTATCGCTTAACTTATCCTGTTTGCCCCTTTATTTTTCTTAAAACTATCATCATAGTGAATAATCCTGGCCGAAACCTGTTTTGGGCAAGTATTTGGCGTACTCCCTAAATTAGTAGCCTTCTGGATCTGTCCATGTGTGAGTCTCACTAGTAATTTGTTGCCGTGAAGTATGGCGCAATTTTACATGAAAATACTTGATTTTACCATGCGATGAGCGGTGGCAGGACTGTGCTTCCAATGAGGACGAATGTCGTCAGTACGATGCAAACGTTGATTGCTCTGGCGGGACTCGATGTGTCTTGCGTAGTAATCGCTTCCAACTGAACGTAATCGTTCATACCTATGGCTGAATAACAGATTTCGTGAACATAATAACATGTGAACTTAATTCGGCATATGAAAAAGTAATCTGGCAAAATGAACCAGACAGCAGCCAAAGTGACTTTGGCTGCCCATCGAGGTAATCGTATTGTCCATATTCAAGAGAATTCCTCAATCGAACATTCTTCCAACTTGAATCACGCCACCCCACGTCTCAACTTTCAAGTAATCGCAATCTTATCGTAATCGTAGTCTCGAGATTACTACAGCCCCCGGAAAAAGCTAAGTTTCGGAAACCAGCAGCGCTCTGTCAAATCAAAATTGGTAGGCATGTAAGATCAAGCATCGAATTAAATTATATCTTATCTAGAATCATTGAAGAGACAAGGCAGACGACTTTGATTTTGATTTTTAAAAACCTCTAAACGCAGATTTTGAGGCAGTAAAAGTCAGAAAATGCATACATACATATTTACTTACTTAGTTATTCACGTACTTGCTTACTCGCTCACTCAATTACTCTCTTGCTTGCTTGCTTATTTAGATTTTTACCACGTGCATGCTTATAAATGCTTATACATACGTGTGTACTTACTTACTTACTTATGCCGACGATTTGTCGTTCAGCCGATGGACATGTGCTGTGTTAACAAATGTCTTACTTACTTACTTATGTGAGTAGAAAGACTTTAGTATACATACGGTTATACGTTGTAAAGCGTACAAAGGAGTGCTTGTTGTCGTCGTCGTCGTTGCCGATAAACGATGCCTCTGTCTTCTGGAATCGTCCCGCAAGACTAACAAATGGCAGCGTCAGCGGCAGCGTCTTCTCTGGCTGCTTCACCTCCGTCATTAGTTTCATCGATGCATCTTCCGCCAACTCCGCTGAGTAACAATTGCAACACACAGCGTCACGTAAGTCACGATGACAATAATAACAGTAGTAGTAATAAGCAGGATTAGAAAAGCAAGAACGTGAGGAAAAACAAGAAGAAAAATATGAAGAAGAAGGAGGAGGAGACTTGATTTTCTTGGTCTCGGAATATGATGGGGTGCTAGACGCTTCCTCGTTGTCTGATCTTTCCACCAAGAATGTGCAGTCATTGTATTTAAACAGAAGTTCTTGGATTATTGCTATTTTTATTACGATTATTATATAGTGTATCGACAGCAATGACAGTGTAGGAGGACTTATTAAAAGACGAATACGACGATACCTTCTGATGTGTTGCAGCGACTCACAAACTTCTCAAGACCACTGTTATCTGGATTGTGCTGATTAAAATAGTCCTTATGATGCCAGCAGCTATCAGTGTGTGAGGTCATTTCGAATATTATACAAGATGTTTCTTTGATGCAGGCTTCTTCGCATTCTTTCCAGACAGATTTTGCTGCTATGAGTGAGCCAGAATCCATGAGTGAATTAGGATATTCCGTGAGATAGTATCCTGTAGCTAAAAGAAACATTTCATAATGCGTAAAGCAAATTAAATTATAAGCCCACAATTGATCGGAATTAATAACATTTCTGAGCCCAGATAACAATTGCCTTAGTTCTTCACGGTTCGGACGACAAAGATAAACCCTCCTTTGTACGATTTACAACGTATAACCGTATGTATATTAGTCTTTCTACTCATATAAGTAAGTAAGTAAGACAAATCCGAAAAGTAACGCAGATCGGTTGGATGGTGAACAAGAGTCAGACCGCGTAGCTTAGAAGGTGAAGGCCGAGAGGCAGCAGAAGAAAAACGGCTAAGTTGGACTCGTGAACCTGACTGAGCGGAGAAGACATTCTGTAAATTGTTCAAGTTCAAAGGGCAGTTACGAACCCACCTTTGGCCCATGCTGGACACTGGCGAGAGATACGATGAAGCTCGAAGTTATCATCGGTTAACTTCAATGGATCGTCAGGATAGGGACTCCACCAACATCTCTTTGTCTGTTCCTCGTACACGACGTATATACAGCTCAAATGACTGATGCACCAGTGTCGGCAACTCCCCAAAGATAGTGCTTGAAATAATTGCTCTTTGAAGACAGTTGTTACCGATCCTTGTACAGCAAAAGACCCGTAAAAAGCTGTGGAAACAAATACATCTACACCCATTCTAAATCAGCAGCATAATTGTTAATTGCGCTCTGCAAAGAAATAACTTTAAAATGATACAAAATTAACGATAAAAAGTGTAGATAGGTACCACGTACAGAAGCGTCGTGCAATAGTCTGCTATTTTAATATAATTCAGCGAAAAGATATGTTTTATGTTGTGCGCGATAGTTCAGTCGTTAGCGTGTTGGACTGTCAGCTGTAAGGTTGTGGGTTCAAATCCATGCCAGGGCAGAATTTTTTTCGAGATTTCAACTCCACTTGAGCTCCCTAGACCACTCAACAGTAATGACTACACTGACCTACACTATCAGTGGACGATCATTCGGCGAGGTAGAGGGCAGGTCAGTGGCCTCATATGCCCGAGGCTAAGAAAATGAAGTCGCTAACACTTCCTACCAATGGCCGCCTCTAGCGGATTGCTTAAGGGACTGCTCTCCTCTTCTAAAGGAGAAATGAAGGTAGACATGGATACCACAAGTTGAAGATCATTATATATTAGTAGACTCCAGGACACAGTTCTAGAGTGATTTAACGATTTCTTACCCGACACTATAACTGCTGTTACTGGGACGGCCATTCACGGTGATCGCATATAGCGAAGATTTGATCGTTGTGTCGGAGCAGCCGAAGATAGAAGGGAAAGAACATTGATTAGTTTGAATCGCAATGCCCTTTTCTTGTTAATTCCAGCCACTGGAATTTATCCCCCGTTTTTTGTGTGAACTCATTTTTCAGTTGGAAGATAAGTGTTGCAGGTAATGAAACAACACCGAAATATTTTGCCAAAACATTCTTTAATCGTAGTAAATAAGTGGCAATAGAAGACACGTGATCATTTTGGCTATTACATTGTCAAGATTCTTAACCCGTGATGATAGTATGAAAAGGAAAGTGTTAATGCACTTGGTTACACCCGTGTATAGATATCATAGAAAGAATACAAAGGTTAAAAGCTAACACTCTACAGAAACCCTTTAGAAGTATGATGCGGAGATCAGTGGATCCATCGGCTGAGGTGAGACACGACGAATTCAACGGCTGGATGCCTTAATAAACTCATGAATTGCATTGGGATTTCTATAGCGACCAAAAGGGAGGATGCAACACTGGCAGGCGCAGAGAATCACTGCGTCTGCCAGTATTTATCCACAGCGCCAAGTCGTCACCAAGTATGTAGATATAATGCATGACGATGCTGTTGTGAGATGCAGTGAACGGAGTAAAGAGTCTGTTGCTCTGACGGGTATACACCAGAAAATTAAGTCTTCTCGGCGCTTGACATTAGCCACTTGGTCAATCACTCCGCAGCAACAGCGTTTGTGTTCAAAACAAGTGACCGGACAGACTATATGGCCCCGTGGTACCCTATCAGCCCCACATACAGTAAGATGCAGTACGATGTCCAGTATCAGCAAAGCTGCATCTCTGCCTTTATTATTATCTAACTACACGTGTGGAAAAAAGAAGACACAAAAATATGTAAACAGTTATACAAGTAGAGAAAAAGGAGCTAACTTACGTGCGCAGACATCGCAGTAATCCCACTTCTGCTTCTCATCAACTGTGAAACACCAAGGTCCTGCGTAACTTAGGATATCTGGATTTCTTAACACAGATTTATTCACAATTAGTTATTGCAAAATCATTCACAATCAAATTGCTTGATCCAAGGTATGCCACAAATACAAGAAAACTATTGCTTGACTCCACGATATTCATATTGAAAGTATGGCAGAGGAAATCTGTGCATAAGTATGTACGCAAGCGCAAATTAATAGTGAGCAACACAGTAGTCTATTCAGTAGCATGCTTGGTCTGTTATCCAACGACTGCATGCTCGAGTCTGCTGAATGTAATCTGTCTTTTTGCCTACGATTCTTCGTGTTCAAATGTAATACTTACTTACTTATTTACGTATGTGATTGAGATCTATAATTTCTAGCATTAACTGAAATAAGTGAAACTGTGACAAGACGGATATGGAGCCTATTAAGAAGCTATCACAGGCAAATGATGAAGAAGATGATATCTGTGGAAAGCAGAACATTCTGCAAATTTGTTTCTTTACTGTAAATCAGCAACACTTTGATTACTTTACCGTTTTTCAATTTCCTTACCGCTTACAGTAGGAGAAAGATCGTTTTCTGGCATTGCATCTTGAATATTTCAATATATATATTGTATGTTTGTATATATTTTGTATGTTTGTATATATTTTGTATGTTTGTATATATTTTGTATGGTTGCATATATTGTATAAATGCGCATATGTGCTTATCTATTCTTTATGTGTAACGATAGCAATATTAACATAGAACTCGTTATTATTTAAACAAGATATATATATGATTTGATTTTCAAGAGACGTAAACTTACTGAAAATTGTAGCCTAATGGCGCAAGATGCAACAGAGTAACAAAGCAAGAATTAAACAGGGAAAATCTTCACCTGCAGTAATTTCTCACGGTGTCTTCATTTGCATCTGGAAATTTGAACGACTTGTTCTGAAATTTAATCCAGTAGTCGCATTTGAAACCTCCTCTCGAAATATTAACTTTGCCCTTGTACGAAGTTCCTTGATCTGGAAGACTGCAAGCTTAGAGAAAATTTAAGTCACAGTGTATTACTATGATTATAATTATTTAAGGCAGCTAGCACTGCGACAGCAGTTAAATTTCTTTAGATGTCGGCGTAGATTAGTGTTAGTGAGACTTGAATCATTATCTTTCATCATAACTGAATAACTTGACACGTAGCTATGGTGCATCTCGTCCAAACGTCTGGGACTCCGGATACTTACCAGTGCTGCCCCATCGGCATCAAGCATTGCAAAAATAATATTGCTTTTGTCTCGTGGTGTTTCTTCAAAAATTTACAATTTGAAAGTTATTGTTTGCAATTCGAATTTGCAAATGAAATGTATGTTTCTTCTTTTGTTATATGATAAACAAATGTTTAAGACAATTTATTTTAATTTTGCATTAAACGGCACATTATTCTCGGTAGTTTTAAATACGAGCAAAATATGATAAATAAACTGTTAGCGAGAAATCGGAAAATAATTTTT
Organism: Norana najaformis; assembly: GCA_964023275.1. Classification (NCBI taxonomy): domain Eukaryota; kingdom Metazoa; phylum Annelida; class Clitellata; order Crassiclitellata; family Hormogastridae; genus Norana; species Norana najaformis. Next base: position 11,988,549 of record OZ029915.1, read on the forward strand.
TCCCATAACTTTTCAATGCAACGGTTATTTGATGATTAAAATAATTAAAGTTAGCCAACACTATTTTAAACAATGATCACTAATAAAAATTACATAAAATTCAAGAATATAGTTACGAAGGCATTATGTATAGAGTACACAAGTACTTAAAACTCTTTTGTATGCTCTATACAAGTACATTCACATATTTATTGATTTTACCTGCTTCATTATATACTGGTATATCGTAAAAACCAGCTTTGTGTGTAGTTTTAGTCTCTAGAGAATGAGCAAGAATTCTTACAACTGCCTTTACTACGTTTACAGTTTTGAAATCATACCTTGTCCCTGCAAACCGTTGCTTACACCAGTGTCATATTTTAAATATCATTGTATCTGTTCAGTGTATGGCATAATATTCATTTCTACAGAACAGTATTGCATATGCTTCTGTATTCTGTGCGTCTGTTTCAACGTCATCAGATAAATCATCATACCGTTATAGTCTTTGAGATTTCCTGGGCATGGATTACAATAATCCCATTCGATGTCGTGTACCGTCGTATAGCACCAGGGACCATCTTGTCTTAAATCTGGAAGCGGACTTCGACAGTAGTTTTTAGCTGCTATTTTGCTTCCGTCCGGAAAGTTCTGGTCCTTGATTTGCGTGTGAACTGGATGAGGGCTGTTGGACGCCCAGAACTGACAAATAGTGCCTGATTTGGTACGGTTGACTGTGCCAGTGTAGAGCAACCCCGAGTGGCCGAGATAGCACACTGAAACGAACGAAGCGGCTAAGTGGCTTACTTAACTAAAGAATAACACTTGAATTAGAGTTCATTATTTCTGTTATTAGATAAAGCACAGTCATCCGTAGACTTACTGAATGGCGTAGACGAATATGCTTGCTGGTCTTTAGAATAGTCGCCTATGGTTATTCCTCATCCTCAACTCTGTATGAGAATTCGTTGGTTTGGCTATGCGCGCGTGCGGGAGCCCATCACTGGTGACTTTTTGAGCATGCTTCCTAAATGATGACCTTTCTGCTCTTTTTGACATTTACCATCGTTTCTGCCAGGGTAGAGAGCGCCTTTGATTAGTTTCTCCCCTGAAGCTGCGCTATATAAATTTCTAAGTACAATTGCAATTATAAGGATGGGTAAATATCGCGATAAGGTATCTGGTAGTTTAGTATTTTATATTTAGTATAATTGGAGAATAATTTGAATGCTAAAACGCAAAATATATGAAAATAAATTAGGCAGAATTGGCATACCATTAGCGGTTGACATTCTCGACATCAGAATAAGATGAATGACCACATGATTTAGAGTCCAGTTTTGAAACAGAGCTCTGTGACGCTAAAATAAGCAACATCTCTGTCGATCAAATCATGTTGATTTATCGATTTTGAATACGTATTTTAAAATGTTTGAAATATGTATAAAATATTTTTGTGAGCCATGTATTTATTAGCTAGCCATTTTTAACAGAAGATGGAATCCGAGAAATACCGCGGATGGTGAAATATGAGATGGTTGTTGTGGTGCCAACGTAGGCTACGAAAAGATTACATAAGGTAGGAAAAGCAAAACGTTTATGGAACAGATCAAAATGAACGAATAATACACATTAACATAAATTCCAGTTCTTAGTAAAAGTCTAAAATCTGAATAATGAAAGTGATAAAAGAATATTCTTTTGCATTATTTTGTTGAGAAACTCCAAGAGAAGACCTAAAAGCAATCAACCGTTGAGGACTGATTTTACTTTGAAGCGATCATTGACTGATTCTTGGTGCGCAGTTTCCATGGATTTGGGGTTCGATCTCCTAGGCCAAATTCAGCATCTAGTCGTTACCAAATGTTGGGGGTTCGGATCCATCCGCCCGATGAAGTTCAATCCCGTTAATTATCCTCCTGAGACCAAAGTCTAGAATGAATAATGCACAGCTCTATGAACAAAGTTGCAATCAGCAAATGGGAGGCTACCATGAAATTCTGAAAACATTGGGCGCAATATCCCTTTACTCATGTGCTCGGCGCGATCTGGAACCCCTTCTGATTCTATATCCTAAATGTTGACCCTCGGCCAAAGATTTTACTAAGTCATCCCTGACCTTGTGCATTAAAATAACAGCGCAAAATAAATGTTCTGATTAGAAATTGCTTACGGTATGTAAGCACAACCCCTGCTTTTCTGTTTCAACTTGATCATTCTCTGTATCATTTCAGATGTGATTTCAAGGAAAAAAGTTAATTATAAAAGTATTTCTTTATTTCATTTAATATTCTTACCGGAAAATGCAAACGAAGACCAAGAGCTCGGCTACGCGCCAGTTAAAACACATTAAAGTGTATTACTGAAGATGCGCCGATTCTAATCTTCTCATTTTAAGAGAAGCTACTGGAGGTAAGTAATACTCTCGGTTTACAGTAGGCCCCATACGTTCAAAGCCAGAGTAAAGCAAGCTTACCATGCTAATTAACGTCTCATATTATGAAGCGCCCGCCGCTTATCAGGTCTCCTAAAACTTTTCGGAGACATTTGTCCAACGATCGCAACTTCAACCGTAATGTTTCAGACAATAGCATGACAGTGACGCAATCGTAGACAACGAATGACGTAATCTGATTTGTCATGACTCACAATGACAGTGCAGCCAAGAGTAAATCTTTTTAGTAATCCGTTAGAAAAGTCCAGTCGAAATCCAATATGTCATGGAAATCTAGATGTCAGACAACGGTGGGTAAGCGAGTTGAACCAGATGGGAGTTTAGATCTGAATAACATTAAAAAACTTAATAAAACCACAGAACAGGGTAGTGAATACGAAAGCTTAGTACGTCCTAGAGTCAAACACTGTCCTGGCGCAAAACACAACAAATGCCATCAAAGCGTCCGTTGATCGACTGAATTATTTCTTTGGTATAAGGATGGGCAGCTCGACCGTTGTAAATGCAATACCCACATTGTGGCGCCATCTGTCTAAAATGACTTTCTTTTTTGGCTTCTATCTTCTCATTATAAGAGAAGCTATTGGCGGTAATGCTCTCAGTTTACAGACTCTTTGCTCCGCCGGTTTAATCGAAAAGTGCTTCTGAGGAGAGATTATCAAGAGGCGCTGTGAAAACTGTGTATTATTATTACTTTAAAAAGCACATCAATCCAATGACAGGGCATCTTTTAAACCTACTTACTTGAATTACTAGTCGTTAGCACTGGCACGATAGGGTTAAGCTCACACTGGTCGACAATGATCGGTCATCCTCACTGGACGGACGTTTGCTGGATGATTCAACTCTCCGATACACATGGTGTAGAATTTAGCTCATTATTGTTTCGTATTCAGTTGTGTTTGTATGAATCAACCCAGTCAAAACAAGACCAACCCAGTTGTAAACATGCATCATGCATATGTTGAGTAAGGATTAAGTTAGGTAGGTTCATTCTGCTCCTCTCGGCTTTATACGTATTGATGCACTGATGAATAGGTTAAATATATCGGACATCTGAACTGATGTATAGATTACATCTTAATAGATTTATTAAATCTTATTTAGCTTAGTTTAGCTTGCACGTATTTAGTTCATGTTCATATGTTGCATATGAATCGATGTATAGTTTACCCGTTATGGCGAGAATTAATGAATGCCTATGTCTGTAACCCTAAATCCTCAACGGCGGAGCACACCTTCCGCCCCCAATATGTTGAAGAGCACGGGCGGGGCGGAGCGATATCATCTTCCACTAACTCTTATGAGATGAACAACTACCATTAGCTAATAAGACCGGGCAAGGGCCATACAGGACATGACTCGACCTTAAAGGGGGCTATGCATGACGGGATTCATAAAAATGCAGGACACTAAGGTTTATTGAGGTATAGTAGAGTTACAGTTGAATTTACGGAGAGAACAGTTCGCAGTTGAGTTTTCACGAGTGTCGCTTACCTCTAGTTCGGGCGGAAGGCAACAAGGGGTCGACAAAGATACAGAGTTTGAGCTTCTTGCAAGTCCGAGGGTCGTTGCACGAAAGGACCCGCCGAAAAGTGTTAGGTGTACGTCAGATCTGTGTCGAGCGTAACTGAGTCCTGGGTTCTTCGATTATAAAAATCTTAGGACGCCTTCGAGAACTCTGCTCGTCATCGAATGGTGAAAGTTTGCCCCGCGAATTCCTCATTCGAGGAGACCTCGCCGTCTGTTTATCGACACGAGGCAAGACTTGTCCTGCAAATTTCTCACCCAAGAAGATCTCGTCGTCACTGCGCTACAGTCGCCTTCGTCACCGTCTTGTCTCTGCTTCGTCGGCCCCAATCACTGCACAATACTCCACCAATCTCCAGTGTATTTTCTGTATTTGATTTAAATTCGAACTTGTGGACGTTTTCCAGTGTTTGCATCTGTACATTTGTAGCTGTTGGAAGCATTATCCTTGTACTAAAGTCATAGGTCCCAACTGGTTAATAAAGGGATCCATCAGTCCGCAGTTAGCAGGGAGCATCACAAAAGTTTAACCACTGTGCTACACAGGAAACTACAAGTAGCCTAAATAATATGCTTCCTATGAATTACTAAATATTACCTCTATCATCGTTCTACGTAAGAATGATGTCGTGTTCGGATAACCATCTTACTTATGTCTTATTTCCAATTGTTCTTACTATATCTCTCTTAAAGTTGGCTCAAAGAAACAATTCATTTAATTGTTACATGTAAAGAACCTTAGGAAAATATTCATGCCTGAATATTTTAGGAATAGACGATGAACGAAAATGCACGTCCATTCAAGTTCAATTAATTAAAATTAAAAAGTAAAGCGCCATGCCAAAAAAGAAACAATAAAGACAAATGAATCTATAAAAGCTGCTAACAATTGCAGTTTTAAATGTAATCAGACGATACTTTGGATAGGGCAAAAGTGAGCAAATCTTCCAGTTATAGGAATTCTCTAAAGTCAGATTCTACTGTACTGTCTGACTAGAACACCTCAGGGACGAAGCGTCAGATGGGACACAGATTTTTTCGATGCGTCCGGTTTGTCATTTATCGCTGTCGTTCCTGCTTCAGGTTTAGCAGTTCGGCTAGATGTCTTCTTCCCGAAGCTTAACAAAATTAACATTTATTATAAAGCAGTTGTATGAAAGTCTAATTCAGAAGCATTATGTGTGAAGAAGAATATGTCATGCTTGTAATCATTGTGCAAGAACGTCTTTGCTTGCTTTCGTAAAACAACTTTTACGCTATATTTATGAGAAATTTACTTATATCTGATGAAAAGCCATTAGAATAAGTGGAAACGAATTTGGTAATAGAAAACTAAGAGGTGTATTGCGAATGATCATGCAGTTAAACACATACCTGATTTTAACAAAAGCGTACATAGTACTTAAGAAAACGGCAACCGCCATCACAATCATCAGACAGCAGAGTAAACCGGCAAGCTTTGATTTCTTCGCCTCCTCTGACGTGTCATTCTTTGTGTTCACTGCAGCTACTCACAAATGCAGATGAGAGGGTAAGTAATATATGTACCAAAACATATTATAAAAAAATTAGGCGCACTGCCAAACAATTGACAGAATTTAAAATAAACGAGGAAGTAGGCAAGACAAAAGCATATTCGTTTCAGTGAAAATGACAACATATAATGCTCCGAAATGATGAACCAGAATTCTTGCTTCTCTTCTCTCTGTCTGCCAAAACAGTTAAAAAATTTTCTGTGGTTAATAGTTTTGGCATGATTACACAGTGAACGTGTTGGATAGGTGGTATTCCAGAGTTACAAATTAATATAAAAAAGCCTAGAACTTTAAAATACATACTCTGTTGCTCAACGGTGCCGTTTCCAAACAGGAAATCATCGACGCTGAAGTGAATTGTTTCAGCTGTGCTTGCAGAAGCTAGTCCTACCTCGCCTTTTCCTTCTGATTTCTTTGCTTCTGTAGTCACAACTGTTGCCCCTTCATTTATATCCGTTGCATCTCTTTTTTGTATCCCTGAGCTCACTGGTTTTTCAGGTTCTCCGAGAATTTGTGATCGTTTTTGTCTTAATAGTCTTTCTGATCTACTCGCTGTTCCTCGTGCCCCTATAACCCTGTATGTGCTTTCTGTTCGTGACTCTCCTCCGCTTGGTGTCCCTCGGCAATTCCTTAGTCCTGCTTCTCGTTCACTTCCTTCTCTCACCATGCTTCTATTGGCAGTGATCTCGTTTCCTGCTCCGTCGGCAGGGGCTGGTTGCTCAGGTCCTTCGATGTTAGCCCATCTCTTTAATTTCTCTGCGAGCAAAATTGAATGCGCTGCTTTAGAATTCCGTTCTCCAAATACTGTCTCCGGAGTTCCGTGTATCGTTGGTGTTAGCCTGTGTGCTGAGGACAGGGTATGTTTCTGTAATAGTGCTGTCCTTTCTGTAGCTTTTCCACCATCACTTATTGACCCTGAAAATTAATATATTTATCTGAACGATAACAGATCAATTACACCAATCATACAACATATTCAGCAGGCAGAAAAGCAATTAAGTAAGTAAGCAAGAATATTTGCCCTGAACTGTAATAAATTGAACACTACACCAATTTTTATGTTTGGTTGCGACGGAAACTTAGCCCAGAAAATCGTTCGAGAAAATAATTCGTTTCTATTAGGCCTGTGAGTTGTAAACCATTATGAAATGAACATAATTACCAACACATTTTAGATACATATTTAATTAAGTTAAATATTACTTCTTCATGAAAGATACAATAAGTTGTCGAGCACAACTATTTGTGTTTAAGCTTATTGTAGAAGCTAGAATGTTTAAAGAAGCTAAATGCAACCAACCGAAGCAATCATTTGGTTTACTTTGGGCAGTTGCAACTGGCATACTCAGCTTCCTAAGTCTTCAATTGTGTCATATGTCTGCAGGATGCCATAAAAGTAGTATAGAAAAGAAAATTATTTTTGGTGCACATGTCTTAGGTCAAATTTTTCGGTTAGGGCCAGCATTTCTTCAAGCACTGATTGATTTTCCATTTGTGGATCCACTGTACAGTATTAAATTTTAAGCAACTACATTAGTAGCTGAATGCTGAACTGGCTTCATCGGGTTGCAATTCAACCTCATATGCAACTGTAATAACTTAAAGTATTTGGATTTACTTACTAGCGGTCATTTCCGGACATATCCGTTTGATGTCGTAGTGGTCATATCCTTTATTGCTGTCTAATGTCGTGTTCTTGTACGATGTATACCAGCACTCGACCTCGTCCCGTTTGAAGTCGATACCGACGCAGCTCATGAATGTGATGCACCAGTGTAAGCAGTTTGCCAGTGGCATAGAAGGTAGCCTGACACGCTCTTTTGAAATCATGTGCTCTCTCTTAACGATAGCTCCGCGGAAAGCTAATGATAATATACGTGGTGATGGTATAAATATAATGATGGTGCTAATAAGCAAAACAGGCAAAGTTAGAGCTTAGAGAGCATACTAATAAGCTTACACAGTGAAGCCAAATTGCGCGAGAATTAATTTTCCATTGTAAATATGACCAAAAAAAAACACTGCGTACAGCAAAGTATAGAAATCCAGAAATGTTTCTACTGCTGCCGTGAAAACTAATGGAGTAAATAAAGCACCTCTGTTGAGTTTATCCTCTAAGAGGCGCTTTATAAATCTCAAATTACAATTACAGTTACAATTACAAAATGAACCATTTATCTGGACTTCAAGTCTCTTTGGTTTTCCTTTTAATGCTTAAAGATCATGCATCTGGGCATTTATATAGCACCTTTGCTGAATTGTTTCTTAGATGTGGTTATAGCTCAGTAAGAACGACATTTTCTATTGCAGGTCAGTTATGCTTAAACAGACGGAAATGTCTCCATTAGCAGGCCCACGTACACATGTAGATCAACTAAATGGATTCTTAGCCTTGATTGACTAAACGAAGCATATATGTAGTACGAATGATATAGCGTTATGTTATAATCACAGCAGAGACTTCGGATACAAGTGACTTACGAATGCAGACATCGCAGTAATCCCATAGCACTAAATCCGACGTTGTGTAACACCAGGGTCCTTTGCGGATCGTCGGGGTTGGATTTCTACAGAACAGTTGTTGACGAAACCTGATAACAGCTGGCGAATTAGTTTGAACAAATGCAACTAATATATTACAACTGAAATATCTTGAACTGTTTCTTCGCCTTCAATGAATCGAAAAGCCAAAGCTCGACCAATGGCGCACAATACTACAATAGGTTTGTTCCAGAGATGACCTTCACCGTGACATTAACACTGTCGATCTGGGTTTTTTGTAACTCCCTAATAGAACAAGGTGCATGGACCAATGTCAAAAGATCTACCAGCCGAACGTATGGCTTGGCTGATTGAATCAGGTTGTCAGTTGATGTCAATTGTGCTGCTCAATCTCAGTTTCGCTTTGATTACACGAATACAGTTTCCGAGATGGACAAAACTTAATAAATTTCCCTTGGCGAATATTTGTTCATCTGAAGTTATGATCGCCTGTAGATCAAAAAAAGCATTTACACCCAAAATTCTTTATCGGCTCACAAATTTAATATATTTTGATCAGAACCTATGTCCAAAATTTTGACTTAATCCTGCATATGGACCTTTGCTAGATGCCTAATTTGACCATTGTTCACTGTCTTGTTCATTTGATCATTTATATCGTCATAGACTGAATTTGCTCGATAATTCTCTTATAATTAGACGTTTGCCGTTACCAACAAGTCTGCGTTTGGGAGTTGGTTTTTAAATCTGTTTAGGATTTCGTGCATTTTCAATCGGCAAATGGACGCCTATCACCAAATTGGTTGACCTATTACAACAGTTGATCGATATATTCTCTTTTTCAACTCGGTACTTAAAAGTTAATATAGATAATACTGAATTGTTCAACAACTATGGTTGGTTGACGATCGATGGATTAGCAAATGAAAGATATGGAAATCATGACGATCGTGTGATCATCGGGAGCAGAAGGGCAATTTTTTTTTACCTACAGTAGTTGTTTGCTCTCTTATCACTTCCGTCTGGAAAGACGAAAGTCGAATTCCGGTGTTGACTCCATAGATCACAAGTGAAGCCACTCTTTGTAAAGGCAACAGAGCCTGAATAGTGAGCGCCATTTTTCTGTAAAACGCACGCTGAAACAAATAAAGCAAACAAATAAATGACATCAGTTTTGATAAACCCCTAATATGGACTAAAGCGCTTATTGATGCTTAACATATTAACATATTATAATAACATTCCAAACATGTCGCTTCTCTTTATTCATGTGTAAATAGGATCGCCATTTATGAAGCGCTGTTAAAGCGGCGCTACAACGATGCCTTGATGTATAAATGAGCATATTTTACAGTTGATAATTTCACAAGGACAGTTTGGGTGCCAAAAAGAAACTTAGACGCCGATATGTCGTTTTTTGCATCACAAATGAGTTCACATCGGCTGACTAATCGTTTGCTCAATTTTACGGCAGTTTTCGTTTCTCTATCTATCGATCTGCGAAGAAGCTGAAGCGTAAACTTTATCACAGATCTCTTTCAAACCTGGCGTTTTGCAGAAACGGTGAACCTATGGTTGAAAGACATTGCGGCTGAAGCGAAAACATGAAAATATATACCCAACGACTGAACGAACTCTTTCTATGTATAAGTATAATAAATTGCTTTACAAGAAATTGTTACGATCCAAGTTGTTTACGCATGGCTGCCTTTGTCAGTAAGTAGTAGTCCTGTAATTCTTTAATTCGGCGGGTAGGAAATTAAAGAAAAATTCTTTGATGCGCTGGTTGCGTACTCAGGACTTTATGATCCGTCTCTTGCCAGCTTTGATCCAACTAAAAAGATTTGCGTTTTCTTTAGACCGGTTATAAAATACTGTCGACAACACTGTGGCTCCTCCTATGTTATATGTTAAGTGAGTCTATCTTATCTCATGTTTTGTGTATGAAGTAACATAAATGAAGCCATTAATGCAAGTAGACCAATGACTGCATTATGCAAATACCATTGTACGCAGCTGTCAAGTCCTCATTGCCATTTTCGTCACGACGCGGTCTGCAGTACTGCCATAAAACGTTCGGGTCAGTTGTGTAGCACCACGGAGTATTACTAAAGTTCTCGTTTCGATCATTGGGATCATAAGGATTTCTGCAGAAATTCTGGGCTGCTCTTTTGCTGCCATCGGGAAAATTGGCGTCCGTTATGTTGTCATTTACGGCATGTGGCCAATTGCTGTCCCAGCGCTGGCAAGTTAGACCTTTTTCAGTTACGTTGAAGGAACCAATATAGGTCAGTCCCCAGAGGGCGTAGTTGCAGTCTACAATAGCAAAGAATAATCGCAAACAACAGGTAGAGCACTCTATTTAAATTGCCAGAAATACAAAACTTTTTGTGTATACTTTTTTCCGTTAATATACTTTTACAAATTATATATTCTTGCTCAAACAGTTCTCCATGATTATAATACTACCGATCACGTTTTTCATTTCAGAATCCATGTCAAAATTAAGATAGAACAAGATAAAAAAACTTTGCAATGTTTCAGATTCATTTTAACTGATAACCAATATCGCAAATTGCACTGATTCACAACAGCTGTGATCGACAACTCATTGTATTTTTCGTGAAGGAGTAATATTTGACTTAATTAAACTGTACCTAAAATGTGCCGCTATTACAAAATATCGTTGCTGTCCGATATTCACCTTAGTTCTAAAATAATAGAGCCGTTCAGTATATGTTACACCTACAATCCCAAGAACTGGCTTGTGATGAATCGATTATCCAGATCAGGAAACGAACTTGGAAGACTGAACGCCACACACAACATCGCACTTTCCTAGTTCCACAGTGCTAAAATCCAATTTAGTCGTTACACAAATATTGCAATCACTTTAGCCCTATTGCAAAATGTCACTCAACTAAGCCCACTATTATGGCAGCATAGAATTGTAAACTAACCTTCATCGCAAAATGTCATTATGCGAAGTTTAAATTTGTCCAACACTATTTATAATGCCATTATTTTATAAAAATATTAGGCGATTTCCCGAGCTAAAAACTCGCAATTGGCGTCCGTTATGTTGTCAGTTACGGCATATGGCCAATTGCTGTCCCAGCGCTGGCAAGTTAGACCTTTTTCAGTTACGTTGAAGGAACCAATATAGGTCAGTCCCCAGAGGATTTGGGTGGATGTCCCCAGACAGAAGGATCAGTATGTTGAAGAAGATATGGCGGGTGAGGTACTGCGGTGGTCGTCTGAGAGATGAAGTTAGGAAGAACGATAACGGAATGAAACACATATGTCCATACCGCATAGTCACTGTGCCAAATTTATGTGTAGCATGCATACACACATACACTTAAATAGACCTACATACAACATAAAATTAATGACTTCACGAATCTTTACAAATGTGCCTAAATTAATAGACAAACTCAACACAGGCCACAGATTTTGAAAATGATGCCTTAAATATTTTAAAAACGTTTTTGAAACTTGTGTCCAATATGTTGGATCAGAAAACCAAAAATTTATAAAAGACTTACCATGACTTAACAGTTTGCGATTACTTGTGTTTCTGTTGTCTACCAAGCAAGACGTCCATTGGAAGTCAGCTGCAGGCCTACGTCCAGCTTTCAACACTACAATTCAATTACGGAGGAAATGCATTATTAAGAAGACCTACCTTTGTTGCCAACTTTATTATCGCTGGGTGGCTGACGTCACTTTGTTTATTACATCATCTATTTCTTCTTAAAGGCTAAGCTTACGGTTTTCATGTCAGCGATCACACACTATAATAAATCGAAGCATTGACGTCCAATATTCAAAGAAATACTTTTTAGGCCTTCACGGCTTCTGAACATCAGTTTGACATACATGCTGGCCTGCGTAGCTATGTACAGTAGAATCAAGCGGTATATGAGAGACTGTCGAAACATTTCAATATAGTGACTAAAATGTCAAAGGCTTGTCTTCTACTCTGGCATAGCCCATATAAGTCATGTCCATAGCATTCAAACGGGAAACGGTGTGAAGTATCCCACAATATAAAAAAATCATAAACAGCTGCACAGTCTGATTATAATTATCCTAGTACTCACAAGTTAGATGGGCCAAATATTAGGCCTATTTATAAATGGCCTATCCCGCGCGGAACATTTGCGCTCTAGTTCGGAAAATGTTCCTTATGGGAACTACACGCAACTACAATCACGCAACTATAATCCCACTCAATCGCAATGCGTATATTACACCGGTTGACAAAATAAAATTCATATTCATTATGACGTAACGACCCGTCATTTTATTTATTTCATCTTATCCTTTTAGCTAAGCTGCGTATTTTGTTTATTATTATTAATTACATAACCGTCTATAGATCAAAGTTCCCAGCAATTTTATGGTCGCTTGGATGAAAACGTCTGTGGCAAGAATGAGTATTGAACTCGATGGAATAATTTCCGTAAAATAATATGGCGGATAAGAAGGTAATTCTAATTATTTTATGGTACTGCAAACTTCGACAACGCTATACTATAACGGTGGGCGAGTAAATTTGAGACAGTCAAGTCCTGTCGCTAATCTCAACTTCATCTTGAATATCCTTCATATGCTAACAGGGTTAGCATTGCTGCCACATCTACATGTATTTTCTAACTCTTTGTTTCTCCCTCTTTTATAATACCAATAACCTAAACCAGTTTAAGATCTACTTTATGGCCAGGTTTACAAAATCCGTTTATATTATTCTGTTATAACTTTTGCTGCAGCGCCATAATGTTTTTCATCACTATCTCTTATATGACCGTACTTTAATGAGTGAATTGAGTGGGGTAGTGCAAATGATGCCCAGATGGGGTACAAGAACAGAGCCTTGTCGAACTCTGCAGTGAGAGGGTATGAATGGGATGAGGCTTCCAATGTTTAAACGGAAAAAGAGCCGGAGGAGAGATAGGATTGTACCCAAAGGAGAGCAGTGTAACTATGCCTATAACCAAATCAAAACAAGTTTGAAGTCTTTGAATTAAATGTTGTGATCAATGGTATCGAAGGCTGCTGAAATGTCAAGGAAGTAGAGGCAAAAACCTGTTAATGAGAGACGGTAGAAACAAGCTTATTGTAGAGGGAAGTGAGTAGAGTTCCGCTTAATAAAACCAGATTGGTGCGGGTTAAGGAGTAAGCTGGAAGTCAGACAGTCATTCGAGATAGGAGAATTGCTAGGCGCCATCGATTTATGCTTTGTCATTAGATTGTGGCGCTTAATAAATACAGAAATAATAAGATAGCGTTTAATCATACCATCATATGTTTTGAAGAAGGAAACGTTTTTATCGTTCGGCCCGGTGGTGTCATCGGTAGCGCACTAGGTCTGTAATCCAACGATTTGCGAGTTGGAGTCACTGATCGGACTCCAAGTAACGACCCTGGACAAGTTGTTCACACTTTTCTCTCGCCTCAGATTCAGATTTACTTATATTGAGCACGAAATGAGTGCATTATTATTATAAATAATAATAATAATAATAATAGTAGTAGTAATAGTTGTAATAATAATAATGATAATGATAATGATAATGATAATGATAATAACAAGAAAAATAATAGTAAATACCGTCCGTGATGGTTTGGATGTAAAGATGTATCTTTTGCTACAGCACAATTTACATCAACGGTACAGATTCGACTGTATTCTTTTCTTTCAGTGCTCTCTTTCGGTGAGACCAGATCGTTACCATCGGAGTTTCTCTTTCCATAATTGTGTTCTGCGTGCTTTTTAGGCTCAGGCTAACACTGCTTTCGAAGTTGCAAAAGGACGAAGCGATTAGACATGGTTCAATATGGTAAGAATGAGCGCCTACCATTAAGTATAGGCCCTACAGTACTATTTCTAAGCTTTCAATCCATACTGACGTTCGGTGCACTAGATCTATTAAACGTACCCTATTTTCTAATTGCCTTCCAAAAATGGTCTATAAAAATCTCTAGTGTCATTGCCAATAGACAGTACTATCACATTGCAAGTCAAATTTTAATTAGAAATTTTCAAAAGATACACTTAAAACCGTTAGCAATAGGAGCTTGGCGCAGAACATAGAAATCATAATAGGTAGACCAAATATCAGCTACCTTTAGTTATGTTAAGTTGTGCATGTGTGTGAGTCTTATATTTGCTCGTGCTATAATCTATTTTGATTAGTACTATGTAATCATTCTATGCGGTGTAATGCATGTCAGCATGTCAGATGCTATTGTAAGCTACTTATTTGCTTACTTACCTCAATCTCAGTCATAAAATTCAGGTCCGCTAGGTCAAAAGTTGATTACTGCACAAATCGTCCTTCTAACATAAAATTTTCTGTCTGCTTCTAAAAGAAACTCAAATTTTTCGACCAGGTTCCATCAGGACACCGCTGAAAAACTTAAGTTGTTGTTAAGTTGTTACGTTGTTTCTCTGGTGAGAAAACTGAAAATTTAGCGCCCTCTTGTCCGCGGGCACATCGCGCCTTTGTGTTTCGGCTTAAGAAATTTCAACCTCTGGCCAAATATTCCACAGATCCAACCCTGTAAAGCAGTATCATGTGTTTGTGTTTTAGCGGTGTAAATGTCAACATATCTTGCGTTCTCTCATCCGAATTCAAATCTGCTTGATCACTATGTGGAAGAAGTCGAAGGCTGATGAAGGTATAGACTAGGCCTACATAATCACTGCCGAATGGGACAAAAACAGAGCCAACTTTAACTCTATGTAGTTTTCATAATTTTACCATCATCATAAGTGCTTTTGCATAGCAGCATGCAACATATATCGCTGTTAGTGTAAGCGCCATCACCAAGGTCATCGTTATCATCACAATCCGTGTGTCACATATACGTAGCAAGCGGGGCTAATGAAATGAGACAGGTAGGCAGGCAGCTCAGTGGGGCAGGCACATCGGTCTTAGTGACTGCTCGTCTTGATATCTGACCTGATTGCGGCTTGGTTTTGGTGCGCTATCGATTGATGTCTTGGGCATTAGACATCTGTGTGATGGAAGTTATTAATTAATAATAAGTAACAACATCTACAAGGGTCCGATTTCTTCAGCTTTTCTTGTTTGGTGATCTTCATCAAATGCAACTCTCAGAATGTCTATAGAAATTTTAGAAATTTTATATTTTTGTTGCTGAAAATAATCATCACATATTGCAGAATGCTACCTAGCGCACTCTGGATTGAACTACATGGGTTCCATAAACGTCACAACGAACAAACAAATATGTCAGAATTGGTCAGACGATTTTCCTCATAAGGTACACGTTTCCATCAAGGACGAACATTTTCCAGACGGAAGCAAAGCAGAAGCAAAGAACTACTGTCGGAATCCGATGCCCGATGAAAAGAGTGGTCCATGGTGCTACACTAAGAGTAAAACTATCACTTGGGATTACTGCACAATCTGTCCGCAATCCAATAACAACAAAACCAGTAGGAAACAACTGAAAAATTGTTACTTGTCTTACTTAGTGTCAGCAGTTTTTATAGTTGTCACCATCATCATTATCGTCGTCGTCATCATCACCAACACGATTCTTCAGTCATTAATGCAAAAACCACATACCCATTCTTAAACTGTTAAGTTTTCTACTATAACTGAATGGTAGAAAAAATAACTAGATCAGCTAAATAACTAGATCCGCATTAGTCCTATATAAAACTATTTAATTGTTCACCCATTCTTGTAGGCCAATTGCGAAAGTTATATTGAGCTGCTAAGTGATCAAGTTTTAGGCGCGCGTTTGTACAGAAAATTTTCATAAGTCATTGGATTATTGATTTGTCTTTCGAAGTCTTCATTGCAACTCTGAACGGAAGCAACAAACGCATTGCACTCTTAAATGTATATCGACCTCCGTCAGATTCTTTATCAGATTATTTCCTGAATTTCAAGCTCTGATGGAGGCTCTAATCTCATCTCCTACCAAACTAGGACGGCCGCCAAAATTTGCATTTTAAGTTACCCCTTCGTACTTCGTCCTTTCGCTCAAGTATCACATCTGCCTTCAAAGACATAGTTAAAGTATTAAGTTTTTTGCTGAAGCGAGATTACGATAGCGAAAGTACAGTGGTAGACAATATATCGTTACGGGATGCAAAGTTTTACTAAGAAATATAATTTTCACATATACGTTTTAAAGTTTCAAGTATGCGTAACTCTTTACTTTGTAGCTTGTACACTTCCTGACAACGGTAAATCCTACAAAGGTTTATTGTCTATTACGCGCGGCGGTTTCAAATGTGATTTCTGGAAAAGTCATCCCGACCGTAACTACGTCTTTCCAGATCGTTCGGTCGAATCAGCAAGAAATTTTTGCCGGTAAACCGTAACACTTGAGCTCATGTAGACGGGATAGGGTATAAAATGCGTACACAGATGAAATCGTAATCGTAAGCATGAGATTCCTTCTTTGGACAGATAAAAACTCTTGGATTTGGAGTATTGTTCATCGGTTAATTAATTGATAATTACAAATTATCAAAATCAAATTAATGAATTTATTAATTCTTACAAAATGATTCAACTTTAAGTTGTAGACTGAGTTAGAACTTGGACAAAGGCTAATTGCATGCTTTCTTTTAATTAAGTTTTGTAGCGTTGTCTAACTCCGAAACATCCTATTATTTTCACGATAATATGTTTACATAAATTGTTGTCTTTCGTTTGATTTATCTGACAAACAGCCACTACTGAATCTGGTCTGCCCGCAAGCAATCCATCCTATTACTTTATCGATTGTCACTTACAGAATCTAGCGGTTTCCATGACGCATTTGGCGAGCGATTCAGTTGCTTTTTGATGAATTATGCCATTGTCTTTTATGATTTCTACGCTCTCCCTCTGATGATCACAAACAACTCTGTCTCCTCCGTCTGATCCCCACATTCTGGCAGGAGACCAAAACTGACCTCAACCTGGCTCGAACGGACCTGATTTGATAGGATAAGAAAAACCCGAAACTAGAACGATGTCATTGGAGGTAGCTGTGATATTTACTTGAAAGGACGAAGGGACAACTGAAAATGCAAATCTAGCTGCCATCCCATTGATCCGATGGTCTGCTTGACGAAGCTTTTGTTTGGCGTGTAGAGATTTAAATTACATTTACATTACAATATGGTTTGAATTGTTTTCCTTTCAGAAATCCAAAAGCAGCATCCTTTGCAGCTCCTTGGTGCTACACAACGGATCCTGCGGCGAATTGGGATTACTGTGACGTCTGCATACGTACGTTGACTAATTAATTCTGCTTCTAATTACTAGTGTTTTTTATTAACCAAAATGCTTATGTTTCAAAGATAAATTGCAATTTCTGCTTCGGGCTTTCACTCAAAACTCAAAACATTCCTCTTTCACAGATCGTATCCTTATACCCCTTCTTCCTCTTATCTGTCTCTCCTCTCCAACCTCAAACACTCCCCCCCCCCCCCGTAGCTGCCACGCTGTCTCTCGGCCTGACTTTCGGATCTTGACCTGGAACCGAACCCTTTTGCCTATCGATTTTGTTTTGACTGAGTGCCTGTGAATAAGCTGGTTCCCGCGGCGCGGCTTTTGTTGGGCGCTTTAGAAATATCGGAATTACGATTACGATTACGAAAGTGAAAAAAATACGTTGAAAAGACCTATTTAAACCGGAATAGCAAGTTTTTGATTATGGCTACCTTGTTAAGGGTGCCGCGCAAAACAACAGTGTTGAGGCGCTGGTTGATCAAAGAAAGACATGGAAACTGGAATGAAAACTCTCCAGTGTTAATGTACTATCGTTAATAATAATAATAATAACAATAATAATAATAATAAATAATAAATAATAATAATAATATTGTCACTATGGCTTTTGAAACTCTTCGTTCCATCAACGCTGGCTGGCTTTCGTCACGAAGAAAATACAAAGCGTCAGTGATGTTTGTGGAGATGAAAGAGAGACTGCATATCATATTCAGAGAAGAATTGTGGAATTAAGTTGCTAATGCTGTGAGAAGTTTTATTTCTTATTCGTGTTATAGCATTCCGTGGAACATTCATCAAAAAGCCGGGCAGTACAACTACGAATGCCATCCGTATGAACGGGATGTCGTTGGGACGTTGTCGCCAGTGGTGCATTAACTTCATGGGCTGCATCAGCGTCGAATTCGTCGCTTCATTAAGTCGCTGTTCCTATCAGCCGTACGTAGTAACCAAAGGAGTCACAACCGAAGGCGCCGATCTCTACATTATCAACAGAATTTGCCCTAAAAGAGCAAAAAGTGAGCTTCAACGTTCATATATTAAGTTGTTGAAAGTCTCTTTTCGAGGCTTCTTTTTCATTACTCACACGTATGAGCTGGATATTTATATAGTGCCTCCAGAGAATCTTTAAAGATGAATACTAGTTTCGAATGTCATCTCCAAACCCGGAGTGTGCAGAAAGTTTGAATTTTCAATCTATGCTGCATCAGTGGCGAAACTCGATGTTAACTGGGACAAGCCTTAAACGTGCGGATAGGGTTTTATGATCACCCCACACCCACAGGTCTTAGGGTTAAGCTCAATGTTATCGGCGACAACCTTTTAAAATAAGTGCTTTCAGATCACGCATGAAGACGACTCAGCAGAATCAATTCCAAACTTGCTTGAGGCACGATGGCTAATTGGATAGAGCGCTCGACTTGTATCGCGGAGAGTACGGGTTCGAGCCTCCCTTAGACGGTTACTGTGTGTAGAGACCTTGAGCAAGTCCTTCAATCACAGTTGCTTTGCTTCTCAGATTCAGATTTACTGACCTTGCGCGCGTAACAAATGCTAAATAATAATAGTGGTGGTGGTAGTAGTAGTAGTAATTATTATTATAGTAATAGTAATAGCAATAATAATAATAATAATAATTATTATTATTATTATTATTATTATTATTATTATTATTATTATTATAATCGTCCTCCAGATCCGCACCGGATATCTTCGCGGTCCATCGAATAAACGGCTGAACATTATAACGATAATAATAATAATAAAAATAATAAGTTGTCATATAATGAAAATAACAACAACAATAACAATGAAAATAATGATGATGATGATAATAATAGTAGTAATAGTAGTAGTAGTAGTAGTAGCAGCAGCAGCAGTAGTAGTAGTAATAATAATAATAATAAGAAGAAGAAGAAGGAGGAGGAGAAGGAGAAAAAGAATGCGAAGAACAAGGAGAACAAGAACAAGAAGAATAGAATAGAGATCTTCCCAGACTATTACCTCATCCATCCTTTCAGGATTTTCTTGGTCCACGTTTTTTTATTTAAAAAGTAGTACACTAGACTATAAATGTTTAAATATAGTTTCTGTGCAAGCTCTTGTCACCTGCATCTTTCTTTAACGAAACGGCTCCTGGCCTACAGCGATTCTGATTATCCTATCGCATTTTGCATCCTATGCGCCACACTTTCCAGGTAGTCAGACTTGAATGAATAGAAAGAGATCAGCTTGCCAGACGTTAACCTTGATTCGGAGGCACCGGACTTTGCATGAATCGTTCCAGCTCCTAATGTCTGTGCTAATTTGCAATGCCGTTTCTTCTTTAGTTGTCTTATTTATCTTTGTTTTTGATGTCTACTTTCATCTCTTAAAGTCTTTTATTTTCAACTCTACAAAATTACAATAAATTGTACTGCATGTAGTTTGTTGCAAAATTTCTGAAAAATCGGTAAATTATTTCGACAGGCGCAAAAAACGAGCGTGTCTATCCTTTCACTGAAAGAACGATTTCATTTATCTTGAAGTACATTTTCACTAGAGAAAGGCACTTTCACAAGCTATTCAGTGTCGAGTGAGGAATCGTTCTTGGATGTTGGCCAAGCCGTTTGCCATAAAAGAGCAAGAGAAGAGATATACTCAAAGAAGGCAGAAAGCATACGTGTATACTTTGGGTGTTGGTGGTTGGCACCGGTTAACCGATCGCTATCGAAACTTTGGCGCGAAATAAATCGGTATTCCAAACATAGTTTTTGTATGACGCAGACCAACGCCGACACTTAGCAATTGAACGTATAGCACTAAAAAACTGGTCTCCTACAACTAAAATTCGCAATTACTTTTACCTGTTTTAGACAGACCTGGATATTTTACGTTATATCCGAGAGACAAATTTGCGGAACACCACAAAACACGTCCAGTAACAATCGAAAAAGAGTGTGACGAATTCTGCATCCTTAACCAGGAGTGTCAATTTATCTATACGTCTGATAAGAATTGTTATTACACTGAAGACTTCAGCATGAAACACTCCTTTCAGCCATCCACTTCCGTGAAGCATATCATAAGATGTCAACCAGATCTCGGTAAGAAGCGATCAGCCAAAGTGTCTGATTCAAGATGCCACTTCTTTTATTCTTGTGTATTCCATAGAAAATCTGTCTTGAACTTAGAAACTGCACATCCATTAAACACCAGTCTGCGCTAAAATCTGGCTTTGGAGAGCTTAAGATTTACGAAGGTAAGATATCCTGATGACAACTTTGCTGCACTACATTTCTTCTTTTGTATAAATCATTTGTATTACTCTGTATTGTGACCGACAAGTTCATATGTTCGATAGCGTGTTAACGGATTTAAGCCTATGCAACAGACTTTGTGCAAGAATTCTGGGTAAGTTTTTTAGGACACAGTTGCCTCTGTCAGTAAGCAGTCACTTTGGTGACAGCACCAGCATGTCATGCACTAGCCCCCCTATCCATTACTTATCAGCTAAACAGCCTTCCAGAAGGAAAACAACTTTGACCTATGTCCGAAATAAGTTCAGTAGTACACTTCCGTGCATTATTAATGCAGTGCTCTTTTAATCTCAACTCGGCTCAGTAAGCTTTGTTTCAGCCTAACCACAGTCAGTGGCTGCCAAAAGTCATTTGATGTTTGGCTTTGAACTGCATTGTCACTGCTAATTGAAGAAGGCATGTGACAGATAATTTGTGACTTCTGATCTATTGCAGAAAATTATCTATGACTGGACTGGCTTATGTAGGTATGCATGTGTGTATCCGAACACTTATATAACGCCTTTCAAACACATCATATATGCGCCGAAACATGACTGAATTGTTTAACAGCTTTCTTCAGCAAACACGCAACGGAATGGCTTCAAAGCTACGCTAAGCTCCAGCTGTCTTTTAACGAATTGTTACAGTGTTGCAATAAAACACGAGTTTCATTACTCTATAACGATTTCGTCATTCGTGGCATTTTTTAAAGTTCTGCGGTGCGTTATACTGTCAGTTCTTACAAGATGTTTCTACAGGATCAGGAATACACAGAAATTCCGCCTGACAGTCGTTGAGTTTGATTTTCGCGATCAGTGATTATGCAAGTGAGCATAATGTAATCCGCATATGATGTGGCATTGCATTGAACAGAACCAGTGCCAGATGAAGAGGCAATTACAACTTCAGAGTATGAAGAAGTGACTGTTGAAATAACAGAGACTGACATAATCGCAGGTACATTCAACGATGATTGTCATTATCCACAGCTTAATGACATCTGTCATGAAACGAGTAGCAGAATACAATGTGTTTCGATACACTTCTGATTACATTGAAACATAAGTCGCTCTGCATGTATACGAACGCTTTTAACACAATAGACGAGGAAGATCCGTCAAGAAATGAAATTGCAAAAGTTTAACAACAACAACAACAACAACAATAATAATAATAATAATAAATCTTATCTAGCTATTCTTAGCTTAGACCTACTCTAATCAACAACTCTGGTTAAGATTCGTAATTTAGTTTTTCGTCTCCTGATCAACAATGTGCTTTGAACATCAATCCTACTAAACGTGTATTGTCAACATCTTTCGCCGAAGGCTGTTTTCTTACCAGTATTGCGCATACCGTAGTTTACATTCTTCTTAAACAGCCATTTTTTTCCTCAAGTTTCATCAAACTATCGACCCATCGCTAATTTCAATTTCATTTCAATATTCTGGAGAAGGAAATTGCAAATCGCTTGAACTGTCATCTTTTTGTCCCACAATCTATACCTCCCTTTCCAGTCTGTTTACCGCAAATACCATTCCAACTGCATTATTTACCGCTCGCAATCACACATTTAGCTCCCTGGACAAAAGAAAAGTAACTGCTTTTATTCTTCTAGGCCTGTCTGCCGCTTTCGATGCCTTTGATCACAGTATACTTTTTACCGTCTTGAAATTTGAACTTGCTTGTCCTGCGCTCAGTTGAGTTCATATCTTACCAGCATCTGGCAATCAAGTAGTTTGTCAATCAATTCACATCGCCTCCGACTGTCTTCTAGCCGACTAGACTACTGTAATTCACTTCTCGTTGGTATGACCAAGAGAGATTTTTAGAAACTGCAAATGGTTAAAAATTACAAAGACCCATTTATAAGTAATAACTCAGGACAACTATGTTGCATTTATTTTATCATACTTATTTCTCATTGAGCAAATAATTCATTTTAAATTCTGTGTCATAATTCACGAGGTACTACACTTAAATTAGCCGACTTATCTCAGATCTGTGCTCAACCCTCATTCCAATAACTATGGTGATCGATCAATGAACACTTCATGGCGTTATGTGCTGCAACGGTAGTGCTCGTGGAATTTCTTGAACTGTCGCTGTGCATTTTGACAAGCACCAGAGAGTTATGTCAAAAATTAGGACTTAGATCCAACTGTGGGAATTTCGAAAGTTTACATAGAATTGGGTCCTGTTCTGCTTTTCCTAGGAAGCATCGGTACACTTCGGATAGCTGCTCCCTTGGAAGGCGTCAAACCGAAGGTGACGACTGCAAGATTAGTCAGCGGGGTCGTCGCCGTTGTGACCTTTGTTGGAATAGGAAGCAGCATACACGGTTGCGTCAAAACAAGGTACATTTGGCCAACAACTAATCGAGTAATATACCTGCGGTGTCTCTATCTAATCTTCCTAGATTCGAGATTTACTCGTGCTTTATCGTATTAGTCTTTTCTTGTGCGCTTATGAATGTTAGTTTGCGTGTTTATTGTACAACTGACCGATAAGGCAGTTTGACGCAACGTCGCTGACACTTCATGGTTGCAAGGAAATCATGAGCTTTTCCGGGAGAAGCAATCCTCAATTAGCAAAGATTGCGTCTTGTACTTAAAATTTATGTAATATTTGTTTATTTAAGAGATTTATTAAGAAGTCTTGCATCAAGTGATCGCCAGAGAATTGACCAGTGCGAACAGACTAGGGAAATGCATGACGGTGTTATTCAGTTAAACAAGGTCACTCATTTAGGTCAAGCATTATTGGAAATTAAATGAGATACAGGGCTTATGAGGAATGTTTAAGGCGCTGTACAAGTTTTCGATTATAATAGGAATTGCTTGATGTTGATGTTCGCACTGGTTTTGCTAGGTAAGCATCTTGTGCCTCAGACTTCTGAAGAAGCCCCTTAGTATTAGGCCTATTATTTCTATGGATGCATAAGAAACTGCTTTACAATTTCTGTTTCTTTCTCTTTTGGACAGACAGTTATCACAGCTAAAAAAGAAAGAGATTTTGAAACGCTGGAAACGGTAAAACTCATTAATCAGGAATTGCTTGCAAGAATTAGGTCTATCTCTAAAGGACAACTGTATGAAATGGTTCATGTAGTTGGCTTAGCATACTAACGATCTTAGACGCCTGTGCTGCTCCTCAGATATAGGCTACAGATTACATCCCGAATACAGTAGCTTAACTACAGACCCGCAAGGCCCGTAATTGCGGGGAAGCCCGGGCCCGAATCTGAAAAAGATGGAGTCCGCTCAGAGCCTTATAAAGTACCAGCAGGCTCATAAGGTTTTTTTCAGTAATCTGTGAAGGGCCGGAAATTTGAATTTACAGCATTGCGCAAACAACATATCAGCTTATTAGCATCTTACTTACTTGATTGTGTTTCTGTGTCTTCTGGCTTGACAGTGTATTTGTAATTGCCCTATGTATCAATGATATATAGGCATAACATCGAGTTCTTGGAACTTATACGTTTACCTTCAATATTTTTGCGAGAATCGACGGGTTTTCACGAGCTGATTGGTAAGAGGCATCAGAAAGTTTTTAAAACTCGCATTTATAAAATATTTGCAATACCAAATGAACTAACGTTCCCCCCGCATATGTTCTTATGTTTGGCTCTTTCTTATATTTGACTTTTTCTTATATTTGACTTTTTCTTTTATTTGACTTTTTCTTTTATTTGACTTTTTCTTATGTTTGGCTTTTCGTATATTTGACTTTTTCTTTTATTTGACTTTTTCTTTTATTTGATTTTTTCTCATGTTTGGCTTTTTCATATATTTGGCTTTTCGTATATTTGTTTTTTTTTTCGTATTCTTGTTAGTGTCCAATATTTAAGATCGCAAAAGCGACGAACGGCAGATGTCTACGGTAGAAGTAGGTATAGATTTCTAAAATATAAATAAATGCAAAACAATCATCGCTTTACTTTTCTCAACTATTGTTAAGATTCTGTATAAAAACATGTAAGGTTTTGGTAGAGATAATGAGGTGGCAGAGTTTACTTTCTGATTAGCGTTCAAGATCAAATGTTGTTAACAAAAAGGTTTCCACTGACAGCTGAAGGATCCTTCACTCTCGCGAATACTCTGCTGAGGACTTTCTACAGATGCGTGTAAACAAGTTTTACCTTTGCCTTTAAAAGTATACACATTTGCTGTTACTATAAAAAGATAGCATATCACTAGATAGTGGTCTCCTCCACTCTTTGGAGGGCTGGCCATTAAAGCTATGTCGTTGTTCTGCCTTCAGCTATTAACTCTGGACACCCGGAACCTTTTTCTTTGGATCATGTCCGCCGCAGAATCTTTTTCCTTTAGTTATCTTTGACAAAGAACCTTTTTCTTTGTATTCTCTCTCACTCAGGGATGCCATTTTGAATCAACAAATTTCTGCATTGGTACAAAACGATGTGAGCTGAGTAACCAATGCGTAGAATTCTGTTTGAACACCACTGTTGGAACGCATTCGTCTTCTCTCCTGGGTCCTTAGCTTTGAATTAGGGGTTCAGCTTGAATCATTAAATTTAATTTCGATTTTCAATATATCTTGTCTAACATAGAATACAGGATTTATAAAAATTGACATGCGTCACAGAATGGGTATTAAATAAATTAGTTCGTATCTTAAAATAGGAATGATGAAAATCAACTTGGCAATATGTTTTCTTTTAATAAAGAGTAGACTACATTTTGTTTACCAGATGAGCTTAATATGAGACGAATAAGGGGCCGTCATACGAGATGATCTCTTTTCCACAAAGTAAGTAAATGTTATAGATCTAGCATTGATCTATCTCTCTGACTTAAAGCCACGTTAGTTCATTATTCAATGTAATAATTTTTAATTTATTTTAATGATTTCTTTAACGCCGTTATCACCAATGTGCAAGGCACCAATCGATGGTCGTTAAATCTCTAATCGATTAACCCGCTTAATTCGTATTAAATGTTGGCAATTGTTGGACCTCTAACTTCGAAGTCGGGCAGAAAGTAATTAAGCCAAACTGCTATATATCTGATACCGAATATTGTATTGTATTGCATTCGTCAATTTATATAGCGCTTCTTATAGAACAAACTACTCACGGGCGCTTCCGGCATGAGAGCCCTAAACTAGTTAGGCCTAAGTCTTAAGGCAGAGAGTTATAATCTGCTTGCCACAATAACCTTAATATGAATAGTGAGATTTTTTTTCAAAGTGGCGAACCCTTATCGTGAAAGTCTTACTCTGGGCCATGAATGTCTTAAACCAGACAAGAATCAGATTTAATTAATATAACGCCATATATGTAATATTAAATTTATTACATCTCTAGGTATTATCACATATTATCACGCCATAACATGTAGCACGGCTTCCAAGTTGTTAAACAATAATTGTCTTCAGCTTAGGGCTCTGCAGGTAACTCCTAAATTATAGCATTGGCTTATTTGATCTGCTGCTATCGAACTAAAAACATGCCTTTGTGCGAGTACTATTGTAGAAATTTCACACTTTAAAGGAAGGTAAAACAGTGGAAGTGGAAAAATTCACACGCCGAAAGTATTTTACTCTTGATCTTTTAATAAAGTTGGGACATTTATGGCGGCTTATTTTGCTTCGGAATCAGTTATCTGGCACCATCGTACGTACAGGCGTTTCATTTTGCAGCTTACATGTGTTGTCTCGATCGTGTTGACCTCTACATACGTTTTTAACATATAAAGTTGTTTATCTCGTGATATTCCTCACTTCAGTTATTGAGCTCCAGTCAATTATTCCAGGATTTGGTGTATGAATAGCCTAAGAACGCCTTGCAAATAGTCATTCTCGATTAAACCAAAATTGCAAGAAATCTACAGGCCTTCAAGAAAGTTTCTTATATCACATTTATAGTTCTCGTTTAGGAACATTTTAACCTTGTACAAGTTACACTGTATTGCAATATGTTTCAATTTTCAGAGCTATTGACACGGTTTGAGTAAACCGTAAATCAGAAGGACTGGCAATCGGATGAAAAGGATACAGGCCCTACTTCACTTGCAACGCATGATTGCTAATGACAGCAGCCCTGAAAAATGAGCTTCTAATTCGTACGCCTATATATACGAATCAGTAGAGCCTAATGCACAACCTACAAGTACAATCCATATCCGAAATATTTCACTGGTGATTGTAATGTAGCGATTAAGTCTTGAATACGTGGTATTAGATAATTGTCATTTGAGTTGCGTATTGCACTCTAAACAGTTTCATGAAAACTGGACTGTTTCTACTAGCTCTACTATATAGTATTCTGGCGCTTAAAAATTCCAGTAGGCCTATGCCAGCTTAAGTTAAAGTTAAAGCGAACAACTTGCTGCGACAACTGCTGTGATTTCAGTTCAACCTTGCATGACTTTGAAGTTGAGCAGTAATGACGGTTGTTTAAAGTGAGGCCAGAAACATAAAGCTAGTTTAGCAGAAGCCACAAGGTAGAATTTTTGGTTTCTTCGTTTATTTTTTGGTGGGCTACATAACTTTGACTAATTCTTTAGCGTCACTTTTAAATCGTGGAATAATTAATTATTAAACGATAAAGCTCTATTACAGTTTAAACCAAATGAAGTATGATTTGGAAAAAACTAAAAGCACCTCGCTGAAGAGCGCGAATGACAGTACGAGCGTGATTTGATGATTTACATAAAATAGGTATATTCTTAATGGTTTCTTAATAAATAATCTTTTGTATATATTTCCGCGTGTATGTTATCGTTTTATATCCTTTAACCACTTATAATTTCATTCATTGCGGCCCACAATTGTGAACGAGGTGCATAAATTGGTCTTGGATCTCTGCTTCTAACAAAAGCTCCTTCAAGGATATTTTTCCACCTTCACCTTCCAAAGAAGGTGTTGCTGCCCTTGGTCCTATACGTACCTTGTTAATCAACCTTTAGTTAAGTGAGGGTGATTTTCCCTCAGCCTTCGCACATGTATTGGTTAATCGACCCCTGACGAAACCATCACTTGGTCCTGGTGATCTCTTCAATTCAATCGGTCCGTTCTAACCTAGTTGGTTTTGAAAATGAATTAATTGCTGAGGCGTTTAGCGCGGAATCGCATGCATGTCCATTAAATTTTATGCTCCTTTTCTCATCTTTCTCCGTCTTCTTCATCTGTCAACTGTTTTTGACACAAATGATGGTTCCATTCATTTTCACCGGCTTCAACATTTGATTGGAGTTTCTGGTCCTGTTTTGAATTGGGCTCAACTTATTTCCCCTCGGCACCTACGCTGTGCATATAAATGGTAATATCCAATCATATCCAATCTCTTTCTACTGTGGTGTTCCTCAGATTTCGGTCCTTGGGCTTATACTTTTTTATGCTTTATCCTGCCTACTAGGTTCTCTTCTGAGTAAACACTCAATAATAATATCAACGATAATAATAATAAAATAATAATAATAATAATAATAATAATAATAATAATAATAATAATAATAATAGTAGTAGTAGTAATAATAATAAAATAATAATAATAATAATAATAGTAGTAGTAGTAATAATAATAAAATAATAATAATAATAATAATAAGTAGTAGTAGTAGTAGTAGTAGTAGTAGTAGTAGTAGTAGTAGTAGTAGTAGTAGTAGTAGTAGTAGTAATAATAATAATAATAATCTTTTGCTGCTTCAGCTCACTTGCCATCTTGCAGAGTAAGCTGTCATGTTGACCTACTGATATTAACACTGCACAGCATTTCTCAAAATTTTTAAAACCTGCCAAATGTTCGTCGATATCCCTTTCTTCAATTTCAGTTTCCATAATACCCTTCTTCTTCACTAAGTCTCTGTAAGAGTGAATTTGCATGTAGGTCAATAAGTACTTTCAGATCCTGCTTTACTTGGCACATATCTTTTTCAAAGCCTCTTTTGAACAATGGCAGATTTTGTCTGTACTATTCTCTCTTTCTTCTTCAACGCATAAGATTTGCAACGTTTGGCAGTGCTAATGTCACCCTCAAGCTGTGAGCGTAGAACGTTGGCAGCGCTATCCAGATCTGACAGTCGATGGTTTTGATGGCATTCACTGAGACACAAAAGACACTTCATCATATTCAGAGCAATACAAACATAGATTCTTGTGTTTGTGTTTGTCGCATACGCTTGCAGCTCCATCCCGATTACCTGTGATTTCAATCAGTGTTACCAAGAAGAAGTTTTTCTGTAAGGTAGCAAAACCTCCCTGGGGAACTGTGAACTCTTGTCTACAGAGCGGTCAGGGCACTGAATCACCCGGCTTTTTGTTATTTTGAATTCCAATACACTGTAAGCAGGTCATGCAGAACGTATGAACACATGGCAACATTTTTATATCTTTGAATATTTCCTCGCAAATGCAACAGATCATTACATTCTCGAGTTATTCTTGAGATGCTGTAGACTTCACTTGTTTTGTAGAATTTTTTACAGCTGTCCTGCCCCACCTCGATCTTTGAAACGACTTATAGGTCTCCGCCCAGAACAGAAACAGTGTCACTCGTTCCTTTGACGCTATTACCTTCATTCAGACATTAAAGCGTTTTTTCTATTAGCTTTTCAGGATAGAAGGATAGCGTCTGCTATTACGATTGTTAGAAAATAAATATTTCGGCAACCCCTTTTGTCAACACATCTTGTTTCGCTGTCAAAAGTTCAAAAATCTCAATATTTCTGTGAACGTTACCTCCAATTGCGACTGAAAACCTTCACAATCAATTTGCGAATAAAACACTATTGAAGTGCTTTAAAGATATTCGGCGACTTTCCGCTGCGTAGATTTTCTATAACAAATTTTAATTATTTGTAAAGCATTTCCCGCGCAAATGCAAGGATTTAGATACAAGAAAAAGTCCAACACGCTCACGCACTAGGTAGTCTGTTATCTTGCTTCTTTCGGTAGACGCGCAATTAATATAGCGTGTATATGCCTGTTTAAGATACAATACAAACTAAATTTTATTAATGCCTTTTTAAAAAATTCAGAAGTGCACATTGAAGCCTTACTTTAGAAATATTTAGATTACGATTACAACGGAAAACATCAGCAATACATAGACTTTTCAAATTTACGATTACGAATACGAGACTGGAAAATGTGAGTTTCAGTTTAATTTGATATCAAGCTGTTTGTACAATCTTAATTTAACCAGGCCTGGATTAAACTCTTTTATTAGCTACCAACTATAGGCCTACTGGGTTCTCTACACTAAGCATACGCTGATGTGTGACTCTGCCCCTCGTTCCCGCCCTTTCCATCCCCGATGCCGACAGCTCCCAAAAGGTATAGGAGGTATGGGGCGTGCTTAGCCCTCCCGGTGTCGAACCACAAGACGGGAGCTTGGACGAAACCCAAGCCGTCTGTCATGGACTGTATATAGACTCATTCGTAGTTGGGAGGACTCTAGTCAGAGCTTCGGCAGTCGGAGAGCAGACAGTACCACAACGAGATAAAAAAAATTCAGTAGTTACTATCTTTTGACTTTACATTATATTAGTATTATAGTATACTTGGTAGCTAATAAGAGCTAAACATAGCCACAAGATATTACTAGTTATAACACGCCAATGCTTTCGGTGCACAGCGGCGTTGAAAGATCTCACCCGACTTCATTGAAAGACGATCAGGGTCGAGGCCATACAGTCGTTATAGAAAGACGTGTACATTTACATTTACTTACATTACTTACAATCTAATCTGAGCCTAGTTGTTTTTAAATCGCTGTTGTAAAAAGTTACACGAACAGAGTGAGATAGTTACTAGTTGCATTTAATAAAAGTGAACGGAGGGAAATGTATTAACCCTAACCACGAAATTTAAAATCATTGTGATTACAACGACTAGGCAACAGTGCACGTGGAATATGTTTGCCTGAACGTGTCGGCAACTTAAAACAGGTTCAGTAAAATCGCTACGCATTACTGAACTAAATTTCGGAATTTAGGTTAACTTGCAGAAAAAAGAAACTGTCACCTATTGCTTAAATTTCCTATCATGTGTTACACGTAATTCTAACATAGTAAGTTATAATTAATTACCATATTATAGCAGTAACCAAAATGTAACATGTCCGATAAGAACTCGGGAAATAGTTAATTTGCAAAGAAGCGGTTTTCTTAGAACATGCATGTTATAATCAAGAATAAAACCGAATCTCGAGTAACTGAAGAAATCAAGTCATGCAACAGAAAAGCACAGGTTGCCACTGTTCTAGCAAAGATCTTAGACCATAAGAATAATGTGAGACTCCCAATAGTCAACCCTTTACAATAGTTTACAACCCTTCTTTCCACTGCAGCCACTACACCCCATGAATTCCTGATTACAGGTGACTTTACTACACATGTTGCTAATCCCTCTGACACATTTGCTTCTGAATTCCTCACCCTATTATCATCAACTAACTTGGTCCAAAATGTCAATTTTTCCATCCGCGTTCACAATCACACACTTGACCTCATTATCACAACATCATTCTCCAGTTTATCACCTGAAATATCTTTTTCTTTCGACACGTCATCTGATTATTACCCCATCTTTACACGCCTTAACATTCAACCTAATCCACGTCCTGATCCTATCTTTCATTCTTTTCGTCGCATTACTTTAATAAACATTGAAGCCTTCATACAAAATATATCCTGTTCAAACCTCGTTTTAAATCCACCTGCCTGTCTTGATGATCTTCTGTCTTGCTACAACACCACTCTGTCCATGATTCTTGACAAACATGCACCTATTATTACCAAATCCAGCTCTCACTCTAACAATCCTTGGTACAGTTCCAAGCCTTCAAATCTTTCCGATGACGCCTAGAGGGCACTTACACGCGCACCCGTGGTCCTCGACATCTCTCTGCCCTTAAATCTGCTACAAATAAATACCATCATCTTCTAGCTACAGCTAAAAAGACATTTTACTCATCAGTAGTCCTCTCCTGATCCTCTACCCTCGCCTTCTCTGGAAAACCAATAATCAACTCCACCATCGGAACTCCCCAGCTCGCTTCCAAAATTCTTTTCCATCCACTTCGATATCCGACTCATTTTGTTCTTTTCGGACAAAATTAGTACCCTCCGTCTTTCTCTTCAATCTCTCCTTCCCAAAACCTTAAAAAACAACTGCTGATGCTTCCTCTCCCACTTATAACCGCCCACCTTCCCCACCTCGATCCTCACTATCTGCTTTTCAATCCACATCAGAGACCGAAATACTAAATCTGTTAAAATCACTTCCAAACAAACAGTGCGAACTTGACCCTATACCCACCTCTTTACTGAAAGACTGTGCATCTGTCCTTGTTCCAATCGTTACCTAAATAGTTAGGCTCTCCCCTCTACTGGTAATTTTCCCTTTTTTTCAAGCAATCTCTTGTTAGCCCTTTTCTCAAGAAATCATCACTTGACATGGAAATCCTTTAAAACTACCGTCCTGTTTCGAACCTGTCTTTCATCTCCAAATTAACTGAAAGGATTGTCCTTTCCAGGATCAATGACTACCAAGTAATTTCTCCCATGCAAACAGGCCTACACATTGCACTGATAGGTGAAAGAAGATGACGACGATGAGGGGCTATATAAGAATCTTACAACAGCTGGATGACTGTTTGGTTTTGCTGAAACGACGCTGGCAGTGAAGTAAAGATAAACTCAGCAGGGTTATTACTTGGATGAGAATACCACGCCCTCTGGCGCCCACTTAGCCCTCCATCATTGAGCGATCGGTGGATGTGTATCAACGGATGCTGAGAGGTTAAGAGGTGACCTCTTCGATTTGTAGTTGGATTTTTGTGGTCGCGTTTTGCGACCACCTTAGGACCATCCTTACAAAGAGTTTCTATAAAGATGCGCAACAAGTGTGCTAACCTTAATAACTACGGCTACGATTGGCGACCTGTTAGCACACCAGTCCCTAGCTAGATTTGTCCCAATCGAATGAACTCGTTGGTCTATGCCGCAGTCGACTCTCATGCAGGCTGTGTAATGCAACAGTGTATTGCAGTATCGTGCATTCCGATCGCATCTAATACAATGAGGAACTATACATGGTGAATAATTTTATTCGGATCGATCTGATATGATCGAAGCAAATAAAGTCTTTGTAAGCATAATTTAGTCTACTTTCGTCAGGTTCTGTATAATACAATCAGATCTGACCCGATGACTTTCGATAGACCTACGTCAGTTGATTTTAAGTCCTAAAGGGTGAGATTTACGGGCGCCGAACCCTTACTGACAAACTACTCCATCCGTGACACAAGATGCGAATGACATCAGTTCCTCCTCAACGGACCATCGATGTCGGGCATTATAGCATACAATCAAATGGAAACGCTCAATGGAAACGGCAATATCTCGCCATGAGGTCGTATAACTAACCTTCGAACGATAGCGTTTATATTCTTTGTATTAATTATGTTAATATATTAATTACTTATGTTATATTAAAATGTCAATTACAGTGATTCAAAAGTCCTGGCTTTCCACTAGTTTAATTGGCTGCGCATGACGTTTTCTCCGAGTTTTCCTCTTCATTCTGTTCGCTTTTGCTTTAGTTTTCTTCTTTCGTTCATCTCCCGTTGGTTCGATAATTGCTTTCTTCCTGCAGAAATCAATCATATCGCCACATATGCCTTTCATTTCATTCATTCTTTTATTCGGAGCATTTATATAGCGCCCTCTCAATGTGTTTACCCAGAGGCGCTCCCAGTCCATCCTCTGCGAAAGAGAACAGTTTTCATACTGTTGGTGAACGGTGTATCTAGCATCCCTAGCTAGAAGGAAACGCAGATTAAGAGAGTAGCCATTCCATATTTTATCAGGGATATAGATACCTACCATATCTTACCACGATGCTTTAAGATCTTTAGCAGTGGTGTTTTATGTCCTTAAAGTATTTACATATCCCAGTTTGAGGTACGTAATACTCTAAAATGATTAAAGGTGAGGTAGGTAAGACTAAAATGATTAAGGTTGACGTAAGTGATACTCTAAAATGATTAAGGCTGAGGTACGTCATACTCTAGAATTATTAAGTGAGGCATGTAATACTCTAAAATAATTAATGATATCATTTTCATCACTGTCAAATTGATTTCGATCAGCTAAGTAACTTAATTTCCTACCTTTTTCGTCTTTTCACAGACGTCTCTACTAGCGTCACATTATTATCAATGTAAATAAAACTATTTCTCAAATATATGCGTTAAAAAGCCATTCGCCCATTTAGCTTGTAACGATTTGCCCTCAGTGCAAGAACTTGAATGTTATGTCAGTCTTTTTAGGTGGCCAAGAAACGCGTTCCTTGTACTAATCACAATCTTAATCTCGCAAATTTCTAAAGCACTATTTAAAAGCTAAGCGCAGAACACCAGCTTATTCATAAGCGCTGTGTGAAGTCAGAAGAACTGCCCAGAGATACCCCATATGGATCATAATCCGGTCGTCAGAAGACTAAAGAGGGGACACAGAGGAACTCTTGTGATGGGTTGATTAAGCATGGAAAAGGCAAGTTTCTCCTGATATTGGACTTCACCTACATATTGTCATTCTATGACTGTATAGATTGAAATTTATTTCACCACTGAAGCATCGCAAATTTTTAAGAAATGACTGTAATTGCGGGTTTTGAAACCAGGGCGGCCCGGCGAAGAGTCAGGCCCAAAAGTCGAGTCGAGGCGCTCATAACGATGTCGCCTAACAGGTGAAGATGGTGCAATGCTATGAGGACCTACCTATACATGTCTTTGTAGACCTGGTAGCCAGTGCAGACAACCGTGACGACCGTAAACACGATGACTGCCGTTCCTATTTTTTTAGCGTAGCCTCTCACGGACAACTGGTCCTCCCCTGTTTTTATTACGACTGTTTTCGCAGTCGTTTCTAGCTGCCCAGTCTGCTTTTCGACGAATGCTTTTGGTTCATCGTGCATCTGTGTTTCTGCTGATGCTACCACTGCACCTGCTTCCTCGGGTACTATTAAGGCCAAAAAGACACAGTAGAATTAATACCAAACAGATCGATTTTTACATTTATTTATATATATATATATATATATTGTATAAATATCAGTTATACGTCTACTGTCACGCGAAATTTGATCACGTGATGTTTGATCAAATGACGTTCGAAAACAATGTTTGATCACATGACGTCTGCTCTCATAGTTTTATCACATGGCGTGTGATCATATCTGATAATATTTAAAACATTCGACGGGTTTCGTTTCAAATTATGAGATTTTAGAGTAGCAGGACAGTAGATTTAGTAGATTTTTACAAATCAAACGCCTTCGATAAAACAGTAACCTTCAATTCATTGTAGACCTATGCTCTGGATATGGCACTGGCAAGTCACGGGTCGCGAAGCTCTTAACCTGAACCCCCTCAGAGCGGACGAGTCCACTGATGGCCCACGAGACTTCGATAACCGTCCAAAACACTCAAAAACGACGGCGAATGAATTAACTTAAAGAATGCAGACTGGTTCACATTAGAAACTAAAATTATCGAGAAAAAATCTACATGTGACAAGTAACTGATCAAAAGCAGCATACTGGACAAACATGCGGCCATCTTAGCCGCGTGTTACTCACTCTTGTCTACCTAAATGTTAGACGGATTTGAAGATCCTTAACAGGTGCTACAGAAATACACAGATACACACCTACACATAGGGCCTATACAAAGTTTATTATTATTTTAACATGCATAATAGTATTTATTGTTAAGTAATTATGCCTTTTAACTAAGTAATGTTTTACTGATTACACAACTAAAAGGTCACGAGGTTTGAGGCAATGAAAATCTACTAAACAAAGATAGAACGACTTATTAATGATGACTGTAATTAATTAAATGTGTATGGATACGTTGTTTACCTGTGAACGTTACAGCATCGAGCAGTGATGCATTGTCCTCAGACTTTGCGGGTGAATCAACATAATCCGACCAGAATCCTGGATCGATTACTTCCTCTGGTGCCTTCACTTCTTCGCCCTCTTGAGGCGTAATGTCTTCACTCGCAACTGTTAATATTACGTAACAGTATAGTTGCAGGTTAAAACTGTTAGATAGCAATAAAGCGTTTTAGTTCTTCTATACCAAAAGAATCTCTATTCGAAATAAGACGGATAAAAAATAGAAGTAGGACATCAGGAAACACCATAGGGGCCAAGAGAATCCCGACTCATGTCGGATTACCCCTTCACCGCGGGTCCGAATCCAGTTCCTTGGTCATCGTCTGAATCCGGTCTGTTGCAGGTATTAAGCTTCAGTGCTGATGATCAATGTTCTGGGCATGTAACCGCGCACGACTTTTGAGGATAATGCGCACAACCACTTCTGCGCTAGCGGCTGTGCATAGAGGATGTATAACAGCTGCATGGGAACTGAAGTGTTCAGATCTCGTGTAAAACTATTGTAGCCATCCGATCGTTCAGGAAGGAAAGAAACCAAATCAAACCCTGACTAACCATTCCGCTTCGTTAGATGTCGGAAATAAGACACAGAAAACACCTTAGCCTAAGTGTTATTGAGATTTGACATTAGGCAGACGATTTTCTGTAGCAGATTAACTGCAGGCATTTGAGTCGTAAGTAAAAATTCATCAAACGACGAAGCATATAGTGAATCGCAAAGATGGACTGATTTGTCTAGCAGAATTATGGGCGATTGTGACACATTTATAAGTTGTTATTACATGCATGCATGTATAAATTACAGTATTGGGCATAAATGTATGCATGCATGCAGACATACATACAAAAATATTTACTTCCATAATGCATAATAGGATCGATTAAATAAATTACAACATGTTATTTAAAGCAAATCACCTAATAGGATTAGCGATGTATAATGAATGAAAAATAGCACTCACTGACATTCTTTTTGCAACGCTGTATTATATAGAGTTCACTGTCTGCATCTGCATCGCTTTTGGTGTACATTGTATCAAACACATAGCATCTCGTCAAAGTGGTAACAAACTGGACTTTAACACAGTTCTGGAACTGTACGCAAGCCATTATGCATTTGATCGGCGTGTCCGCGTTCTTCATTTTCAAGCCTTTTCGAGACCCCTGTCCCCGAACCCTAATGTACGTGCCAAGATAATTGTTCGATTTTCTACCTGTAATTCAAATAAATTAGCATACTCGTGAATTATTTGAGTTTTTTCTCCAGTCTTTGCTATACCTGCAGTTCTGTTTTATTCAAATGCATTTTTCAGTTAAACCCGGAAGAAATTAACATTATCGCAAGAAAAAGAAATTGGTTGGTAACAAAGTTTGTTATCAAGACATCGTGACATGATATGTCGCAAAGGGCTTCGTCCTTCTGCTGCCCCTCGGCCACATCCTGACAAATGTTACAGCCTAAAAGGAATGGTCTTAGCGAGATCCCCGCACGGGGTGCGCGCATAATGTACGAGTCGATGAGCCTACCCATGTACGATTGCTTACTAGGTTTCCTCATTCCTCAGTCGCAGCATATCTGGAACCCTGAACCTATAACTTGTCACTTAAGGACGAAACTCCATTGGTTTGGTTCTACAAACGTCTCTGAATAGTTTCTCTTGAAACGGTGCTGTAGAAATCTCTAATTACAATTTTACAATTGCACATTACATGTGTGAGACAGGTTCCATTTGGAACATTTCCTGTTATTTGAGCATCATACTCCTGCAGATGAAATTGTAGTTCTTATCGAAACAACGTCATTTTGGCAGGCTTGGAGATGTTCTAAAAAAGCGCCATAAAAACGAACAATCGTAAAGAGACAAATGCTGGACCTAAAAACAGGTCACTTCGTAAAGGTGCTGTTGCGATGGCAAGACAAAGAATGAATGCTGCAACTGTGTTCTCTCGAAACGTAAAAAACAACTGCCCAAATAGTCATTTAGTAGAGTAGACAGTGAATTAGGCCATAACTTGTGAAACCTGTCTATACGACCCAGGGTTGCGCAGTTAATGCATTCTAACATTACTGTCTTTCCGTTACATCACTTGTTTAACCGTGTGAAATCCTCCTGTACGACTGCGTATTTAAATATCCTATTGTGAATTTGACAATTCCTTGGGCACAATGTGTCTAAAAGGGCCTTATTTTGGGCCGTGATAAGACGATTAGTGTTGCTCACCATCACCCATTGCAGCTATCGGACAGACTCTTTGTACCATATAAAGGGTGCTACTTCCATGAGGACTTTTGTCGAACGCGATTTTTTCACCGTGGCTACAAGTCTCACCGTGTCCGTCAAAATCAGCCACAATGCAATCGGCGTAGATGATGCAGAAGTAGAGGCACAAATAACGA
Organism: Norana najaformis; assembly: GCA_964023275.1. Classification (NCBI taxonomy): domain Eukaryota; kingdom Metazoa; phylum Annelida; class Clitellata; order Crassiclitellata; family Hormogastridae; genus Norana; species Norana najaformis. The sequence continues at coordinate 12,026,435 of OZ029915.1, forward strand.
GTCTTCAGCTGATATATTACTTGAACAGACTCGGTAGCCGATGTTGCGCTGGCTGTCTGAACTTTACCACGGAAAGCTGCCAACAGAAATAATTTCACTTTTTTTGTGGTAGAAAATGAATGTGCTACATTGCTTGAGTTAATGACACATTTGATTCCACTGTGTCATTTTATAACCATGTTGGCGCCATATGCAAATCAGCTCAATTTCACATACGGGATATTCGTAGAATCAGATCTCTTTTGTCTCATCCTCTCTTAATCCTACCAGCTAAAGCATTGGTTTCCAGCAGGCTTGACTACTGCAATTCACTTCTTATTGGCATCATAGAGATCTGCACAAACTACAAATGGTTCAAACTCTCTGACTAGAGCCATAACAAAAACACCTAAGTATCAGCATATTACACCAATATTGCTTTTGTTACACTGGTTACCCACCGAGCAAAGAGTCCAGTTTAAGCTCTGTCTTACAGTTCACAAAGTACTAGATTTAAACCAGTCGACCTATCTACGTTCCATGCTCTTCCGTCACACTAACGAATACTGCACTTGATCAGTAGGTACTGTGACTCGTGAAATTTCTGAAGCTACCGTCCCCTTGCGTTCACTGAATTACCGTTTATACGCTGATGATCCTCAGTTTCAGATTCTTTTGACAGTTCTACTTTTGCTCCGTCTATACCACTACTCTCAATTGTTTTAGAGATGTACAGGCTTGGATGACATTCAATAAGCTTCTTTTGAGCTCCTCCAAAGCCGAATTCATTCTCAAGAGCTCAAGTCAACAGCTGCACAAATTACTGAGTCGGCAGATTTACTTCTATGCAACTGAATGATTCGACTGTCGCGCTAAATAATTACGTAATTTGGGAGTCATATTTGATTCCAATATGTCTTTCTGACAGCAGATTCAGGTCTGCTCATTTTCATTTACTAGAACACAAGCAGAATAAAACCGCATGTACCTCGCTATGTCTTGATTCTACTAAATAACGCTCTAGTTTTTAGTCGTATTGATTACTGTAACTCACTTTTAAACGGCGTCACAAAGACGATTCTACACAAATTACAAATGCTTTAGAACTCCTTCACTGGGGCTTTAACGAAAATACCTAAACTACAATACATCATCAATATATTGCTATCACTGCACTGGGTAACTACAGAACAAAGTCTCATAGTTTATAAAGCAATACACATTGGCCAGCCAACTTGTCCTTCATCTTCGCTCACCTCTCAAGTTCACAAATGCTGATCATCTGACTCTTACTGTGCCCTGAACCAAAAAGTACTGGTTTCCCGGTCTTTTCAGTTGGAATTCGTTGCCTGTTTCTTTCTTGTCCGCTTAGCTAAATATGTCATGTTAATTAAATCAGCACTAAAATCTCACCTATTTTAAGTTGCTTACTTCCGTAGTCCGACTACCGGACTCGTTGTCTCATTGATCTTAACTGCATGGCTTCGTCCAAAAGACTGTAATGTTAGAATGTGCTTTTGCTTAGAAGCAACCATAGACTGATGCCGAGTACATTAAGGTAACGGCGCTATGGAAGTTTTAGGATTATGTTAGAGTTAAATTATATCAACTCATAAAGTTCATCACGAATAGTTTTAGCGATGTGGTCGCACTTCCGCTTACGGGTGATTTGGCGTGCAGGGGCATTTACAATGGACTGTAATTTTGTTCAGGTGTGATGTGGCAAAACCACAAAGAATACTGTTACAGTAGTCAAGGCGACTCATGATGAAAACATAGCCGGGCGTCTTGACAGCATTAGGAGTAAGTATTCGCCGACAGTACGCAATTAATGTAGATGGTAGAAGCAGCTACAAGACAGTCTACTGATGTGTGGCAGAAATGCCAGTTTTACGATCAAGTAGAAATCCGAGAAATACAGCTTCATCTGACAGCTTTATGATCGAAGCATGAAGCCTCTGAAGAAACTACTGCCCCACCTCAAATACGTACGTCTGCAGACTTCACAGTAATCCCAGGTCAGCTTGGAGTCTTCGGTGAAACACCAAACACCGTTCTTCGAGTGAGGCGTCGGGTTTCTGCAATAGTTTCTGGCTAGCTTCGGGCTACCATCAATGAACCTGTAACTTCGGAAGTCAGGTAATCGGTGTGGCTTGTTGGAAGTCCATGACTGGCATTTTATGTTGCTTCTCGTAAAAGCGACGAAACCTGAATAGTCGGATCCGTTTTTTTGCAAATGACAACCTAAAAAATCGCATGTGTAAAATGCAAAATATTAAAGTTAGCGTGGCCATGATCTAATTCCAGTAGAGGTAATAAATTTCAGCTAATACACTGGGAATTCTGGGAACCAGTATGAAACATAATAGTACCTGACAGTCCTATCTGATTCATGCATGAGGTTCTTTAGTTGGTCTGCAATGTATCATTAAGGTGACTATGCAATTGGTCTTAATGGGCAAATACGGCAAATATAATAAAATATTCATTAAAGTAAGTGCAAGAAAACTGGGTGATATGTTCAGCAAAGTAAACTCTTACTAAAATCGGTGGCAGCAATGGGCGGTAAATCCGAACGTATATTGCTCATGACTGCGCGAGATGCCAAAATCGAGGAATCGGCAGCAACAACATTTCGCTGGATAAAGAACTGAGAACCAGAATGATGCTTGCACGCACACAAAAGCTTTTGAAAAGAAGCAGGATACCTTCCTACAAACTGTCTGAGGATGGTCATGTTCATTCCGTGCGTGGCAGACATTACCAGTGCAGACATCTACAGACATTCATGACACAGGCTCGTGTGTAGTAGACGGCGATTCTCCTGAAGGCTGAGCATATTTACGCTTCGAAGCCAAGGAAACCACGCAGGGCCTTCAGAGCCGCTGAATACCATTTGGACTACTCAGGTACATTTGGACCCGTGCGGTGGAGTCCAACCTCAACCAGTAAAACACTGGGATGCGGAACAGCCTGGAAAAGCGCGCAGGGTGAGGAAACGGCAAAATTGCGGAAAAATTTATGAAGGAAGCTAGGTTGGTCATCCGACATCGTGTTTAAATCACGTGTTACATTTGCACAATAGATGTTACTAATAATTATTAATTCAACGAAAGTGTGAAGATGACATATTTAAGGCTTCAAAAGCAGCACGAGGAAAGTTTCAAACCCACCTGACATTCCACAAAAGGACCTCAGAGTTCGTAATTTTAACAAAAACCGTATATAATATCTCCTTAAAGACCAGCCACAGCTAATACATTCAAACTACATCCATGAGGCGCTTTCATAATCGTCCTCCGATCTCTAAAGAAGGTCGTTTAAGAAACTCTCCCATTAGCTTACAAGATTTCCTGTCAAAGCAATCCACCTTTATCGTCCCTGTAGAGGAAAGATCGATAAAGCGATATATCCATCAATGGATGAATGACTGAGTGGTTGGATGGGCATATTAATGGATGGTTGGATGAATGTATGAATGGATGAAGTGGTGGATGAAATTGAACCATTAATGGATGGATCGATAGATGAATCGATGAATAGATGTAAGGACGGACGCACAAACAGACAGAAAGAAATGGAGGAAGCACGCTGTGGTACAATGTTCGAAATCGACAGATAAGTACAAAAGTTACCTAAACACATAAAGAAATTACCTTTGTAATCGGCATAAGGGCATAGACGACAGTATTGCCATCCTTCCAGCGCAGCCTTGGTAAAGCACCAGACATGTGTTCTAGTCTGTGGCGATGGATTACGACAGTAGTTCTTGGCCTTCGACACACTACCGTCCGAAAACTGATTGTCTTCGAACTGAACCGTCGCCTTCGTCCAGTCTTCGCACGCAAATCCGCTCGTCGTTATGTTCAGTGAACCACTGTAACTCACTGCGTGGTTGGGGAACTCGCAATCCTCTGCCAAACACGTTTTCGCCAATACATAATTATGAGGACAGCGAAAGGGTGCAGCGTGTGCCTGAGCGAGTTACTGAATGAGCAAGTATGTACAGAGTGTGCAAACTCGTAAATAGTGGTTGAAATATTGCATATTCCTATTGCATAATAAGGAGCAGTTTATGAAGTTGGAAGGGGAAAGAGGAAGATGAGAAAAGGCCAGAGAAACTGAGACAACCTGGACCATTGCGGGCATTTGAAACAGGTAATTGTTTATAGACCTATTATTTTACATGTAGGCCTAAGTATTGTTTTAAAAAATTGTAAGTTGAATTCCATCTAAGGACATCCTTACAAAACTAGGATCAAAATAATGTAAATAACGAAATGCTCTTTGTTACATTGTTCTTGTGGAATATCAAATCGGAGAGAAACCGCGTGAACTAGGAAGATTATTTCTAATAAAAGTCATTCTCTGTCAAATTATGTGTGTGCATTGTTTAGACTAAAATTTGACATAGTGGTACTGCAGCCAGAAACGCTTTATTTTTTTACCTTCCTTTTAAATTTTAAAGGACATTTCGTTAACTCACTCTGCAACGCATGGAAATCGTAATCGTAATCTCGAAATTTCTACAGCGCCCAACGAAAGCTAAATTGCAGGAACCAGCTTATTCACAGGCGCAAAGTTCTCAAAGGACGCTTTGTGAGGTTACTGAAAAGCCTTTGTACAATTGTTCAAACTTATTTTACATGGATACTGTTTAAAAAGAAGATAAAAGCAAGAAGAAAAAACGATGAGACGCAACCATTTTCAGGGTTGTATTTGTTCAGATCGCCTACGAGCCACGGTTCAACTGTTGGCGTCCTCGTCAGCAGCAACCAACCCAAAGCAGCAGCGACGATGACGCTCGGAGGTTGTCGCACCATGGCGTCTCAGAACACTACGCATTCAATCAGATAAACAATCAACTCTCCCTTAATCGTTCAAATTCTTGTGCTTTATCGACGACTTTTAATGCGGAATATTATCAACGAAGAACAATATAGGATCATATCTAGGGTTGGATTATCTGCCGGAACAGAAGCAGCAATGCGGTTAGCCATGTACCTGCAGGGGGCAATTTTTGCAGGAGGCACTGCCTCAGTCAACACACAGTACTAGGACAAATGTATTACCAACGTGTATATGATGGGTGGGCGAAAGAGCTACTTAATGGCACGAGAGAAGTGTGTGCAGGATATCATCCGAATACTCAATAGTTTGACAAGTAAAGAGAAACTGTTCTCTCTCTTGCCCCACGCAATTTATACACTGAAATCAAACAGGACATAACTCTTCAGAACTTATTACCTGCAACATAGCGATAAATGTTCAATATCGAATCGTTTAGACCACAGCTATGAACACAAATGTTTTCTCGTTTAGATGCTGTTTTTACTGGAGATGTGCCGTAATGGTGCAGTTTAGCCTACTTATTTTAGAGAATTCTTACCTTAAATAAGTAAACCTCCGAGTTCCTTCGTGTGCAAATCCTAGTGACACATGATACGTCTGCTCATAATTAATCCTGTGTTATCCATGTGACGAATAAGATTTTTTGTTTTTACCATGATTTAAATGTAACAGAGATACGCAAAATTTGTTTAATGCGTACCTTAAATTTGTGCGTTGGCCTGCGATTCATCAGCTACGTCATCAATGACAATCGCATAGTTTTTTTAAAAAAGACTTGTAGCCCAGGTCATATGACCAACATTTTTTGTCTATAAGAGAGATAGAAAGAGAGAGAGAATTAACAGAAAGATAGAAATGAATGTAAGAAAGACAAAGCCAGAGGGAGAGAGAGAGGGAGAAAGAGACAGACTGGCAACAAGATTAGAAACACAGACACATAAGTAATGTGGCCTGGGAAAGAGGAAGTGACACAGTCGTCACAGGCTAGCAAAGACAGATCATCTGAAAATGCCCATCCCATATTTAGTAAAGTAGCTCTGAGTTTAAAAGGTGCTATATAAATGCGCACTTACGATTTTCTTAGAAGAGTAATTGATTGAATGTTGCAACTTCTGCAACACATGTAGGCATCGTTCTGCAAAAGTCATGTCTAGACTAGACACCGCTAATACTCTAGACTCTAGAAGATTGGCGGTGTCTAATCTCATTTTAGGGGGAAAGGCGCCCAAAATGACAAATCTAAGAGTTTTTCTAAGTTCAGCATAATACTAATGGCACATGTAGGATTTAGTATTACTGTTCAGTAGACACATAATGTACCTACATAATGAAGTGGTCCGAATGCTAATAAAGGTACGACAAATAAGGTAAACCTACAGTTTTCTATAAATTCTAGGTCTATGTCATTTTGGGCCACCCAGAGGGCAAAATGACATGGGGTGTACAAACTGACATACACGTTTATGATCCAATGTAGGCCTATAAGGCTTAAATTCAAATGTTAGGCCTACCAGTTATTTTTACATAGTAAAATCAAAGTTATTAAGTTTTTTAAGCCCGGGGTATAGGTTTAAAAGTCTTGAGATGTACTGTGACTAAACAGCTGCTGCAACTGCGACACGAATTAGGAAGAACATTGTCAAGAAGTTTACATTTTACCATGACATGACAATTTTACAATGACAGTTTGGGGACAAGCAGAACAGTGGCATATATTTGCAACAATTTAGAAACATTGTTTGACTTATTGTTTGACTTCAACATGTTATTAGTCTGTGAGATGAACTTTGGTTTTATATGACGGTTTGCCTGAGATGTTGGTTGAGCTTTCATTCAGCTTTGACCTGCCATTAACTTTGATGTTCTTCTACGATGGTGAGCCACATCGGTTGATTCAGTCTCTAAATGGTCTGACTTCAAAGTTTTATCGCAACGAGGAACAACACGCAATGGTTCGGACTGCAAGTGGTCTGTGCCCGAACTCGAAGCCTTGACATTGCAAGGATTCTGCTGCGGAGGTACATCTGGTATTGCACTCTACGTTGATGGCTTGCCAGAGCACTGCCTACCTGACTATGGATTATCAGCGATATCATTAGGTGCAAACATCCAATCTGAAAATGTCGGCGTTGTAAGGAACAATTCCTGGTTGCCGAAAACCGTTTACAGCATTGGCTGCTGTAGCTGCCCGCCCGTATTTGCGGGCAAGAAGTCTACTTATCTGAAACTGAGTCACGGCTCGGCCAGGGTGATTTTTCATCCATTTTGGTTGTTTCTTGGCTAAAGTAGGTTTTTAAGCAGTCCAAAGAATGACACAAGTCTAGTGGCTGAAGCGGGTGAGTACATTATGGAGGAAAACTCATCAGCAGCACAAGTTCATTATCACGTGCCTACATCAGTGCATCATAGCACTTATGGATTGAGTGTCCGTCAAGCAACAGCAGCACTTTGTTGACAGAAGTTGGGGCAACATATTTAACAAAATGCTCCAGTCAAAGTTTGAACAATTCCCCAGTCATCCATCCATTTTCTTGACACAAGGTTAAGGTCCCTGATGGGCATAATCACCGAGCTCTGGTCTCCACCGCTTTCGTGGAAATATAACACAAGATACTGTAGAATGAAAGATTCTATTGCTCCCAAACAGCATACAGTGGTACAATGTACGCCTCTCGCCGCACTGGTCACTGCTCCAACCTGTTTCTTCCCTCTTTATGCTAGTATTTTCTGAGTCTTTTGCGCCGTATTCAATCCAGACTCATTCAATTTGTAAACTCCCTGTGGATTTATACTGTGCTTCCTCATGGTTTCATCCAGGGCTGAAAAAACATGGACATTTGCGGCTTGCTAAAAGCTCTTGCCCGATCAAGTGAAGCTGCTTCAGGTTTTCTCGTACTTATTTCTGGATGTCGTGCCTTGGACCCCTTCGAAAAGTCTTTCCCAGCCATTTTAGTCCCACGACTGAAGTTATGCTGAACACCATTTGCCTCTGAAATGATGCATGCAGGCTCTCTGATTTCTGTACAGGTAAGTCCAAACAGGCGGGACTCGAGTTCTAGAATATGATTTTCAAGGTCATTTTCCATGTGTCTATCAAAACCGACCAATATCTTTTTCTGTGTCATTGACGTATTTGTCTATACTTCGCTCTATGTCTTAATGTGGCCTGTGGCACGAAGAACTCTTCTGAAGCTCGTAGCCAGACAATTTCATTATTTTCAACTGCTGTAATCGCAGGCCTCATATCTTCTGGATGCCAACTTTGGCTATATGTTTTTTCTCTTGTATTTGTTTACCATCCTGTATACAACATGTCACAGATAAGTAATTGATATAGAGCAAAGATTTTTAGAATATAAGGATCAAAAATATGCAGGGTTTCAAGGACAGCTGCGACAAACAACTTGGCAAATGATAATAATTACTGCAGTGGATGAAATGACACATCCTATGTAATTTAAACCGGTATGTCGGGCAAAATGACATGTATGTCATATTGCCCGGTGATTTGTATGTCGTTTTACCCTCTCTATGGGTGTTGGGTTGAGATCTAGTGCTGTAGCCGCGGCGAAATGCTCCATGCTAAAAGCTGTACTCGACTTGATCGATATAATATGTTTATACTTTACAAATCACTACATTACTCAAAATCTGCAGGTACCTTTGAAGCAACCTTGACTGTCGAAACCTATGAAATTGTATCGAAATGTCACAAATAGGAGAAACATCAACCAAATACTTTTGTGCACTCCACCAAATTTGTTCACTAAAAATAGCAACAACGCTTGCCGCGCTGGAGGAAAGTAAGTAAGTAACATGACGGTATATACTGCGATCCAGTCCACAAGCCATCTGTGTCATTTTGCCCGAGTGTGTCATTTTGGGCTCCTTCCCCCTACTATTGTCTGGACACGTACATAATGAAATTATTATTGTTCACGCAATCAACAAAAATTAACTCTATAAAAACATCTAGTAGAAACTGTAAAGAAAGTCTTATAATAAAACTAATCATATCTAATTTTGTGTGATTAAGTCATTACGTATCACACCGTCCACCAATGTCCAGAAAGGTTAAAGTGGTACCAGCTGCTGTGAAACCGCTTTGCCCCGATGTAGACTGAACATGTAGGCGGCAATGCTGCGTCCAGTCTGTGGAGTTCCTTTCTATCGCCAACTGCTCTGACATCCGATGAAAGTCTTTGATCTCCATTTCGAGTCCCGATTGAATTAGTGTGGCAGTTAAGAGTTTTGTACTCATTATTACTTTGGAATGTTACAAAACCATACACATAGCTGGGTATTAATGGAAACCGAGATTTGAAGACGCTATTTCAAGGAAATGTTTGTGTCCCGAATCTCTCGTAGGCGTCTGTCTACATGTCTATTTGTTAAGTGTTGACATGATCGATTACGAAAATTTGATAAAGGGTCTTGAAACCTCTTTCGTAATCGCTGGACGACCTTTGGACTGGCTGTGCTCTTTCCTGGATAGGCAGACAATTATGCTAAAAATTGGTTCAGATTGCATGGCTTGGACACTATTGTCTTTCGGTGTCCCGCAAACCTCAGCACTTGGGTCGCTTTTTTTACATACTTTATATACGGCTGATTTTACTCAACTCATCACTTCTCTTGGAGCGCGGATTCACCAATACTCCGCTGGGTTATAGTGGCAGAAAAAAACTTCAAATAGAAGCAAGCTGTTAATTAAAAAGGACAAGTCTTGGAAATGCGAAGAGTCGTAGCTGCTAAAGAATGCCATAAATTTTAAACTAGTAAATGTTATATGAGTTTGAAACAATACGGTGTTCGTCTTCGACTGAACTTTCAGCAGAGCAACGTGCCAATTTCTCGCTGATTAGAATGACATTTTGGCATAGTTAATGAGCGCCGCTTCAAAAGAGACTTATCAGAGGGTAATTCTTGACAGGATTTTTAAAGACGAGCATGTGGATCGATGCCGTTCCATGAATTGGTTGGATTATCGACTTCGTTAAAGTCACTTTCTCCGACGAATACTGTATACGTTGGCATCTCGTGCGCCGGTCTAATGATTTCTGTGTTGCCTGATTGAACTTGTTGACTTCTTGTCGAGTTGTTAAAGTTCAGGGTTCTGTAATCTTGCCGCTTCTTGCTCTTGGCTGAGTACCTGGAAAATAATTGAAAAAGTTGCATGCACCACGACTAAGAACCGAATCCGAAATATTCTCGAAATCAACAGCCGACTAGATTGTAAGCAATAGACTTAGACCAAATTATTGTCTATACTACCTGACACTTTTTATATTAACGCACCCATAAAATGCATAACAAAGTATAATATATAAATTCTAACTGTCTTACATACTAACATGGTGATCGTCGCTCTTAGCCGATATTTATAGACAGAATAACCTCTAAAACGGATGCAAATTAATCTCAAATGATCTCTGAAACCGAACATTAAACCAGAGTGACTGGTTTTAACATTTGACAAACATCTTTACTAAATGCGATCCTTTAAAGGTCGACAGAAATCTACCTGCGAAAGCAAACAACTCCTGTGCATAAAACGGCCAGGCAAATTATCAGTGTGAATCCTCCAACGGCAATCAATGTTAACACTAAGGAAACACAATAGAAAATAATGCAATAACTGTACAATTCAAGAAAAATCGTTTTGGTGAATATAATTATATGAGCCTCGTTACACTGGAATTTCAAAATTACTTTCTCACTCTTACAGGCTAATTTTTTGCAGATTGTAAGATAATATCCTCAGAGTCTAGCTACTGTCTTGGAATAGGCCTACTGTCAAACGAGGAACAGTTTCATTCGCAAGGACTTCTGGGGGCTAAGCTTATCGTTGCTACTCTAAAGTCTAAATGATGTCAGAGTTCATCCGTAAGTAAAGAATGCTTAGATAACTGGAAAGGTCACCACTAGCAATTTCTCGCACACACGTAGAATCCAACGAATGGAGTCCATCCAGAGTTGACAGTCGAATCCATGTTCAGAGTATCTGATCTATGTTGCATTGAGGATGAGGAATGACGATCAGCTTGCATATTGTCCGCAACACTCGGATAGGCATTTGTGAGTAGCAGAACGGTTGGTTATAGAACCCCGCCGCTACTGAAAGTTGACACTACTTCAAAGACCCTTTCTCAACGTTGCATCATCAAACCAAGATCTTCGGTTTGAAAATGTAAGTCTGGGCCTCGAAACTTCGCATTGGAACCTGTCTACTTGTTATAGATAGTTCAGTTAAAAATCGCGATCGGGATTCTGTGATGTACGACCAAATATCGTCAAAGAAACCAAACATTTAGCGCAAATTTAAGAAATAAAACGCAAATTCTTACACATCAGAAGTCCGAACATATGAAAATTTTTCAACAAATTCGGCATATGACAAACTTATATATTAAAATGAATCAAACTCAGAAACAGCGGACATCTTGGCCGCCTGGGACCTAGCGATTATCAATCCCTAGCTCCTTACTTCCATCGTCATTCGTAAAAATTCGGAACTTTCACACCTTTCTCCTTTTCAATACATTAACAATGACTCAGAAAGCCTCACTTCAAATTATATTGTCTGATTCTCTTTTATCATGGCAAACACTCTCATGACTTTCTTCTCATGACTTGTTGAACAAAATCTTCTGTGTCGTTTCCATAGTGCCCATATATTAAAAGTTTCCTACCTTGTTCACCACTCCAAGTTTCAGACTTGGGTTCCGTTTCAACGACTGGATCATGTGCTGAAAGTGACAAATGCAGGAACGATCAAAACAAATTAAATTCATCACAACTAAAATTATTATTATTATTTTCTCATTTTCTAGTTCACCGGACATGGTCGATGAAGTTTAATTCGTTAGGCGGTTGTGTATTCAGTTGTAACAGAAATTAATCGAATGTAATGTAATCTAACCTGAGCTGATCTAGTCTAATCTAATCTATAGTGATCTAGTCTAATCTAATCTACAGTGCAGTTGTCATAGTGCACAAGCATTACGTCAACTGCATAGTCGATAGATGGTCTTGCATTCCTTGGTCTGCGTATATCCGCTGCTAAGATGACCTTTGTTTTGCCTATCCTGACAAGTCGACATGTACGGATGTTGCTCGATAATTATTTTCGGACTTATATGTGCAATGTTGCCTTTTTGGAATTTTTCCTCAAGTCTATTATGGATTTCGCGTGTTTGTGGACGGTATTTGGCTGCACGTGACCTACATGTTGGGCAGCTCCACCTATTCAGAGGCGACAAAGAGTACGAGCGTCAATCACGATGAGGTTTTACGACTAATCAGCCGGCTGCTGACGAATGCTTTTCCTGACAGGCCTGCTGGCCCGAGAAATATCCTGATGCTGTGTCTTCTACTGTCGATATGCCACTATCGATTGATTTCTATGACAGTTTTATTACGCTCTTGTAGAAGTCATTAGATTAGATTATATCTATGGCTGTTTCAATATCCATCACTAGTGATTGATTGGTGTTGAAGCAGTCTTGTGCTGCGGACTTCGTCGGCTGTAATCGTCCATCATCCTCGATGCAACGCGGCCCAGAATCTCTGAACGTGTTGTCAACTATCAGCTTTGGACGATGATCTACTGATTGGTCTCTGCGTGTATGCGAAAGCCCATGAAGGACGACACCTTCACTTTTCTGAGCAATGTTTGCTCACTTACGAAATTTCTGTGCTTCATGACTTTACACCATTTAGGCTAGCTTTGACAGCAGTTTTGTTAGATACTTAAAATAAGCTATAATAAGTATCTAATTGTGGTGTCCTTCCCGGTAAAACTGGATTCAAGTATCGAAATCCCGTTAAAGAAATCGAGTCAAAATCTTATATCTGTGGAGAACTGAAAGTTGTCAGCGAGTAAGGAATTTAAACTAGATGAGGCTTAAATTTAGACCTGAATGGTATTAAAGTACTGACAAATCTGGGCATTAAATTTCAAAGCTTCTAACCTCCTACCATGAACGCAAGAAATCCAAGCACTGTTATGGAGCGAGGTACATTATGGTCGATTGATCGAGTGTCATACTAACTGGCATGCCGGGTGAGCAATGTAAGTCATTTGTATGACTTTGTTTCCTGGAAAATTCTAGTTAAACATATATCTATAAATAATCTTTACTGCAGTGTTTTTACCTTGTGAGCAGTTTCCAAAGACACCAATCCACTTTTCTCCTTCGCACTGAAGACGCCAAGTTTGGCGACTGGAGTAACATCCAATCACAATCGAATCATCGCTTCTCTTCAACCAGGCGTCCTCTGGTGGAATCAAGTCCAAACAACCGACAGCTGCACAAAAGAAAACTTATTACAGAGCTGAGATACTTACCAGTTTATCATGTGCCGCGAGAATGTGCAATTTAGTGTTAATGGCCATATTACTCGAGTATGGAAATGAATTCTGACCCTCTGCAAATCCCGAATAAGTATGGAAATGGGTTATGGTCCGCTATAAAATCCGAAATCTTTTAGCTGATTGATGTGAAATTTAACAGATGCAATTGTGTTGCCAAAATCTTTGCCCGTGAAAAGTTTGGAAATTGTCGATCAACTCGTGGTGCTGCATTCGACAACCAAAATATACACATGCTGTGCCTTTTTTACATAGCTCCACATAATTATGCCCCCTGCGCAACTGTTTTGCTAGTGTTGCATTCTGTTAAGTTAGATTACGTACCCATTATTCTGTTTTTTGTTTGTTCAGATATGCTTGTTACTGGCACTCAAGTATTTAATAAACTTAACATAAATACTACACACTGTAAGAGTGAATGTCAGAGCAACGTAATACAAGTGACACGTGTAGAACAGCAGATATTAAACGCCTATACTTTCAAACCTTGCGACGGTCAATTGGTCATCTGTGCCAGTGGTAAGCTCTGTAAAGCATTGGCTTTTCATATTTACTGTGTTGCATGTATCATTTGTATTGTATTGCCGTTATCACTCATTCTAATTCGAATCTATTTTTTGGCGCCGTATGTTCCAATTCCTACGAATCGTGGCTTGATTGGAGATCTCTCCAACGTTATCACCCCTGAAAATTTTCAAGTCTATCCTTTGTGAGATTTTTTACATTATATTTTAATAGGAATTGTTTACTTGTCATATGAAAATAATATTTATTACAGGAAGTTTAAAATTTAAAAATTATCCTTATACATATAACATTTGTTATAAAATGGATTCTAAGCGATGTAAATCGACCAACGCTAATTGTATGTCTAATTTTTTTTGTAGAAAATAAATTAATTAAATTACAATCAAATCTACATTAAATCCAATAGGCACATAATTCATGTGTTTGAACTACGAAACTTTTACTGGCTTGAATTTTACAGCATTTCCAATCGTAGGCTGCATTCCAGTTTTAGATCAATTTAGTATTCTCTTAATACCGTCTTGCATACTAGCCTACTGAAGATCATTGTAACAGATAAATTGTGATTTAGAGTTAATTAGTTAATTCTGTCAAGCAGAAAAGTGCTGATATGTCTCCGTCATGATCACGAGTATCTGTTAAAGGCACATATTTAAACCATATGCTGCTAATTATTGTTGTGGATTATAATGCCTTAATAACACTCTATAAATGCTATTGTAGATATAGACATAGTTTAGCATTAGGTCTACTGAAAGGCGACCATAAAATATGAATAGTATAGAACCTACCTTCAATTCTAAGAACGAATTTTCTAAACCTGGTAACGCCTCCTTTCTGATCAAACTGGTTAAAGAGTATATCCACTGTATTTCCAGTTGATGTATACAACTTCTTTTCGCGCTGGGATCCACCACCACAGATTGAAACGTTTCGTTTGCTTGTCTTGTCTACAATGACGCCATAGCCATTGCATGGCTGCACGCTTTGTTTCCCAGTCTCACCAGAATTTGAGATATTGAAGTCGAGTAGACCGATGCTGATCTTTTGACCAACGGGTGCTTCAACGGTCCACGGTTGAGAGTTTGTTCCACAGATTGGTTGGGATTCATCTGAGGAACTGATTATGTGAGTCGGAAAGAGGGAAGCCGACAATAAGCACGAACGCTCTTCATCTGCAACTGTAAGAGCACATCTTCTTTTCATCACGAGGACTGAACCGCCAAAGTTTAACCGTTTTACAAATCAAAATAGCATTTGTGAAATAATTCCACATGTCTTGTGCAATATTATTAAAAAAAACATCAAGCTTTAAGATTGCGTGTTCAGCAAATCTATGAAGAAATGTAGCATAAACCAGCAACAAAAAACTTTTCAAGCCTTAATTAATGCCTAAATAATCTTGTGATAAAATTTGATTAACATATTCTTATAGCATTCATAACGTAAGACCCACTTTGTAAAATTTTCAGACCATATATTTGTTCAAAATTCGCACTACTAAACATATATATCAGGCGAGGCTGCGCATTAAAAGCGAACAATGGGAGATGTGTATCAGTTTTCGGTGCGAACAGTACATTTCTTTCCGGGCGAAGTTTATTTCACTTAACACGCTTACTTACTCACCTACATTAACTTCAATTTTAGCTGTTTACAGTTCACTTGTGTAAATGTGCTTAAATTAATTAACACTCACGGCTGAGCTATTAAGTCATATAGTTTTGGAGTTTTCGAATTTGTACAAGGCCAAACTACTTTCCTGCATATTCTAGACATGTACAACTAACACTTGGCCACACCACAGTCACAAAATACGATGGAAGTAAGCCTACATATTTCATATATTTGATAAATATGTAGACACATGTGGATCCGTTTAGTATTTAATTCGCTAACCTATGTAAAAATGGCAAATGGTCGGGGAATACTTACCACTGATGCAGTCATAGCTGACTTCGAGATATCCCGACAGACCAGGGAAGCACGGTTCGAGATTCTCTTGAGACAGATCAATCACATGAACGTCACAGTCGGTCTTTCCAGAACACTTTCGATCTAATATTGACAAAGCATCCGCCGAGCAGCCGAAATAACGAGGATTATCTCCAACTGCGGCTCTGTGTGCCTCGACTTCTTTCGCTGGTATACATCGCCCGATTTGCATTCGTCCATAGGTGGCGCTCTTCATAATTATGACTTCGTTTTTCACACATTGCGGTTGAAAGTGTTCATACTGACAGTAGTCTTCTGCAGAAGCAAGAGATTTTATTAAAAGAATTTTAAAAACCAATATATCTTTAGCAGCTGCGTAATTGGCTTCAGATATTCATGAATTTATAATATATCTGACCCCATCGGCCTACTAAATAAACGGAACACTTATCTACGGATGAAAGTGGTAAGGACAAGTTTTAAAGAAAGGAGAATAACATATTGCCATTACTGTTTTATGAAATATATCCGATGGAACCTGCCTCTTTGGCTGACAGTAAGCATAACGGATCTCTTATTATTGACTACACATATAATTATATATTGATGACCATAGCGATTTAAGTCTTTGTTAATTCAATTTCTTAATTAAATTACTTTGATCAGTAATCATCACAGCCAGTGGGGCTATATTCACAGTACCTACTTCATTTGAACGCTCATAAAGGGCGAAAAGACAAAAGCAATTTATAAATTAGAATAATGCAAGAAACTAGTTACACTCCATTACATTTCAATCTCGCTTGAGAACTGTTCTGTTTGGGAGCAGTTATGAGTAGATGCAATGAAAAGGTACTATAAAAATTATTTAATGAATATAGGAATGAATTAAAAAAATGGAGAAGGCAAACCGCATTATTTATACATTTATTAAGCGCCAGTATCTAATGACTAGGCATCAATCAATAGTGTTGAGCAATTGTAAGTAAAGGACTTGTTCAAGGGGAGGTCGAACCCGTACTCTCCGCGTTACAAGCCGAGCGCTCTAACCAATTGGCTACCGTGTCCCACTAAACTAACAGATGACCACTTTTTTAATTTAAAGATTGTATTGAAGTTTAGAAAATAAAGTAGAGAATAAGATATAGAATAAGATAGAGCATAAAATAGAAAATGTTGCAGAATATATTTCTTGTAAAAAGGGTATTGGTCTTATTTCCGTACAGGATTTCGTGCAGGTGATAATATCTCTTTCAGAATTCAAGTCCACTTGAAGGAAGAAATTGTCGAGCACAAGTTTTACTTCCATTAAGACTTCTAGAACGTCAGACCAGGTTGGACGTCTTTAGCAGCAGGATTCAGAAGCCAGGCAGGCCTCTCAGATGATTTATCGCAGCGTCTGCGGATCCTGGAATCCCAGGCTCAAAAGTTTCCTGGAGGACCGCTAATATTTGAGGAGAAGAGGAATGCGGACAGGAAGAAGAAAGACTGTCACTGAGCCGCCAAAGAACCTAAGTCTGTTCTTTGAGGCAACTCTGAGCTCGAGAGTCGTGAATAACACAGAAGCTTGAGAAGCAGGTCTGTCATCTATCATCGTATTGTATCTTTCTTCAGTGCCTTCCCTTTGCGGTACAACTCTGGGTTGAACCAAAGGCCTCTCGTGTATTTTGGTGAACCGGTTTATGGTTTAGATTCGCAGGTCATACCAACGGAGGTCCGAATCCCCTCCGCGACCAAGAATATTTGACTCTTTCCATCTGCAAAGCTTCACAATATGACGACGATCCCTGAGTGGGAGTCCAGTTTCACTACCATATACGCAATAAACTAACGTTTCTAAGTTCTGAGGAATTTGGACGCACAGCGTTGTATAGATTTTATAATGATAACACTATGCCTGAAATCTTACAAATATAGGCTAATGTGTTGTGTCGTTTCCATAGTTGTCGTCTATTCAAAAAATTAAGTTGTGGGTTTTACTGAACAAATCATATGAAAAATATATTTCACCTAATTACTTAATTATCACAAATCCTCCCACAAGTTGCTTGAAGGAAAGGGCTGCTAAGACATTACTGTGGAGTTCTCATATCACGTAGAAGTAGCATTAATTTCAGTCTCAAGGCTAAAGCAGTCAAGAAAAATTGCCCTAGGCTATAGCCATGCTGGGAGCTTTTATGCAAGTAGAAACCTGAAATACTATAGCACGGTAGCATAGAACAGCAATTTACACCAGGCGTGGTTAAACTAAGAACTAAGCTGTACCTACCTCGGTTTAAGCTGGCAACCACTGGTAGTATGATGCAACCCAAATTCCATATCACCATTAGGCCTACAAGCAGTAATCTTATCGTTCCAAGCGCCATTTGGTCGTCTAACCCAGCGTTGTCAAAAACTGTCTTATCCAATCTTTTCCTGTGAGGCCAGGGCTATTGGTACGCGCTTAAAACTAAAACTGTGGAACAACGCCGAAATCATACTATTTCTGGTTTTTCAGAAGACGACCGACTGCTCAAATAACACTCGCCTACAGCAACTGTTTGTCTCAAGGCGCGTAAAAATTCGGTTGCTTTTATTACGTCGCATATATTATGCTTCGGGAGGTCAGGGGTCGACTCAAAACGTTGAAGACCACTATTTCATATTTATTTCCCGAATACAATAAATGTTCTTATTTCAAACAAAAAACGCATGTTGTTGAAATTTTTGCTTCTAGAATTGGTAAAATGTTAGAAAATTTCATAACTGAGTATTGGTATTAAGAATTCGTCGTTCACCTTAAAGCCATAGTGAGATAAAAATGGCTGTTATGATACGCCAATTCTAGTGTCTGCTTATTCCGATGTTTAAATGTAATTTCGGCCGGATTCTTGGCCTCTCTAGTTTTAACACGAAGACTGTGATTAAGTGTGATACTTTCAAATAATTAAAGAGCAAATTTTATGAACTTCAGTAGCATAAAGGGCTTTAGATTGTCGGAATTCTCACTTGTTTGGCTGTTCTCTTATTGGTTGATTCACTGGCTGCTCTCGGTAACTTGGAACGATGCACAGCTATGAAACGACAACGCTTGCTTTAGAGTGCTGTTGAATGTAGATTATTATAACTGTAGCTACACAAATATTTACAAAAACTGTTAGTGTGTTTAATTACAAGTGTTATCAGTAAACAACTGTTCATGTAGAGCTATAGGCCTTTGTCTATCAGGCGTTATCTGGGTTGTAATTATTCCAACGTAATTACGCCTGTCAAATTTGACAAATAATTAATTAATGGCTTTTGAATGCTAATAGGGTCAGTACTCAAGTTTGATGCTACCTAGTAGACGTTTAATATTAAGCTTAACTGTCGTTGCAGTCTATGACGGTGGCCGTTGTCACCTCATTTCGAAGCTATGATTTAACACGTCGATTTCACATTATAGACTCGGTTGTTGAACTTTGGCTGCGGATATTTAACCTAACGATTCATCGACAGATAAAAGAGCTTTAAATACTTGACTAATTTTGCTACTATAAGTGTATTGTTTAAAATACATTATCTTTGAAAAGATTCTCACGTATTATTATAATGAAAATGAGTGATTGTCTAACCCTATGCCTAGATTTAATGAGCTATCTGTATAGATGAAAAATTCAATAATCTTCCAAAATGTTATATTACATGTTGGTGATTAAGAAGTTTGTAATTCTGTATATGATGGTAACATTTTCCAATATATAACATTTTCAATATATGAAATTTTCAATATATGGTGGTACAATTTTTTAGTTATTTCTAATTGTTTTATAAAAGAAATGATGGCCTTTTCTAAAATAATACAGACATTCTTTAACAAGTACTTTAAATACTAAATGCATTCTCTGAAATGTCGTCGACGATCGTTGTAATCATGTGATGAAAAGAAACGATTGAACTGTGTGTGATCAGCCACCGTGAGGTAAGATACGTCGATAAAAAAATCAGCTTTGGGGCCAAGACGCTAGTAATCCTTCCATCACTTGGCCTGCACACACAATACGCATAAGCATGGGAGTAAACTGCTGAGAGATTCACTAGGACATTGGAAAATCATATCTCCCTCATCTTGCCAAGGCAGGGATTAGACTTGGGTAACCAGCTCGCTTATTCTCTGAGATAATTATCATGTACAAACAAACAGGATTTTTATTTAAACGCGCATTTTCAATGTGTAAATATTTTACACAATTAGTGTACAAATTATAAGTAATGTACATACAGACCTTAACTAGCTATCAGGCTACATGTATAATTGTTTAATTATTGTATAATTTTTGAATTTATTAAGGACTCCTTCGTAACAAGACGATTGGCGTTTCTCAACAGTAAAAACGCAATCAGTCAGAATGAAATGACCATATAGGGTCAAGTTAAAAAGATAGCTTCCACTTCTTCTTCCGGCCCGATAAGGACCCCCTCACAGGCCCTTTCCCGGACTGCATGCCGTCCTCAGGCAAAAAACTTAATGCCGCCTTTAAAGCATTAAATACATTTCTAAAACAACAGTACTCACCAAAAATAACCGTGGTTTCACAATGTCGTGAATCTTAAAAATTAAAGTTTTCTTTCTTTGTTGGTGGCAAAGCATTTGCAATATCTTCTAGATTAAGAGTTTGAGCCATTTCGGCTTCGACTGAAAGAGGTGACAGACCCAGGAATCTCTCTGTGGCCTAGTTAGCTTTATCGGTAAACGCGTACGCCAAGGAGGAACCCCGGTTCCCAACCCAAAGGTGGCTTATTTCAGAGATGTGAATCTCGGGCTAGCACGGTCCGTTCACGGGGACTTTAAAAGGAGTGTCGCTCATTCAAACGGGCAACGGTGGTGAAGGATCTCACCCGCGCAGGGTCGAAGCCGTAAGGTCGCTATAGAAAACCGTGAGGATTTACTTTGTCTAGTCATTCTTAACCTCAGGTCATAATCAGAGTTAGCATTGAAAACTTCTTTCGGCACTAACCACCGTCATCAGAATTGCAATTCAAGTTCTTTTCGAGCGTATTTAGCGTCTTTTCGAAGTTCTTCCGCCCTCTCCTCTTTCTCTTCTTTCATTACCATCCATTGTATGAAGATTTCCAAACACATAAAGAGTAACTTGGTAGGTTTCTCTGCCAATTGTTTCATCGCACCTCCCACTGCACCCTCTTCTTCTTGTTCTTTGAGCCAAATCTCTGCAAGAGCTTCTATCATGGTCTCCCAAGAAATTTCTTTAACCTGTTTTTCACTATAACCAGCCTTCGTGAGTGCCTGTTTTATTCTATGGAGGACAAAATGACAAGATTCCAGACCACTTGTATTTTACAGGGACTGCTTTGTCACATGTTTACCAGTAGGATTCACCAGAAGGATTGACTTCGCAACGCTGATGATGCCCGACATTCTGAGGGTAAAATTTGAACGATTGCATCAGGCTAAGTGCTGCAGGCGGCTGCAAGACTGACTGATCGATTTTCTTAATTTAATCATAACATACTTGATTACATGCGTGGTGTTCTTCACTGGGTTGAGATGAGAAATAGGAAATGTCAGTTCTGTTGGATTTGGTTCCTGGGTAATAAAACGATATAGGCCAAGATACATCAAGTATAGTAGTATACCCTTCGGTAATGTCTGTTCGTCAAGCGTATAATTCATCAGTTAAACAATTTAAGTACATTGTGTATTCATGAATTCCCCACTATTTATAGTGCAGAAAAATGGTCTTTGTTTACATCTGAAATCATAAAATGCTAATTTTCAACAGTTACCCGGTAGCTTCTCGCAAAAGACAGTACGACTACTTTGAAATTCAAACAATCGGATCCATTCTGTAATCTTTAGCAGCAATGTTATCGCAAAGTACAAAGCATCAATTGATGGTCGATTGATACTTTGTGCGTTTTGACTATGAAGCATTCTCCAGATCATACTAGACTATAAAATGTACATATCTAGATACATATACGTAAGACGACAACTTCACATAGCAGAGCCATAATGAGCGATTGTGTATATTCCGTTTAGTGTAACTGCAAGCATGACAACCTTTCTGGTATTGTAACTGGGTCTAGCTGGCTTGATTTCCGGCATCGTTGTAGCCACTCTCCCCCACGAAGACTGAATACATTGGCGCCTGTTGAATATTCATTCTATGCACGTCATTTCCAGTGACGTCAATTGCTAATTCATTAGACATTCTCTGATCTCCCTGTTGCCTCTGAGAAGAATTCATGTGATAAGCCAACGTATTGTAATCGTGTTTCTTCTTACCTTTGGCAGAGAATCTAAAAAACATCACAAATGCATGTATGCTTATAGTCTTGGGTATTCCTTTAGAACAAAGAATAGGAAGAACATAAACATTAATAACGTTGCCAACACTAATTTACTGCCATACAACTTTAACTGCCTTTAGCTGGTATTTTTTACATCGGGAAGAACGTCGACAACATGACGTTTAACATAACGTAAATACATCAAATCTTTAGACTTCGTTTTCATGATTTTTCTCTTCATTTGATAGAAAATGCTTGCATTTCTTACATGCTAATGCGTGCCAAATATGCAATTCTTTTTCTTATCAAGAAATGATAAGTGCACTCAACTGACTTTTCTATAACCGCCGATATAAAGTGGTTCAGAAGAATTGGTGTTTTAATCTACATTGAGCTATTGCATCATTTTATCCATGTTAGCCACTTTACCTGATTGTTTTTTAACCGTTTCGGCTGCATCTTTTAATGCAGAGTAATCGCGCAATCTATTAAATGAATTTGCAACTCATGCACTGAAGTAATTTGTCTTAGCGGGTTTTATTTGGCAATTGAATGTGAAATGTACCTGCGAAGGCAAACAATTCCTGTGCAGAGAATTGCCAGGCAAACTGTCAGAGTAAATCCTGCCACGGCAACCACAGTTAGAACTAAAATATACACAATTATGCACAGTATTATTTAGTCTAGATACGTCTACAACTGCAATCGCTGACAATATATGGTTTATTCTGAATTGTCAATGCATGCTGAATCGTACAGTCTGAATTTTTAGATATTACTGTTCAACTAAGAGGTTATAAAATTTGTAAAGAATTTTTAATATTTTTTCTTTGGTAAATTTTAAAACACTGTTTAGCTACCCTAGAAATTTATACATGGGAAGTCTTATCGTGTCTCAAACCAAAGCAGAAGGGTTGTGCAATAGAGTTGCACCCATCTAGATAAAAACACTTCTGTAGGAACAGAAACTTCGCAGCATCTTCACTTTGTGATGAGAAGAGGTAATGATACAAAAATGCACTACCCGGTCTGCGGATCAGCCCAGAAAGGACTAAGAATTAGACAAGTAATAAAGGTTCTTTAGCTCCAATGAAAGGCAGCAATGAAATTCAGATGTGTTGAATATTGCAGGCTATCAACTGAATGATTGCCTTTATAATGGTCCATTTAAATTAACTATTTTGACATTTACCAATAACACTTAGTCAATAATTATAATATAAGGCGTTAACATCTTAATCTAAGATATAGCGTAATAATGGCCTACCTTGTTCATCGCTCCAGCTTTCCGGAATAACCTCAGATTGTACAGGTAGGTCATGCTCTGAACAACCACAGACACCATGAAAACCCTCTTGTTTTTTCTCAAAATAATTTTTTTTAAATGAACAGACGGGTATTGTAAAAAATGTAAATTTCCTTGTTTTCAATAAAAATATGTTCATAGCACTTATGTCCATAAGCGATTTTCGACTAAGCCATAACTCATTTTCCTGGCAGAATATTGGCCTGAATTCTAGTCAGAATATATTTCAGGTCTCATTAATTTTTATACATCTGAATACTCTGGCTGAATCTGTCGTAATTACAATGTCTGCATTTTGGCATCTAGCGCAGCATATTGCTTACAACCGTTAACTATCAACTTTAAACTCCATCAAGGTCTGACTTTTGCAGTTATGTAAGATGTCTTTTAAAAAGGAGGGTAAAATCATTGATAAAAGTTTATACATCCAACCTTCTGAACAGTTTCCAAAGACGCCAATCCACTTTTCTCCTTCGCATTGAAGATGCCAAGTTTGGCGACTGGAGTAACACCCAATCACAATCGAATCATCGCTTCTTTTCAACCAAGCGTCCTCTGGTGGAATCAAGTCCGAACAACCAACAGCTACATGTAGCAGAAAAGTCTCTATTACGATCAACTGTTATTGGGAATTCTAAGATTAATTTTGCCGGAAACAAACTTTTAAAACAATACTTTAGATATATATTCTTGAATTGGCTACATTTAGCATATTATTTAGTTGCTGGTTATTCTCCAGAGAAAAATTATATTTCAAGACTTGAAATATACAGATGCACAGACATCTGGCGGTTAACTAATTGGGTTAACAGTTAACTACGAATTATTACGCAATTCCATAGGTCTACGTCAAGCAAATATGAACTGTAAATCAAACTTAATCAATTTGCTAATCTTAGTCGACTGTTAGCAAATGAAATGTTGTGGTCATTAGTTATTCAGTGCTTAGATAATGACAACTTTGTTCATTTTGCTCTGCACCTGGGTTCAAGACTTTAGCGGAAGAATTGCAATTTATCAATGCGTGTTACGCACCTTCAACTTTTATTAAGAATTGCCCTTTACTGTCAGTGTTTTCTGTTTGGCCTGAATGGTTGAGAAAAATCTCTACTGCATATCCGGTCGATGTATGCAATTCCTTTTCTCTCTGATCTCCACCACCACAAATTGTTACATTTCGTTTGCTTGCTTTATCCACAATGACGCCATAGCTGTGGCATGATTGACCAGGCTTTGATGCTGTGAAGTCAAGTAGACTGATCCTAATCTTCTGACCAACCGGTGCCTCGACGGTCCACGGCTGAGACTTTGTTCCACAGATTCGTTGAGATCCATCTAAGGAACCGATTATGTGAGTTGGAACAACGGAAGCAGTCACCGAACAAGAACGCTCTTCGTCTACAACTATGAGCCATCAAACAACGTAGGTATCAGACACTGATTCTATTCTAAATCGACTGTAACTCTAGACTCTGAGCAAATGTGCTTCATAGAGACACATTCGCAAGTTTACCGTTACATTAACCGTTACTTTCTTAATCCCTCTAAGCGTCGACGTAACCTAGCGAACTGATCACTCCATTTGGAGAGTTGCTATTACATGTTTGCTGTCAATATAAAAGATACGAAGTTTGGTTCTTACCTTTACCGTAAGTTATATAACTTAAATCAGGCCTAAATTCGTTTTTTAGCTTATATTTACACTAGGTTAGCGCTGGCCTGGAGCTTCTTTATATCCACAAATGTAAAAATTCATTTTTGAGTTATGCACCTCCCTATACCGTCACTCACGATGCCTTGGTTCCGTCAGCCTTTTTAGGCAATTGCAATTAATGCCTCCTACTACATGGCGGCACTATACATGCATCCAATACTGGTTCTACAGTTATCGATTGCTGCCTCAGCCGACTTGATCAACTGCACTGCACGTGTTCACTAAAAACAGTCTGCAGCACATTCATTCCACACTGCACTGAATGTTTAACGAGGCTGAGCATTTCCTCACCCAAAGCTCAGCAACTACACTAACTATCATTAGATTATTAGACAGTTCCTGCTTCACAGAAAATATACTTATTTCACAGAATCTGCTTACCGGAACTGTCATCAATCGATAGTTACTTAGATGTCAAAATTAGTTAATTAGTTATTAAACACTTGATACAGATTGTAGTCATTTTATACTCACATTAAGTAGACTTATTTAAGTATCTTTACAAATTTAAACCCAAAACGTGGCTACAATTTGTTGACATAATTATTACATGTTTCTATGAATCAACACTATGGTGAATTCGAGTCTGTTGACCAATTTTTCAAGTCTATTCATTTAGTGTCTGACCCTAATCAGTTTTATGTTATAATTTCCGTGGTGGGTTCCATGAAAACATTACAAAGTGCAAACTGCAATCCACGAAAATATTCTGTGATTACGACTTAAAACTGACCATTAATGCAACCATAGCTGACTTCAATATAAACGTTTAGACCAGGAAAACACGGCGTGGCTTTTTCAAGCGACATATCAATGACCCGAATATCGCATTCAGTCTTCCCAGAACACCTTCGATCCAGCAATGGCAAAACATCCGCTGAACAGCCAATAAAACGGGAGGCATCTCCAGACAGAGTTTTCTGTTCATCAACCTCTGCAGCTGTTATACATCGACCAACTCGCATGCGTCCATAGGTGGCGCTTTCTATACGGATGATCTCATTTTTTAGACATCGCGGTTGAAAAGTTTCGTATTGACAGTACTCTTCTATAGCAAATAAAATTCAAGAATCGCTAATTTAATTAGATAAGAAGCAATCAAACGTTCGGTTGACTTAATGTATATTTCCTCTTTAAAATTTACATTTAAAACAGACACCTCTAAATAACTGGATCGGTTCAATTGTTCTGAGGCTTAGTTGACATGCGAGCGAAAACCGTTTAAAAACAAAATAAAATCCATGACGGAAATGAAATAAAAAGTAGTATGTTTAACAAAATTTAGCATTCTGAACTGCAAATTGTTTTACATTTACTACAGTGAATAACAAAGGGTTGTAGAGTCAACGATAAACTATATTAACAATTTTATTTGCTACAGTGAATGCCACAGGTGCACGACAATCTAGTGGCTAGCGTGCTGGACTGTCATCCCAAAGGCCGGGGATTCCTCCGCCAGGGCAGCATTTTTTAAAGATTTATGGTCCAACTGAGCCCCCTTGTAAACTCTACTATATTATTAGTATACTGACTGTACACCGTCGGCGGGAAGATTAGGCGACGCCAGAGGACTGGTCACCCCTCTTCCATATGCCGAAGCTAAGAAAAATAACAACGTTTCTAACACGTCATACCCAAGGACACCTCTCGGGGTTGCCTTTAAGGGACCGCTCCACTTCTCTTCTCTCAGTACATAACATTTTATAGTCGGCAATAGATTGCAAAAATAAGCAATAGATTACAAAAATAGTACAATCAGAGCAAAATTTAGTTCTACCGTCTAAACTGAATGCTTCATATTTACCTGAATCATTCGTTATTTGTCCGGACTGTGATACATGCAGTACATCCCATGCTATAACTATAATCAGTAAATAAGTGTTTCTGGCCATCATTATTATATATCACTACTGCATTAAATACAAGCAGCAGGGGTAACAGTTAAGCCTTGAAGTTATCCTTCTGGCAATAACCAGACATTAACTTAACTGAAACTCATCTACATGCACGAATAAATTGAATATTAGCTCTATTGGTTAAATAACTGTGAGATTCTAACCAACATTATTCGTGGTTAGAAGAGCCTATGGCCAACGACACAGATTACAATTTCGCGCATTGATCTGCTTAAACGTGCAGTACTGGTAATTTAAGCTGTAGCAGTTCGATTATGTTAATCAGGTCAGGGGTCGTCTCAAAACGTGCAACTGAAGACGAGCGGTTGCAATTATTCAAACGTGTGTGCTGAATATCATTTTCACACGACATTTTTAGGGAATTATCCTCTAAAAACTGTCGTCAACAACCGGGCCGAATTAATCACTTATCAAGAGACATCAGGGTTTATATCTGGTGCATACAACAAGCCTATGAGACAAAGCTCACTGACTCACATCTAGCATGATTTAAAATAAAGTAGTCGGATAGTTGCAGCAGCCTGCATCAGTTA
Source organism: Norana najaformis (assembly GCA_964023275.1). Taxonomy (NCBI): domain Eukaryota; kingdom Metazoa; phylum Annelida; class Clitellata; order Crassiclitellata; family Hormogastridae; genus Norana; species Norana najaformis. Next base: position 12,053,841 of record OZ029915.1, read on the forward strand.
CCTTGCTGAATCAAATAAAACTGCAAGTATTTTATTTTCGCGATATATTTATATTCTAGTTGGTCGCTGTATGGCATCAAAGTCAGCAATAAGCTGTAAAATGTAAAATTGACTGTAAACCAGACCACAGGTTTTCAGAGACTATAACAAGTGCAGGGGAGTTCTCACTCCACTTTCTGCCACGACAGGAAGTAGAGTCGACATCCCTTAGTTTTAGGATTGTGGCTCCTATGATAAACGAAACGGAGAACTTCAGCGCTAGAAGACGATTTTTAAATTAAAAATTCTTAGATGTTCTGTTTCTAAGTAAAAACTAAATTTACATAAATAGATGTACAATCAAAACGCCAATTTCACCGATTATCTTGTTTAATAGCACAAATATTTAAAAATTCCGCACGACAAGAAGAGTTAATACCTTAGAAGAGTTTGATTACCTTAGAATATAACAGAATAGATGGGCGATAGTATATCATTTAGTGTTCTGGACTATTAACTCATAGGCCAGAGGTTCGAATTTCAAAATTTCTGATGCCCTTGCGCCCGTAGTGATCTGACCCAATATTATGACTTTGAAAGCGATACTGCCTTATTAAAAAGACTGTAAGAATCGCAGAATTACTTCAAAAGCGCGATTGCTAAGTCTGTATTTGTGACGCTTAATATCGTTTAGGCTAATGCACGAGGCATTATTGATCGCTGTTAAATGTCACCAATAAGCGAGGCTTAATGCTGTATCAATCCAGGCAATAAAATTCGTCACTTGTTAAGAAAGAACGAAGTTGAAAACAATGTTGTTATGTTAATGTGCGTCACAACTCATTTTCACAGACGAGCAGATGGATTGTTTTGGTTGTAAGTGGTTGGATTATCGACGACGCTGAAGTCACTTTCTCCGACGAAGACTGAATACGTTGGCATCTCGTGCGCTGCTCTGTCGTTCCCTGTGCTGCCTGACACAGTGGTCGATTGGAACTGTTGGTTCGCAGGTTGACTTCTTGCGGAGTTGATTTGAAAGTTCAGTGTTCTATAATCTAGTCGTTTCTTACTCTGGGCTGAGTATCTGAAATATTGTCACATTTTTATTTCGACAGAATAAAACAATAACATACTCGCACCGTTTATTTGATGTAGTATGAATTATAATTTTCTGGAATAGGTAGCCTCGTAGCCTGCGACTTGAACTCCTTGGTTTTCTTTTACCGTAAGCGTTTTGAAACCATTTTGTTTGATCGCGGCTTGTGTTGTCAGGTCGGAAGCGCCTATGATGAGTTTCTCTGGAAGAGGCGCTATATAAATCTTTCACTTTGAATACTTATTAGCAAGTTTTAGATAAGTACCAGTAATGAAACTTGAACCTGGAGGAGTTGATCAAATAATGTAGGCTATTGTAGCAGTGATGTATGCAGAGACTTACTAAGGTGCATTGTTCAAAGAAACGTGCATTGACCAGTGAATTGAAAAAGAATGCAAATTTATTTGTAGCTATACTAATAATCGAAAATATGGAAAAGGCCTAGCAGACACAAAGATACCACCTCTCGATAGCCGGTGAGACGCTCGCAAAACACGAGCACATCCACTGACTAAACATCTGTTAAAACATTTGCCTTCATAGTCCTAGGTTTATTTGGAGACAGTCCTGACCGGCTGTCTCCGACCTTCTGAACCCGTATCACTGTTGGCAGTTACTGTTGCCTTTTAAAGGTCAATCACATATGGTATCTAACTCAGGACTTGGCATTTCTATATGTATATTTGTTCTGCAAGTAACTAAATAGAATACAAAAATAACAGCTAGCTAGAATGTATGCTTATAACACCAAAATAGTAGTTAGTAGCCAAAATGGCAAACGCTCGCCTCAAACTGCCGAGCAGTCGACCGAGGAAAATGTTTAAATCGACAGTTCTAACCTGATGATGCATACAAGGTTAATACTAGACCATTCTGTTCTTTGCTTGTATATCTTTATAGCCTATCATACGAAAGTAAACATAACATTATGTGAGAACTGTTACACTGATTGTTCTCGTTGGACGAACATCTTTACTAAATGCGATCCCTTAAAGGTCAACAGAAATCAACCTCATCCTACGTAGGCCTACCTGCGAAAGCAAACAATTCCTGTGCATAAAACGGCCAGGAAAATTGTCAGTGTGATTCCTCCAACGGCAATCAATGTTAACACTAAAAACAGAAATAGGAAAAACCAAGAAAATAATTATATTTACTCTACATTTCACCGAACATTAAATTGTCCACATTATTGTAAACCTTTGATGAGTTTGACATTACTTACAAATTCTATACTTTTTATACTGATTGTAGTATCATTCTTAGAGTCTGACAGTTGTCTCGTTCCAAATAACGTTGTCTAGTTATCTTTCAACAGACCGAACAACGTTAGTTTTTCTCATTAAATGTTGAACGCAGGTTGGGAAACTGGAGGTAAAGTTTACCTGTTGTTGAGTTTCTGCAGTCATGTTTCCACCTTAGCCGAATGAGATCATTCGACCTTGGGACTATGCTTCCTATGAGTTTCTACAGATGCATGCAAAGAAGTGTGCTACCTTTGCCTCTGTGTCTTTTAGCAAGGTAGGCACATTTTGCATCGTTTCATTGATGCTTATAGGAGCAAAATTGTCTACCTTGTTCATCACTCCAGGATTCTGACTTAGGCTCCGATTCAACAACAGGATCATGTACTGTAAGTGAACAATGCGAAACGATCAAAACTATTACGAAATTCATTATCACTATTTAACTAATATTCATTGTAATTTGTAAGTGCTAATCAAATAGCCTGCATAATACCTAATAGTTTACGATCAATTTTGTTGTTTCAATATTGGTAGAAAACTATAAGGTCTTATTCAGGCTATTCGATTTAGCAACTGTAATAGCTGTAGCAAGAAGCATATCTTTTTACATTCATTTGTTTTGCTATCTGGTAAACGTTCCACCACTTCGGTTACACTTTACCCAAAACAATCTTCACTGCAATCTAATGCAGTGTTAATCTAATCTAGTGTGTTAACAATCTAAACACATTTTAAAATCCTATTTGTAACATTAAATGCGCGCGTCCGATCGTTTATAACAATTCTACTGATACCGATGGTACTTATATGAAATTGCACAATAAACAAGATCAAGAGAATTTAGCAATCAAATTCAAACAGTACAAACTCTGAACAAGTTTCAATCATGCTCAAACAAAGAAACAATTTGGCAAGAGATATGACAGCTAACAGATGGTCATATTTGCCCTTTGTCAGACGTATGTAAGTTTGATCAGCAAATAAGAGAGTAGAAGGGGCAGTGATGCGGTTGGCTGTCGGCGCAAAACTGGGCTCGATTCACCCGCACCCCACGAAGTTTTACACAGACCGTGATCGCCACAGTTCTACGCTGTTGATACCAGGGTTTAAATGGTGAACACAGCTGCTAATGTTTCTGAACATTTGTGCTAATTTATAGAACACTTGATATGTGCAGCCGGCTTTCGGCATCTGCGAGATTTACAGTGTACCGAGCTCTCTAACCTTGTGAACAGTTTCCAAAGACGCCAATCCACTTTTCTCCTTCGCAGTGAAGATGCCAAGTTTGGCGACTGGAGTAACATCCAATTACAATCGAATCATCGCTTCTCTTCAACCAAGCGTCCTCTGGCGGAATCAAGTCCGAACAACCGACAGCTGAAGAAGCGAATCACAAATTTATTTGTAGCACAACAGCTTCTTACCACAGACTAAAATGCAGTCAACAAGCAACTACACTATTTCTTCGTTGGCCATTTTATGTGATGACCCAACAACAGCATTCTAACTGGCTGCATAGTCGAAGTTAGATAATGTACAACAAGCAGACTGACCTGATTGATAGACATGCGACGAGGAAGGGATGAAACATTATTGCATTGTTCAGCAACATTCAAAGTTTGTCAATTTGAAAATGAGTACTGCAGCAGCAGTTGACCCAGTTGCAGACAATTGATGCATGCGCCATTGTCAAAACTAATGTCAATGGGGCTAAGCGAGCGTTTCACTGTGCTTTGTGTGTAACTGGTGAAAGAAGGACCAAATGACATGTGCAAAGAAAATTAGTTCTGGTTTAGGACCACATCCAGCATCACGCACAGTGCAGAAAAACGAAGCATTAGACAGTTGCTTCTCTATTTTTGTTTATATGCCGCTTTGAACGTTGCATCCCATGACCAAACCGGATAATCTGCTTTTTATTGGTCGAACTCGGTTCGAAGATATTTTGGCCAAATATAGACTCTTTTATTTATGGTTCCGGTGTTTCTAAGATCCGAATTTATATTAAATTATACTCAATATTTAACTTTAACATTGCTACGAGTAATCAACTACGGCTTTTAGAATTGTTTAAAGTTTAAAGGGAAACCTCTTTTCTGCATTTCAATTTTAGACTACATTCCAGTTCTATACTACATTTGTGTTCATTTTCTGCTGTCTTGCAAAATAATGCAATCTAATTCAACAGTTCAATTACTGACTTAGTTGTCAAGTAGAAAAAATATGATTTCTCTTTATGTTTGCGTGTGTCTTCGAAAGACATAGAGGTAAGCATAGGCTGGTAATAACTGTTAGGAATAAACACAGCAAGGATTATTGCAGTGCATTAAATGATGATTAAAGCACTGAATGACGCCAAAGTTTTGCATTAAGACTACTGAAAAATGGCAAAAGAATGTTAAGAGAATTCTACCTACCTTCAAGCCTAAGCACGAATTGTCTAGCATTGTTAACGCCTTGGTTCTGATCTAACTGATTAACAAATATGTCCACTGCGTTTCCGTTTGTTGTATGTATTTCCTTCTCCCTCTGGATTCCGTCGCCACATATTGTAAAATTTCGTTTGCTTGTTCTGTCCATAATTACGCCGTAATCATGGCACGACTGTTTGTCTTGTACCCCAATCTGACCAGAATTGAATGAACTGAAGTCGAGTAGACTGATTCTAATCTTCTGACCAACCGGTGCCTCGATGGTCCACGGCTGACGCGTAGTTCCACAGATTCGCTGAGATTCAGACGAACCAATTATGTGAATTGGAATAATGGTAGCGATCACCGAACATGAACGTTCTTCATCTGCAGCTATAATATGGACATCTTGCTTTCAATGAAATAACTGAAGTGCAAATGCTTAACCAATGGTTAACCTTATCACGTGCGTTGAGATTATTACTCGCGTTGTGCAATTTTTAAAATAAAATCCTTCAAGTTTTAAATAATCGCATTAAGACAAGCATATGCATAGCAAATATGAAACAAGAATAATACGATGTTTAAGCTGTTCAATCTTACTGAAGAACTGTATCCTACATATATTGCTTCGCTTGAAATAAGCGGCTTACTGAAGTGTCATCTTTAGGCTAATAATTGGCCTACAGTTCATTATTTGCCCAGCAAGCTGGATCTTTACTTGTCGTCCGTCAAGTTTTGAGCTAGAAACACTAAATGGTCAAGGTGCTGTTGACTGAGCGATAAGCGTCTATCAGAACACAGTAGCCTACAGTTGGAAACACTCTCTCACTAGCCATAGACGTGGCTGGAAGTTTCAAACACGATCTAGAGACCTGGCTGCTTTAGAAATTTCGACTGGTTGTGGCCCACCATTGGAATGGATTTTCGTTTTCTGGCTCAAGTGCCGTGCACTACACCACAACTTCCGCTACATAATATGTCACTTACTCTAGTCTGACAAAAATAAGTAATGTATTTGTTAACATGTCATATGTCCATCAGCTGAGCGAGAAATCGTAGGCGTGGGCGCCACAGCCGTCAGACGACAAAAGCAAAGAGGAAAAATTGCCTTAAGCTGCTTTACGAATGTGTCTACAAGATATTATTGTGAGTAATGTAAACAAGGAACCCCTATTCCAGATGGCTGACGCAGATATGCCGATTCCCTGTCGGGAGAATTCAGACCGATAGTCTCTGATATCAGGGAGGGACAATAGTTTTGTGTAGCTGATCGCAGAGATCTGGATGGCTAGAGGCGCTGTAAGAAGACGACAGGTAACGGATCAATTGAGAGAGTCTTGCGTGTAAGGAAAGCTATCTTGTAAGTGATTCTTGACCTGAAATGCAGGCAATACAGAAGCGACGTGATCATATCATCTCTATACAGAGGGGCATTAGGACCCCACTATTATTTTTTTAGTGACGAGACACACGTGTATCAAAACTTTCAACAATGTTAGTTTAAAGTAATAATTTGCCATTTTAATAGATGATATCAATTTAATGTCGTTAGTTTAGGTGTTCGGAATCACAAAATCTTTACAATTATTTTCAGATTTCGTTCATGTTGCCTGCTCCAGTAGGCCTACTTATCTAAGCTACACGTGCAGCTTTTAATAGAGTTTGTAGTTCACATATTCGATAAATAGAAGGTCCTTAGATTGAGGTTCTTATATCATTATTGATTCATTTAGTATTTAATTCAACAGCAATATCATACGAAACAATGATGAAATTCTTATAAAAAACCTACCATTGATGCAAAAGTAGCTGACTTCGAGATATCCTGACAGACCAGGGAAGCACGGTTGGAGGTCTTCTAGGGAGAAATCAATCACACGAACGTCGCATTCGGTCTTTCCAGAACACTTTCGATCCAATATTGACAAAACATCCGCCGAACATCCGAGATAACGAGGATCATCTCCAAATGCAGACCTTTGTGCCTCAACTTCTTTTGCTGTTATGCATCGACCGACTCGCATTCGTCCATAGGTGGCGCTCTGCATAATTATGACTTCGTTTTTCGCACATCGCGGTTGAAATTGTTCATATTGACAGAAGTCTTCTGCAGTAGCAATAGTTTAATTAAAAGAAACTAAAACTTATTTTAAATTTCTTTAGAGGCTCAGTACATAGTGTAAAATATTAAGAGTGCATGTTAGTCAATTTTGGGCACAAAGGGAAATATCAAATTAAATACTTGTTGGCGCATCGTAATAAATTGAAAATAAAATACTTAGCGAAACTCTATATAAGGATTTACAGTTTGATAGCTAACACACCAAGGAATACAAATAAACAAGAACTCATTTAGACTCATTTTATGCCTATTTGCCTTCTGAGCGCGTTTCTGGCAAATTAACTTTTCCAATTTTTGTGAGGGTTTCCTTAGGCACGATTACATATTTCAAAATTTATGACCTAATTACTTAACTTTCACAAATCCCCTCACGTTTCGCTCAACCGATAGGGCTGCAAGGCTGTTACCGTAGACTCCCATACAAGGTGCGATTATTACCTTTCCTATAAAATCAATTCAGATTGGTCTAACCTACATCCCTTTTGGAAGTTCTTATCCTGCCTTGAAAGCTTACACATATAGCAGCAGTCTACGCCCATTATTGTGAAGCTAAGAATAAAGTCGCACTTACCTCGATCATTACTTGCAACCACTGGCCGTGTAGTACAACCCAATTTCCATATCACCATTACAAGCAGTAATCTGTTTATTTCAAACGCCATAAAATCGCTTATTCTTGCCTGTTTTACAAAATACTGACGACAGATAGTAAAACCGGACTTAGGCTAACTATGACGCAAGCCTTTTCTGCAAGGTACAGGTTACGCACTACTACTCAAAGCTTAGAAGATAAGAAACGTGGCAACTTATCCCTATGGGTAATCTATCAAACATAGCTGTTTGACATACATCCTACAAATATATCCTACGTGTTTTCGGCAAATGACCAGCTGCTTAAAATAACACTCGCTGACAATTGTTTGTCCGAAGGCGCGCATAGATTCAGTTGCTTTTAATACCGTGCATATTTTATGCTGTGAGAGGTCAGGGGTCGACTCAAAAAGACAAACACCGATATTCTTTAATTTACGGAATACAAGAAGTGTTCTTGTTGACATTTTAAATCTTGAATTGTTGCATTTCTTTGCCTAAAATTGGCTAAAATGTAAAAAAGTTTTTAATCTGAATACTGGTATTAAGAAGCTTAGCCATTCGCCTTAATAACATGATGAAATAAACTGGCTCTCATAGTATGCTTATCGGTAGCCTAGTTGTCACTTCTTTGGATGCCTTATGTAATTTTCGATGAAATTTTGGCCTCTCTGGTTTAAAAATAGAGACTGTCGTCAAGGGGTACTCTTATTATTTTAATTGAGTAAATCTTATTCACTTCCATAACGTGTTAAGATTGCGATTGGTACAATCATTTCTTATTTGGATGCTCCTCTGATAATGCTAATTTGTGTTCGGTTACTTGGAACTATTAATCTCTTAAAAATTACAGTTTATTTTACAGATTGTAGATGATAATGGAAGTCGTTACACAGATATTTACATTAAATTACACAAGTACCAAGGCACGTTCAGTAAAGCGTGTCAATAAACAGCTCTTCATGTAGGCCCATAGGCCGGTTACTCTACACTAAGACTTTTCCTTATATGAAGGTCACTGCTTCGCATTTACTTCTGCCAAAGTAAGGAAAAAAGTTAGGACTTCTGACAAAAGCTCATGGCCAGTTAAAATACAACGCACAATCTGAACAAAGCTAAACTCAATCAGAAGCATTTTGCACAAAATTAATCTATAATTTTGCACCTTGAATATCTTTAAATACCCTAAAATGTTAAGCAATCTTTGAAATATTTGCATTTTACTATGCAAACGTTTGTGCTCAATAAGAAACTGCATTATTTAAACAGAACTAACCTTTTTACACAAAACTGTGTACAGTTATGACAGAATCTAATCTAATAATCTATTGTAATCTAAACTTAGGACTTCTATAGTGCCATTATGACAAAGCACTAGGCACTAACCGATGGCACTGCAAAACAAAATTTTCCTCTGGTCAATTCCAAGGGTCAATCCAATGAGACAGAAAGGCAGCCTAAGAAGGATAGACGTGCTGACACAGAAACGTTTTAAGTCGAGAACAGATAAATATCATGGGCATAGCAGAGCGACCAGATTATGGAAGTGCATTCATTCTGGGCCGGCTAGAGGAAAAACCCTGCTGCCCGGTGCAGGAGCTTATTCACTCGTGTTTGACAAGAGAAAGACAATCAGAGGATCTGGTGGAATGATGAGTATGCATATGTCCAAGGTACTGTGGTTCGCCAGATTGCTGTGTCTTATAGGCAATTACACCAATTTTGAAATTGATTCTGCTCCAAAGGAACCCAATGCAATTACATAAAAACTCTCTTGCCAGTTAGTTCCGAACTCCGCAGCTTTGACAAATTTGTTTTTGCAACACCATACGGAAGGGAGTTAATGATAAAAACGATTAAAAACGAGTACATAAGCCAATAATACTCGTGTAGCCATCGGAATATTACGACTATTTCCACGAATATAACGGATGTGAAAGAGACGATTTACAAATGGCATTAGCATGGCCATTAAAATACATATCTGAGATAAAATGTGCATCTGAAATATGTATTTTAAGAAATTTTGCTATGCAATGTATTATATTTTACTTTCTGACAAAAGGCAAATTGGAAATAAAATACAATAAAGATAACATACAATTTTTGGTGATGAAGCAAAACTAGGCCAAATTATTATGACTAAAATTGATTTCTAAAAACAGTGATATATTAGTTCGTCTGTTTAGTGATTGCTAAAAGCACTGATATATTAGTTCTTGTTACCTTTAAACATAACAATATTCTGTCGACTAAACGAATAATAAATGTATAAAATTGTATGAGATTGGTAAACAAGAGAAGTTTACACAAAATTTTACTTCGTCATGAAAGCTTAGTAAAACATTTTGTGGCCACGATCAGTTTAATTAAACTACTAAAAATACATAGAAATATCTGATTAAAAATGTAACAAAGCTAGAAGCTTAGAAACGCTTACATACTTTTAAACGAATAATAGAAATTGAATCGTTGAGCACAAACTTTAATTTGCCGTGCTTAATAAAGTTCTTATTTACGACTGCCTTTAGATTTGCAAGCTGTTTTATTATGGTGGTTTATTTCGAATGCCATTAAATAGATCGTTCCTGTTGTCATCAACATTACAGTTGGAATAAAACTTTTGGATAATGTAGCGCTTTTTTATTATTGATATTGCTTCGTGATTGCATTGTACCTACTTTGAATCGTAAATTCTTTTCTCCTTTCTTGCGGTGAGAAAAGAAGAGATTTCAACTCAAACTGCCGGAGTTTGATCCATGATATCTTATAGTTTCTCTTACCTTGCTTACACTATAAAACCTGAATATCTGGAATTATTCCTTTAAATCACTCAGTGTCTTTAAGCAGATATGGTTTGCAACTCAGCCGCCCTGGGATGTGATCCAAGCCGTTTGACTGGCAGCTGGTTATGTCTCATCAATAATGATTTTGTTTCTGAATTAGTACAAATGACGACAAATACCATTTAATGGACTATCTTTCTGAAGAAATGAGAGTTAACCGTGTTTACTGTATTTAATGGACTATCTTTCTGAAGAAATGGGAATTAACTCTGTTTACTGCAGTGAGAACGAAGTTCTTATCAGTTCGTGAAAGAAGTAATTGAAATCATAATTAGCAAGTTCTATAGCGCCTATGTCCAGTGCATAAGATATCAACAAAATTAAACTTTAAACAAATTTAAAACACTGGGACAACAAAATCAAGCGGCATTCATTTAGGTGTGATTATTATGGTACTAACGTTATCACTAAAAAAATTATAGAACTGAAATGCGTCAAGGAAAGAATTGAAAAGTTTTGAAGAAACGAAAATTTTATATAGAGTTGCATTTTATATTTACTTTAAACACCTTACAGTGATAACTCCACGCTGCAGCTTTTTGTAAAAGCCAAATATGGACGCTAATATCAAGCTCACAGACATTCTCCAAAGACCTGCAATGAATGCAGGAGTATTCGTTCGTATATTAGGCTACTTATGTAGCTACAGTAAGCCATGATGAGTATCTTACTTCTAGTGTAATTACAAGCATGGCGACTTTTCTTATAATGTCATCGTAACTGAGCCTAACTGGTTTGATTTCCAGCATCGTTGTAGCCACTCTCCCCCACGAAGACTGAATACGTTGGCGTCTGTTGAAAATTCATTCTATGGACGTCATTTCCTGTGACGTCAATCGCTAATCCATTAGACATTCTCTCATCTCTCTGTTGCCTCTGAGACGAATTCATGTGATAAGCCAACGTATTGTAATTGTGTTTCTTCTTGCCTTTGGCAGAGAATCTAAATTTACATCACAATAGTGCAATAACTGGCATAGTCCTGGAAAGAGCTCATGTTTGCTAATACATTCAGACAACGAATTAGAGCGCTGCAGGCGAATAATACTTATTCTGCCATTCTCCGACCTATCGAAGCAAGCTCGGCGGAAATAGTCCATCGATTCATCATCCACAAAATGCCCCAAAGTGTTTTTCGCAACCGATAGATCATAGCCTTTAATTCATGCCACACTCAACGTTTACTTACCCACCTATTTAAAGTGGTTCAATAGATTTTACATTTCTGATATAATTACTGAATCAGCTGTGTCCATACTAGACACATTATCGGACTCTTTCACGGATCAGTTCGGCTGCCTCTTATGATGCAGACTAATCATGTAATCTATTAAATGAATCGGCAACTCATGTACTGAAATTATTTGCCTTAAGAGCCTAATGGGTTTAATTTGTCAAGTCTTTGAAACGTACTTGCGTAGGCAAACAATTCCTGTGCAGAGAATTACCAGGCAAACTGTGAGTGTAAATCCTGCGACGGCAACCACAGTCAAAACTGAAAGAACAGACACATCCAAAATACTGGTTAGGCTCGATAGGTCTAGGCTACTATTTAAGTCCTTAGAAACATGGTCTTCGCTCATTTTCATTATTGTTGATATGAATCGTAAAATCGCAATTTTTTTTAAATCTTACCTTTCATCTAACTGTTAAAATAAAACAGTTTTAAACAAGACTGTGCAGCTCTTGCAGACTTCTAAGCTGTTGCAGGTAAATTTCAAAGTATATGTTTTTACTTCAGAATAGAAGAAAATCAATAGACCGAAAATACCAATGAAAACTGTTTTAATATTGCATGGGAATGCTTCATGAATGTGACTGTGTCTGAGAAAACCCTAAAAAATGAGCTAAAACTCAGAATTGGGCTTGATACTGGATTGGGCTAGAATTGCTGACTAATTAGGTAAAATTGCCTGTTTCTACCACATAGTTAATTACAAAATTACGATAGCAAGAGACATAAGTCTTTCGAGGCTTCTTTTGCAATTCACGAGTTAAAGTTTACCAGAATTATGACCCGACCTAAGTCGCTGCACCTAAGGGCCGTGAATAAACATTCACGCCGCCCATCCACTAAAGCTTCTGGCCGGCCATGTGCGCCAGTCCTCCGATGTTCTCTGTGTTTTATAGAGTATAGTCAAATGGAGCGGATTTATGCGCCTCTGAGGTTTCCATCAATGACATCTCCATAAGAATTGGTTAAGGCGAATATTTACAAGACTTCGTCGTTTGCATAATAACATAATATGCGATGCACACGAGTTCAAATTATTATTATTATTATTATCATTATTATTGTTATTATTATTATTATTATTATTATTATTATTTTATTATTATTATTATTATTAGACAAATCTATTGTTACGTCACTTCAATTATGAAACAATTATTATTATTGTTATTATTATTATGTTACGTCACTTCAATTATGAAACAAATCTATTGTTGCTGGAGCAAGTAGAGCTGCTGTGGCGTCTAGGCTGGCACACTGGAAACAGGTCGACTAGCTGCACCTCCGAATCTCATGATCTTGTCTTTAAGCGCCGTGGTGAAGAAGCAACTCTGAGTTAGCGGACGCGTAAGTGTAGAGCGTTCTGTGGGCGTTTCTTCGATGGAGCGCGAGAACTTCCGGTGTGAATCGGACGAACATCCAGCACCACCAACTCCCTCCTCTTCATCGCCGTCGTCGTCTGCTTCGAAGGCGCCTGCGTCGTGTGCTTCACTGACCCGAGCGTAGACGTCTCCTCGACCTCGACCCGCCGGCTGACCTTCGACAGGCGGTGTGGCTCATTGACCCAGAGGATCGGTTGGGGCCCGTCAGCTGGGTCTCGACGACCAGTTCCAGGTTCTCTCCTTTTCTTTAAACTTGGCTTCAGGCACGCTCTTCTCTCCTTTGATTTCAGCCGTCTTGTTCTTCGTTGTATTGTTGTCGATGAAGAACTTGATTTGCGACTGGGTACTCTCGCTCGTTGCGTCGGGTGCGAGTTCTGAGATCATGAATTCGTCTTCGCTTAAATCTGGCTCCAAGAATGTGCCATTAAAGGCAATCGCGTTAGATCGCTGGATGGCAATGGAGAGGCGTTGGAACAGGAAAGAAGTCTCCCTCTTGTCTCCCGATACTTGGGTTAAATGGCGACCGATATTCTTGATGAGGCTAAAGCCTTCCTGATTTATGGGGCCTAGAGTCTCGAAGGCCAGAGGGTCGAAGGAGTGTGTCGAGAGAATATCATTGTATTTTGAGTATTATAATAATAATATTATTATTATTATTGTTGTTGTTGTTATTATTATTATTATTGGTATTATTATTATTTTTTTTTTTTTTCAGCAAATAAAAATTGATCCAATCTATGATACATTTATTATTATTATTGTTGTTATTATGAAACAAATCTATTGTGTCACTTCAATTATGATACAAATCTATTGTTGCTGGAGCAACTAGAGCTGCTGTGGCGTCCTGGTTGGCACACTGGAAACAGGTCGACTAGCTGCACCTCCGAATCGCGTGATCTTGTCTTTAAGCGCCGTGGTGAAGAAGCAACCCTGAGTTAGCGGTCGCGTAAGTGTAGAGCGTTCTGTGGGCGTTTCTTCGATGGGGCGCAAGAATTTCCGGTGTGGATCGGACGAACATCCAGCACCACCAACTCCCTCCTCTTCATCGCCGTCGTCGTCTGCTTCGAAAGCGCCTGCGTCGTGGGCTTCGCTGACCCGAGCGTCGACGTCTCCTCGACCTCGACCCGCCGGCTGACCTTCGACAGGCGGTGTGGCTCTTTGACCCAGAGGATCGGTTGGGGCCCGTCGGCTGGGTTTCGACGACCAGTTCCAGGTTCTCTCCTTTTCTTTAATCTTGGCTTCAGGCACGGTGATTGTTCTCTGGAATTGCCAGTCTTCGCTTAAATCTGGCTCCAAGAATGTGCCATTAAAGGCAATCGCGTTAGATCGCTGGATGGCAATGGAGAGGCGTTGGAACAGGAAAGAAGTCTCCCTCTTATCTCCCGATGCTTGAGTTAAATGGCGTCCGATTTTCTTGATGAGGCTGAAGCCTTCCTGATTTATGGGGCCTAGAGTCTCGAAGGCCAGAGGGACGAAGCAGTGTGTCGAGAGAATATCACTGTATTTTGAGGTCTTTCGTTCTGCTGCGATCTCAGCAGCAGCACCTGCGACCACGGCTGTTCTGGATCGATAAGAGACTGCCAGAGTATCGATTACTGTGGCGTCCCAGGTCAAGCATTTACCCCCTTCCCAAGGAATGAGGGTTGCTCCATCAGGTCGTCGGCCGTCGGACCTAACCAATCCTGCTGGTTCTTTAGTTGATGGAAAGCCAGCCTTCACGAGGGCGCGCCACACGATGTCATTGATACAGGCGTGTCTTGCTGTTCTCCCTGGGCCTAAAGGGCATGCTAGACCGTGCGAGCCGTCCGCCGTGACCAGAAACCCACAGGGGCAAACGTGAGGGGCGCACAAGTCTATCCCAAGTCTTAGGCCTGTTGTGATGCGTACAGCCTCATCGTTTAGCCTCAAGCCGCAGGCACTTATGGGCAACGCCAAAAGCCAGTCGCCAGAGTGTGGTGAAGAAACTGCCTTAAATCTGGCTTCGTGGTACTCCGATGTTATTGAGGCTCTGAGGGTTGCCAGACTCTTTTGGATAAGTGGGCGGTCCCAAGTTGCCTGTTTATGGGATATTGGGGCCTCGGGATTGGGAGCATTTAATTCCGCTGACCAGCGGGTCCGGGCTTGTTCCAAAGGGCCATACGGGGGCAGGTCGCAAGAGCTAAGAATGGAATCCTGTAACGACGTGGTGCCTGCGGCTGAAGCCAAGAAGGCGGGAAGTGCCAGCGAGGACGCGCGACGTATACCAAGACCTCCGTCTCGGACAGGTAAAGATGCCTGATCCCAGCTCTGATCATTCAGAGCCAAGTTGAGCATGTTGGTGAGGCCTTTGCGCAGCAGTTGGTCGAATGTGTCAAGAGCCGGGTTGTCCATGCATGGTGTGCAGCGGAGTGTGTGGAGCAGGGTGCAAGAGCTTAGTGAGTTGCGAAGAAGAATTATGGCATCATGCCTAGATATGTAAGCCATACGGTCAATCCCTAGTGATAGTTGTGCGCATCGCTTCTCCAGTGCATCCCTTAGAGCTCCGCCCGTGGAAAGAGGTGCGCCCAAAAGACAAGCATTGCCAGAAGGTGTGACCGTGAAGCAGTCTAGAGGAGATGGCAGGTTGGTACATTGGATATGTGTTATCACTTCGCACTTACTGACATTTAGTGTCAAACCCATTTCGCCCGCGACCCTGATAATAGATTCGACGTCTGCCGCCACTACGGATGCTTTCCCACCCAGAGTGAGGTCATCCAAATAGCCAAGGCGTAGAGGAGAAGAAAGACCTGTCAGAAGCGGCTGAATGGGAAGGCAGAAGAGAAGTGGGCCGAGGGGATCTCCTTGCTGTGGACCTGTTTGTGAGAGTATAGTAAAATCGCCGTATTTAAGAGAGGAAGGTCTGGAATAAGCCAAACTGCAGTAGGGGTAGAGCTCCGGAATGACTTCCGATATCGCCGCCAGCATGTGAGTGCGGCTAAGGCTATTAAAGGCGTTGCTGAAATCAAGTTTGACCAGTACTGAGTCGGGGGATAAGTCAGTGAGAAAGCGCCTGGCGGCGTGCACCGCCGCCTCACAGCCCCCTGGAGTCCCAACTCCTAGCTGGAAAGGAGCGAAGTGGTCAGACAGCTGAGCGACGGCATATTATAATATTATTATTATTATTATTATTATTATTATTATTATTATTATTATCTATTGTTAATTCGTTTGAATTATGAAACGAATACAAGCTTATTGTTACATCACTTCAATTATGAAACAAATCTATTGTTACTTCGTTTAAATTATGAAACTGATACAGGTCTATTATGACGTAACTTCAATTATGAAACAAATCTTTTATTAATTAGTTTGAATTATGAAACGAATACAAGCCTATTGTCACGTCACTTCAATTATGAAACAAATCTATTGCTGATTCCGTTAAATTATGAAACTGATACAGGCCTATTGTTACGTCACTTCAATTATGAAACAAAACTATTGTTAATTCGTTTGAATTATGAAACTGATACAGGCCTATTGTTACGTCAATTCAAATATGAAACAAATCTATTGCTGATTCCGTTAAATTATGAAACTTATACAGGTCTATTATGACGTCACTTCAATTATGAAACAAATCTATTACTAATTAGTTTGAATTATGAAACAAATACAAGCCTATTGTTACGTCACTTCAATTATGAAACAAATCTATTGCTGATTCCGATAAATTATGAAACTTATACAAGTCTATTGTTACGTCACTTCAATTATGAAACAAAACTATTGTTAATTCGTTTGAATTTTGAAACTGATACAGGCCTATTGTTACGTCACTTCAATTATGAAACAAATCTATTGCTGATTCCGTCAAATTATGAAACTTATACAGGTCTATTATGACGTCACTTCAATTAAGAAACAAATCTATTACTAATTAGTTTGAATTATGAAACAAATACAAGCCTATTGTCACGTCACTTCAATTATGAAACAAATCTATTGCTGATTCCGTTAAATTATGAAACTGATACAGGCCTATTGTTACGTCATATCAATTATGAAACAAAACTATTGTTAATTCGTTTGAATTATGAAACTGATACAGGCCTATTGTTACGTCAATTCAAATATGAAACAAATCTATTGCTGATTCCGTCAAATTGTGAAACTTGTACAGGCCTATTGTTACGTCACTTCAATTATGAAACAAATCTATTGCTGATTCCGTTAAGTATGAAACTTAAACAGGTCTATTGTTACGTCACTTCAATTATGAAACAAAACTATTGTTAATTCGTTTGAATTTTGAAACGAGTACAAACCTATTGTTACGTCACTTCAATTATGAAACAAATCTATAGTTAACTGGTTTGAATTGTGAAACGAATTGTTAGTAAGTAAGTAAGACATTTGTTAATACGCCATGTGTCCATCGGCTGAGCGAGGAATCGTAGGCGTGGATGAGTCACAGCGATAAGATAACAAAAGCAAGACTGCACCAATAGGTCTTAAACCGCTTTGCAAATATGTCAAGCGAGATGTTATGAGTAATGTAAACAGGGAGACTATTCCAGATGACTGTTGTAGAAATGCTGAATCCGCGTCTAGAGAATTCAGACCGATAATGTCTAAAGTCAGGAAGAGAACATTGGTTTTGTTTAGCCGAACCCAGAGATCTGAATTGCTGATAGCGCTGTAAGGACGATGACAGATCAGCATGCTGATTGGTTGGTTGAGTCTTACGTGTAAGGAGAGCTATCTTCTAAGTGATTCTGGAGCTGACAGGCAACCAATGTAGCTTCGCCAGTATAGGGTTGACGCGATCACACCTGCGGGTTTCTGTCACTAGTCGGGCTAATGAGTTCTTGACTCGTTGCAGTTTGCAATAGAGGAATTTGTAGTGCCATATAACAGGGAATTGCAGTAGTCGAGTTTTGCTTTGATTATACTACAAGCGACTGTTGCTGGGGTCGGAGTCAGTGTGATCAAGCACTATGGGCGTCATCGGCCTACTGGTGGTGATTTATCCATGTGCGACCGGGGCCACATACAACGCGAAAAGAATCTGGCCAAGGACCGATCCTTGTGGGACACCGTTTTTGCAGGCAGACGACTGCGACCTTGAAGATCCAGTGCTGGCATGTTGTGACCGGTCCGACAGGTACCTGCAGATCCAATCCAGCGCAACACTGCTGATGCCGAATGTCTTCTGGAGCCCAACGATGAGTGTTGGTTTGTCGGTCGTATCCAAGGCAGCGGAGAGACCATAGCCCATAAGTAGGATGGGTTGCTGTGCTCCGGAAGCGGCGTAGACATCATCAAGGATTTTCAGTAAGGCCGTTTCAGTCGAGTGATGCCCACGGTAAGCTGCCTGATCACTGTTAAATTTCAGGAGCTACTGAGGTGCGGCAAGTGACGAGCGAGAAATTTTTTACACTGTACGTGAGTTTGAGCTTGGTCTATAGTTAAAAGGATGGCCCGGATAAATTATAGGCCTATTGTTACGTTACTTCAACTATGAAACAAATCTATTTTTAATTCATTTAGATTATGAATACTGGCCTATTTTTACATCACTTCAATTATGAAACAAATCTATTGTTAATTCGTTTGATTTATGAAAAGAATATTCAGGCCTATTGTCACGTCACTTCAATTATGAAACAAATCCATTGTTAGTTCGTTTAAATTATGAAACGGATACAGGCCTATTGTTACGTCGCTTCAATTATGAAACAAATCTATTGATAATTCGTTTAACTTCTTCTTTTGGTTCTCTGTCCTCAGGTAGGTTCAAACGTCCGATGACGCCACTCCTCTCGGTGCTGAGCTTCTTCTTTCAGCCTGCTGAATCCGTACGTCATCATCCAATCCTGCCACATCTGTCTGGGTCTTCCTCTTGTCTTCTCCTCCATTCTGCCCTCAATGACTGTTCTCAAGAGTGAGTCCTCTCTCAGTATGTGACCAATCAATTTTCTCTGTCGCCTCTTTATTGTAGCTATCATAGATCTTTCTTCCCCAGCTCTTTTCAGCACCTCCTCGTTTGTTATGTGCTCCTTCCAACTAACATTTCCATCCTGCGCCAAATCCACATTTCGAAGTCCTCCAATCTCTCGATTCTCGATGTCCTCCTTTCTCATGGTCCATGTTTCAGATCCATACAACACTACGCTCCATATCAGAGCTTTAGTCATTCGTTTCTTTAAGTTCTTGTTAATTTTTCCTCTCAACAACTCTTTGTATAGAGAATGCGTCTTGTCCAATGCCATTCTTTTAATTTCCTTGTGGCATTTTTTATCTTGCGTGGCAAAGATCTCCAGGTAGCAGAATTCTTGTACTTGTTCTATTTCCTCTCCATTGAAGTTTATTCTTACTATTGTTTCTTCTCCTTTGCTTATCCTCATGATCTTTGTCTGTTTGAAGTTTATTTTCCTACCATACTCGATTGATATGGTGTGCAGACGGTCCATCATTCTTTGCAGACCCTCATTCTTTGACTTATGAAACGGATACAGGCCTATCTCTACATCATTTCAATTATGAAACAAATTTATTGTTATTATTTTTATATTATTATTGTTGTTGTTGTTGTTAACATTATTATTATTGTTATTGTTATTATCATTATCATTATCATTATCTTTATTTTTATTATTATTATTATTATTATTATTATTATTATTATATTATATTATATTGTATTATTATTATTATGCATTTATTGCGCGCGCAATGTCAGTAAATCTGAATCTCAGGCTCGAAGCAATTGCGAGTGAAGGACTTGCTCAAAGTCCATACATAGTAACAGTCTTAGGGGAGGCTCGAATCCGTACTCTTTGCGTTACGAGCCAAGCGCTCTATCCAATCGGCTACCGTGCCCAGCAATCGGCTATCATGTCCCACAATTTAGGGCACCAAGGGCACATTTAGAATTAAGCTTCTGTTGGATGGCATCAAACTAAAACTAAAAACAAAAATACTTACACAGCGAAACTCTACATAAGGATTTACAGTTTGATAGCTAACGCAACCAGAAATATAAATACGTAAAAACTCATTTAGATTAATTTTATGCCTACCTGCCTTCCGAGCGCGTTGCTCACAAATTAACTTTTCCGACTTTATGATGGTTTTCTCAGATACGATCACAAATAACACAGCTCATTGCCGTCTTAATAAAAGAAATAGCTTAGCTACCTTGTTCATCGGTCCAGTTTTCTGGCAAAACCTCGGATTGTACAAGTAGCTCTTGCGCTAAACAGCAAAACAGATTAATAATATTAGCACCTACATTATTTTCCACTTCATCGTAATTCACTTATTGAGCAACAGATTGAGTTATATTTTAATCTGGATATTATTATCTGGCAGCATTTATTTTGTCAATATAAAAATTGCTTCCGAACTTTGATTAAAGCTTCTGAATTTTGGATTTTTACGTACCCTATAGCCTACGACCTTTAACTATAAACTTTAAACTACCGCACTGTATATATAATTGCAATTATACGTAGAGTTATTGTAAGACAGAGTGTAAATGACTGTAAGAATTGGTAACAGGTACTATGTCAGACCTTCTGAGCAGTTTCCAAAGACGCCAATCCACTTTTCTCCTTCGCAGTGAAGATGCCAAGTTTGGCGACTGGAGTAACATCCAATCACAATCGAATCATCGCTTCTCTTCAACCAAGCGTCCTCTGGTGGAATCAAGTCCGAACAACCAACGGCTGTATGTAGTAGGAAACATCAAGTTGCTCAAGTTATTATTAGGAGTTTAGATTCTTTACCTCTTAATTAATTCGGGAAGAACTATTTAATGAACTTTTTAACGTATTGCTTCTTTCCTAAATAATTTTCGGTATTTTTATACGTAGGTGACAAATTATAAATTTAGACTTAACGTATTCATTTAGAAGTCATTATAACTTATATAGGCTTAAGTAGCTCTTGGGTCAAACTACAATTTCTCGGCTAAAATATATAATATGCGACCAAAACTTCCAAGAAGTGATATGTTTAATTGAAGTTAGCATAAAGCAATTTAAACAACTAAAAGCAGATTCTGAGGCAATTAAATTAGGCTAAACATTTGCTCGGATACTGAATGTTATAATAGACTAGTAATCCTTGCTTTGTAATATTTTAGCAGACTATTATTTTGAATGAGTGTACTAATCAACTTTAATGGCAATCAGGCCTACCTTCGAGTTTTAGCATAAATTTTCTAACATCGACAACGTGTTTCTTTTCTTGTGACAGATCGAATATGATGTCTAAAGCATTTCCACTTGATAAATACAGCTCCTTTTCTCTCTGCGCTCCACCACCACATATGGAAACATTTCGTTTGCTTCCCTTATCCACAATGAACCCATAAATGAGGCATAGCTGTTTGCTTTGTTCCTTAATTTGGTCGGAATCCGGAGTACCCAATTCAATCAGATGGATACGAATCTTCTGGCCAACAGGTGCTTCAATGACCCACGGCTGAAACTGTGTTCCGCAGATTCGTTGAGATTCAGAGGAACCGATTATGTGAATTGGAACAGTCGAAGCAGTCACTGCACACGAACGCTGTTCATCTACAACTGTAAGAAGCTAATCGTTAATTACTTCAGCCGGCTATAATAAACTCTCATTTTTAATTATTTATCTTGTTACTAGTCATTCTTTTTGAAAATACCTCAAATTCGATGGATATCTTTGTGTTTGCAACTTTCTGTTGTCTATTATTTAACTCGAAAAGTTAGATATGGTAATTAGCTGATTCTCATCTGTTACATTTATTACAAACCTCTATCGACACAAATTCTCAAAGGCGTGGCTCAAGGTTGATAGAACTTTTGTTAATTTTAGTTTTTAATTTTATTTTGATGCCCTCCGACAGAAACTTAATTCAAAATGTGCCCTTGCTACCCTAAACTGTGGGGCATGATAGCCGATTGCTGGCACAGCAGTTCAACGATCAGATAACCTTTTCTTACGAGTTAGGAAGCTTCCAACGAATTGTTAATTTCACGTGCACCGGGATTCCAACCCCGGATATAAAATGAAAGGGAAATGCATTAACAATCTCCCATTGTTCACAGAAAAAGAAATCGCGAGAGTGTGCGTCATTTGCTTTTCCAAGAGAAAAAAAGATCCACTCGCAGCTAAAATTAATAACCCTAAAAAATGTGGTATAATGTCTCAATAAATACGTTTGCTTCATCGTAAAAACATACCGCTAATGCAATCGTAGATGACTTCAAGATAGACATTTAGACCTGGAAAACACGGTCTGATCTTTTCTAGTGACATGTCGATCACACGAACTTCGCATTCAGTCTTTCCAGAACATTTTCGATCCAGCAGAGCACGAACATCCGCAGAGCAGCCTAAATAACGAGGGTCGTCTCCTGCTACTGATCTGTGTGCATCCACTTCTTCGACTGTTATGCATCGTCCAGTTCGCATACGTCCATAGGTGGCGCTCTTTATGAGTATGACGTCATTCTTCAGACATTGAGGTTGGAAAGACTCGTATTGGCAGTACTCCTCTGCTGCATCTATAAAGTTACAAGTGTTGGGTAAACAAGCCCTTTACCAACTTGTTTGATTATTATCCGTCTTAAACTCGACTTTCCTTATGCATAACGCACAGTCTATTATATATGAACTACTACACAGATCAGAATCAACCGAGACCACTTTTGTTAATTCCACAAAATGCTGCAGTACGGTTAGGTTGCATGATTTTTAATGCATCGGTCGTTTTGTAACCTCAGTTCAACTCTTGGATAGGCCTATGCTACGTCATGTTAAGTCGACATAGAACCCTTCACTATCAACTTATGCTAATGAGGTTAAACTTTTCGGCCTATAAATAGGCCTATAACTACTTCATGCAATCCCGGGCGATGGCCATGCGCCGCCGAACCTCAGATCCACTTCCGCCACCAGCCTCGACATGGAAACCCAGGTAGTAAAACCCATGAACCAGCTCCACCTGGTTTCCAGCCACCCGCACTCTGGATTTTTATTTTGGCCCAAACGATCTCAATTTCGAATTTATGCGCCTCCTGGTCCATTATCTCCAAGGACACGACCAGGATTTCAAGCATATCGACGAGGAGAGCCAGAGCATTGGCATAATCCAGATCATTGAACCGCTCCAACCCAATATGTGCACCTGTATGTATCGTATATACATATATGCAGTGTCGAATACATGAGACATAGATTGCACAATATTTCAAAATAAAATAGGCATATTACTTCAATCGCTCATTGTTAATGGTTTCTCTTTACACAGAAGCACTAAAATTCCACATGTCTGCGTTTTATAGTTCTGCAGTTCAGTTAGCAGCTAAAATATTAGACAATAACTTGGAATTTACCTCGATCAAGCTTTGCATCTTCTGAAAATATTATGTGTGGCAAATTCAAAGCCATTACTAAAGTCACTAATTCTTTCAGTCGGAACATCGTTGATGTTGAAGTGAAGCCAATAGTTACCAATGCACCAGTTATAGCAACAAAACCAACTTACACTCTGCGCAGTTTAAACATCACTCTCGTCTAAGATTTCAGATATTAGACTGAGAACACTGCTTATGCTATTGTACGCCGATGTTGATAAAATGTTTATTCGCGCGCATTAATATATTGAAGTTGCGCAAGGGTTTAATAATTTCTTAATTCAAATTAGATTATGCAGCAAGAGGTCGGGGGTCGTCTCAAAACGCATCACACAGACAGTATTTGTTCCTGATACCATGGCAATTTTCAAATACGAGGTGTAAGTAACTTAAAGGTTTCCGACCACCGTGACTGTTTATACCTGATCTTGGATAGCGGCTGGCTACTGGTTTATGTCGCTGCTACCACTGTTTGATGGGATTATTATACTATAGTCAATGCGATTAAACGTTTTGAAGAGGTAACAACGCAGGCGCTTTGACACTATTAGGCAAAATCTGGAATAAACCACTCTGGAATAAACTCCCCCCAGAATTGCGACAGTTTTCTAACCCATCATACAAACTCACCCATGCTCCACCGCTTGCAATTCCTGCTTCGGCCTTTCAGTCAAAACTGAAAACATTCCTCTTCCTCTTCTGACACCCCTTCTTCCTCTTATCTGTCTCTGCTGTCCAACTCCAAACATCACCCACCGTAGCTGCCACGCTGTCTCTCTGCCTGACTCTTGGATCTTGACCCGGAACCGAACCCTTTTGCCTATCGATTTTGTTTTGACTGAGCGCCTGTGAATAAGCTGGTTCCTGCGGCGCGACTTTCGTTGGGCCCTGTAGAAATCTTGGAATTACGATTACGATCTTTGCCTTTAGAAAGTTAATTCTTATTACAACATTTCCCTTTGATAAGTTCGCATACGTCTACTTTTTAGATTTTAATAATTAATTTAGCAAGATACAAAATGATTAGAAAACCTTGCGAAAACTATTACAATTATAATCTGAGAAAAAGCAGTGTTACTTAGCTTATATCAAAAAGAATGGAAAGCAACAGTCATCTAGCAAAAAGCCCAGTAATAATTCTTTTGTCACTGAGTAGGTGGCTGCAAAAAAGTCAGAGAAACACCACATCTGTTGACTATTGCTCTTGCAGAGGCAGACCGTGAAGTCCATCACCCCAGAGACGACTGAAATTAACTTCCGGAACTAGTCGTTATTGTTTTTGGAGGAACACCATCTTGAGGTATTCACTTTATAGCTTCTACAGTCAGTAATTGGGTTCGGTGGATGGCAAAAATTATCATCTATTCATTTAAGATGTGGATGTTCCGATTCCAGTTCAAACTGAAGCCAGTTAAAGAAGAAGATGTCTTCCAGTTTCTTCTGTTCGTCTGTTAATATTTACATCCAGACACGGTTCCAGGCCTCTGTGCTACCGCCGTTCCAGTTAATAATCTTCGTTTTCCCCAACAGTTGAACAAATACGGAACCAAAAAAATCTGTTAGCCTACTATCACAGCGTTCTGTCGCTTTCTTGCAGTACTAGAGTGAGGTCACAGTTAGATTTGCCTTCTTTGATCCACACATTGGGTTCGAGAAATTAAAATGGTCAATAATCTACGTCGGCAGGTAGGATCGAAGCACCCAGTTTCGAGACTTACTCGATATCTGTTAATGTTAACAGCCCACTGAGCTCTTTTGTTTCCACCAACAAAGGCATTTTTCAGATCCTGGGCCTGAAAGACTCATTTTTGCAGTTCTAACCAGAAGCTTTAATAAAAAAATACTATTACTATTTTTGCTTCACTGCAACTCGTGATGGCTCTCAAGGTTGTCAATGACACAGCTGAGATAGTAGTGAAGCTGATCTAGTTTTACAACTCAATTCTGACTAAGAATGAATAGCAAAACAATATTTACTGGAAATTGTTCAGGAGCATCACCGAAAATAATCTGACTCCAAGAAGAAGGTTGCT
This sequence comes from Norana najaformis, assembly GCA_964023275.1. Classification (NCBI taxonomy): domain Eukaryota; kingdom Metazoa; phylum Annelida; class Clitellata; order Crassiclitellata; family Hormogastridae; genus Norana; species Norana najaformis. The sequence continues at coordinate 12,079,158 of OZ029915.1, forward strand.
GGCCGGACTTGAATCAAATGCAAAACAGCATTCTGTTATTGCACTGAAGACGGACAAGAACATGATATGTCTAACCTCAAAGAAGACAAACCGTGATTGAATTTGCAATTTATTGACTTACTACTTTATTACAGAAACATATCATTGACAGACAGTTTAAGTCATTTTAAATTACATACTTTATTACGTTTGTGTACTGATTCCCGCCGGTTTGGAAAAAGTCGTTTAATATTGTTTTCCAAAACTCTTCGATTGACATGTTCTACCCCTAAATATGGCTGAAATCGTCAGCATGTAAATTCCTAGTAGTTGAACTGTAATTAGGAACACCACCGAAATATGTATTATATAGTATTCGCCAGATGACACCCGCTCTTCTATTTAGATCGACAACGCGTCTAAAGAATTTCAAATTAATCGCCAGAGAGCGCCAGACTACACGCAAGCACGCTTGTACGTAACTACATATACGGCTAAGCGTATTATTAGGCCTATATGGATTAACAATTAAGTAATATAAGTACATGTTGAATAAGAAAACAACTTTAGCACGCATTTGCGACTCTACGGTAAGTAATTCAGTGTTGCGTAACAGATATAGTTACAGCTATATAAATTTCAGAATTAGATTGGCTATGGGCCAAATACGGTGCTTCAAAGAGGAACAGATGGATTGCCGTTGTAACCAAGTGAGTTGTCAACGGTGTTTAGGTCACTTTCTCCTATGTAGACGGAATACGTTGGCATCTCTTGTGCTGCCAATACACGAGTATCGTTGCCTGTGTTGTTTGACACTGCGCTGGATTGGACTGGCTTTCTACCCGTACTGAAGTTAAGTGTTCTGTAATCATGTCTTTTCTTACTCTGAGCTGAGTATCTGAAATAATGAAAATCCATTTCTGTAAAGCAGTATAACAGATCAGCGATTACTACTTAGAAGTAATTACACAAATCTTATAAGGCTATAGAGGGTTTAACACAGAAAAGCCTTTAGATAAAGAATAAACTGAAATCATCTATACCTACCTGCGTAAACAAATAATGCCAGTACATAAAACCACCAGGCAAATTGTAAGCGTAAATCCTCCAACAGCAACCATAGTTAAAACTAAAACACCAGAAGAAAAATATAAAAAATATAACAGTGGCAAAACATATATAGAAATGTATGTTTATAGTAACCAAACGCATTTTAACACCGACGTCATCTTTAGTTCAAAATTTAGGCGTATACCCATATACAGGTGTCCTGCATCATTTCTTATCTATAATAAGTAGTTCTTCTTCAATTAGTCGATAAAATGAGTTTCTCATATTTTCCCTCACATGCACCGTCGTTAGGACCATTAACTATTTCTTCATTAATTCTTTCTAGAAATGTCAAAATCTAGACTGTCTTGTCTGCATTACAGCGGTTAATTAACCCTGTAAGTGGTTATAATGATTAACAAATAGTTTCATTCCTTAAGTTTTGCTATACGCTGAAAATGAACCATGTGCTCATATCATGTCCAGTTACTTTCCTAGAATTTGTCAACATCAACACAAAAATTCTTCCGACGGAAAGTTTAGCAATTTTATGAATCGATATATTACAGAAATCACAATTCTAATGATTGCTTGCCATGTTATATCTTTTAAACGACTGCTTACCTTGCTCATCGCTCCAGTTTTCAGTTTTAGGGTGTGGTTCCACAACTGTGTCGTGTGCTAAAATATTTAAAGCATAAACATACTTACAATGATAATTATCGACCTTATCAAACATTGATTAGATGAGAGGTAAGCGATTCTATAGCAAGCATCGTCAAATCGTTCCTGTCGAAACATGACAGCGAGTAAGATATAAATTGGAGGCATTCCATAACTTCCTTGCTTAACTGACATACAAAGAGAAATTGGCGATACGTATAATATTTATCTGTGTGTGTTGTCAAATTATCTTGCATTTGCATTGCGCATTAAAAACCCTATCGAAGCGTTGTTCTGAAAGTGCTGTATGCTATTTCATATCCAAGCAGTATGTCATGTTTATTCTTAATCGATTTCCTGATCCTTAAATTTTTATGCGAGAAATACTAACGAATGTTCGACTTGAACTTTCTCAGTGCATAAACAGTTATTGTGTTGTGGCAGATTGGGAGAGCATGCAACACTCCCTGCGTGGGATCGAGCTACACCTCAGATAATTACCAAGCAGGAACCTTACACATTAGCAAGACCGTTACACATTAACGCCATCGTTTGAAGCCTCGTCTTTAGATCGTTGCTCTTTACGAATGCAGAAATGATAAGAGTAATATTGAAACGTCAGCAGTAGTAAATGAAATAAATACTTTAACTGATGCAGCATATTTAAATTTATCGGTTGTTTCATTCAGTATAATTGACGTTTTAAATCGTATCCGTCAGTTGGTATGGTGCCTCTTACAGGAAATAGTGTTAAGGGATTCTCACGGACCTTGATCGTTTGAGCAGTTTCCAAAGACGCCAATCCATTTTTCTCCTTCGCAGTGAAGATGCCAAGTTTGGCGACTGGAGTAACATCCAATCACAATCGAATCATCGTTTCTCTTCAACCAAGCGTCCTCTGGCGGAATCAAGTCCGAACAACCAACAGCTGTATGTATCAGAGAACAAAATATAAATCTTGTAAAGCCATAAGCCTTAATAAAGTAATGAAACTGAACAAAATTATGGTATTTTATGTCTCCAAGATCACGATCCGTCATATAGACTTAATGTCTTGGAAGGAGAATTGCATAGATTCTAGTATCTATGTACTATGTACTAAAAATAATGGAAACGCAAATTATAGTTTTGCACTCAAAAGATTAAAAGGATAAACCAAACATTTCGACGGCTTAGCTGACCACGCGTTTGATCTGGCAATGCACAACTCGTCTGCTCTACTCAGTGATACAGATATTCTTTACAAGAAGGTCAGCTGTCGGCCTAAGTTAGGTATGTCCAGAAAAGTAAGCAACTATGTAAGTGCTGTCAGTAAAATGAAACCTAAACCTAGAGATCCTCATTCTAAAGCGAAATGACAGCATTTGACACACTCGTAAACCAAAAAGATACTTTGATGGCATTGGAGTAGCATAAGTCTCGTAAAAAAAGAATAATAAAGAGAAATGTCACCTACCTTCAATTCGAAGCATAAACTGTCGACCATCTGTAGCGTTTTTCTTCCGATCTTGTGGGCTAAAGAATATCTCCACTGCATTTCCGTTTGTTGTATACACTTCCTTTTTCCTCTTCGCCTCACTCCCACAAATGGAAACATTTTGTTTGTTTCCTTTATCCAAAACTACCCCATAACTGTTGCATGACTGTTTGCCTTTTCCCCCAGTCTGACGGTCACGTGATGCACTGAAGTCGAGTAGACTGATCCTGATCTTCTGACCAACGGGTGCTTCGATGGTCCACGGCTGAGACTGCGTTCCACATATTTGCTGAGATTCAGATGAACCAACTATGTGAGTTGGAACAACCGAAGCAGATACTGAACACGAACGTTCTTCATCTGCAACTGTAATACCCCGCACATTGCATTTCTAATTAAGCATTCAAGTCACATATCCTTATACAATGCTTTCTGTTTTACTCGTTTTGATCTTTTGTGATCATCTACAACCAGTCTGACTGATGGTTACCTACATAAAGAACAGTTTTATGTAAGTAGTGAGATGTAATTTTTTGGTGTAGAGAGAAATATGTAGCACGTAAAAATCTCTTACTCATCGTGGCTTATTCAGATCCATAAGCAACATGTTTTTATATCAACTTCAAAAATATACATGCAGAGATTAAGATGGTCAGCGTAACCAGTGTATTGTTTTCGGATGTTTAAATTTGTGAAAGGAACACCAAAAAGATAATTTCAAACGTTCAGTTTTGAGCCTAGAATAAAAAACTTTTGTAGGGGAGGCAAGGCGGAGAGGATCTCGAAAGTGAAGATCAGTTAAGATCTTTTGTGAGTTTTTATAAACGTTTGCTGTAACTCAAGCTACATAGCAGCTCAAATATTTGGTTCAGGAAGTAGCTAGACAGCGAAAATGGTATGCTGCATAACGGTAAGCTTTAAATGGCTGGATGACCTTTTTATGAAATAATTAAAGCGTGTGGGCCAATGTAATACTTTAGAGTAATTACCAAAGATACAATCATAGCTGACTTCGAGGTATCCAAAAAGACCAGGGAAGCATGGTGCAACATTTTCAATAAGCGTCATGTCAATCACACGAACGTCGCATTCGGTCTTTCCAGAACACTTTCGATCCAGTATTGACAAAACATCTTCAGAACATCCAAGATAACGAGGATCATCTCCAACAGTCGACCTTTGTGCCTCGACTTCTTTTGCTGTTATGCATCGGCCGACTCGCATTCGTCCATAGGTGGCAGCAGTTACCATTATTACTTCATTTTTCGCACATTGCGGTGTAAATCGTTCATAGAGACAGTAGTCATTTGCTGCAGCTAAAATGCGGAAAACAATTCCAATAATGGCTTTTAATCGCTAACAAATAATTTAAGAACGCATTATAAAGTTTAACAAAGTTATCTCTGAGTGAAAGTCGTAATAAGTTCAAGAAACGCGAGAAATTAATAACATTGAGAAAGATAGGTTTAAGCTTTGGCTTAAATTTTGACCAAGAATAATGCTGAATGACTTCTCACTTTATAAAAAAGGTCTTTGCATTTCAAGTGATAAGTATAACTACGAATAAAATATAACGAATATAATCAAATCTGGAACTCGTACTAGACCATTTCTGCAATGCCCAATGGTCCATTTTAGGTGAAACGCATTCCAAAAGTATAATATTTTACACAGATTCAGGTGAGTCGAATGATTACTGCAGGAACTTTGGAATCCTTAAAAGACAATTTACGCTCCCGTCATTAATATGCATGGCAAGTTGAACATACGTTTCCTGTATGATTAGTTTTAACCGTTTATTTTGTGCCTCAGAACAGAATTGATATTGTTCTTAAAACGGGAATTACACTAGGTAAATATCAATAAAGCAAAGACTCTGGTATGCTCCAAAATGGATGAGACACTTGTGGTCAAGGGCATTGCAGGAAATGCATTGAAACAAGTTGAAACCTTTAAATATCTTGGGTCGATAATGAATGCTAAAGGAGAACGCAAACATGATGTTAAGAACAGGATTAAGGCAGCGTGGCAAAAATGGAAAGAAAGACCAATCGAGTGTATTATGCGATTTCAAAATTCCGGTTCAACTCAAAAGAAAGGTGTACAAAACAATGATAAGACCAGTGATGAAATATGGAGCTGAAGACTGGGCATTGACGAAAGAGGAGAAGCTGCTGTAGAGAAAAGAAATGAGAATGCTGCTATGGATACATGGAATCTCACTAAAGACAAGAAAAGGAAAGAGAATATCAGACAGATATTGGAAGTGGCATGTATATCTGACAAGCTACAAGAAGTCAGGTTAAGATGGTATGGTCATGTGATAAGGAAAGAGAAGGAAAACTGCATTAAAAGAATCACGACAGCTGAGGTTTACGAACGCCGCAGTCGGGGATGACAAAAAAAAGAGATAGGGAGACATGATTCGACAAGACCTAACGCTTCTCAGGCTGAAGAAAGAAGATACTGGAAATAGTAACAAATGGAAAAGAAGGATTCATGTGGCTGACCCCTCCCTAGGAGGGATTAATTCCAGCCAGAAGGAAGAAGAGGAAGAATACTTGGTAAATATTCGGTTCTCCTATGTGTAGAAAACCTTTTCATTGCAATATTTCTTATCTTTTCCGAACTTTTAGAAACATTGAACAGCTTGGTAGTCCTTTCGTCATTATATATGTTAAAAGTGAAATAACTGACATCTTCCTTTCTTCGAACTGAACCTATTCCAGCCGATGGGCGTATAAGTACGTTGTGGCCTAGAGGAACCATTTAACTGATTTTCCAGCGGAACTTACCTTGATCTGAACTCAACACCTCTTGTGGTGTTATGTAAACTAGTATCGATATCACCATTACATTCAGTAATGTATTGGCTTGGAAAGCCATTAAAACTCAACTATTTTACAGAATATTGTAAATCAGTCGTAATTCTTGAGAAAGCCTAAACATTGGCATTCAGGCTACAGAAAATGCCTTAACAATAGGCTACTTCCACTAACTCAAAGCTAAAAACTGCAAACGCCGAAATCCGCCCTATTTCTGGTGTCAAAGCAGATGAGCAGCTCCCGATATAACGAAGTCGAGCACATTTGTTTGCCTTAGTGCGCGCAAAGATTCGACTAATTTACTATTCATGTGAAATGCATAGATGGGTCAGGGGCCGACTCAAAACTTACAAGTGAACTTACACATTTCCTATATTTATTATTTACAATAAAGATGACTAAATTTTAGTTTTATGTGCCTTAAATAGTCATTATTAACTGAATATTATTATTATTTCATCATATCCGAATATTTGTATAGCGCCAGTATATCAACAGACAAGAAACCGATAGAATGGTCGCTTCGAATTTAAATTCAGTGCACAAGTTTTAGAGAGATTCAGCTGAAATATTAGGAGTCAGAACGACCAAATACTAGACATCGGCGGGAAAGTAGACTGAAAATAATGTTTAAGTATTGTTCAGAACAGAATGATGTCAGCTATTATAACTGGGGTAGCGGACAGAATTGGTAGCGACTTTGTAACTTCGAATCAGCCATCGACAAAGAATGGTCCTGATTTGATGTGAAGCATGCACTTGTATCGATAATCTTAATCTCTATATTATAATTACTCTATTATCCAATTATTTTGTGGTTAAATTACTTTACGATCTAATAATCATACTATCATTTTGTTGTTTTATGATTGAAGCCGGTTTAGTATATGACAGGTTAGAACCCGTGTTTTCCCTTATATGGCTTTATATTAGCCGGCATCTGGATTCGCTAAGTCTAGCGAGGTGAGGCGTAGCTTACGTTCTTTATGGAATGCCTAAATTTACCTTCAGTGACGCATTCACCTATTAAACGGTGAACCAAAATCTAGCCTCAGTGGCAACGAATTTCCTGAAGATAAGTCCGCTGATACAAAGAAGCAGTCAACGAGAAGTAAACTGACGAGATAGGATTGACATCAATAGCTGACGATTCTGTACCAGTCCTAACTCTTTTATTACTACTGACAGTCGTAATCGTAAACTGGAAATTTCTAAAGCGTTACTTAAAAGCTAAGCACAGAGCACCAGATTATTCACGAGCGTTGTGTCCAGTCCGTGGGGTTGTCCAAAGATGCCATGTCAAGAATAAAGTTCGGTTGCCAGGAGACCATAGAGATCGGGTTAGGGTGAGTTGTGTCTAGAGAAATGGAAAGACTGATCGGGGTGGGATTTCTTGAAAAGGTGAGACCAGTTTTGAATGGAATACCTAAGGAGCTGCAATAGATGGAATGAACGACGGAAGGGATAAAGAGCAGAGAATTTGCGAAATTCAGGAGGGAATTGAGTTAATGGAATAATTGTGAACTAGAGGGACGCAATGAATAGATTGGTAAAATTGAGCGTAATGCCATGTGAACTGATAGTGAACTGGGCTCCGTGACAGCCAGTTTACCGATAGCCATGGGCGTCGGCATTTAAAGAATGAGGTATTGGCGGATCCAAAACAAACGAAGACATGGGCTAATTGGCTCCGTGGGCCGACGCCTTTATCAATAGCCGTACATGCATAACTGGGCTATGCTCATATTTAAAAGACTACTTTATAATTCTCGTCAGAAAGTTTCGAAACTCAGGCTTTTACATACTTTCTTTGTGACAGTGCATAATAGTTAGCTACAGGCTGGAAACCAGGAAAGTCAACTGACTAAGAATGTGTTATCTACAAGCAGTACAAAAATTAATTTTTCAAATGAAAATTCATTTTTTTTATTGCCGACCGGATCATCTCTTTGAATTGTGACGCATTCGTCTTACTTTCAATTTTCTTCCTTAATTGTTATAAAATCACAATAAACCCGGCAAACATTATAATCTTTATGACGAAAGCCATCGTGTTCTCCTCAGTCAGAAATGAATATCAAAACGATGAGTCATCACTAACATGAACTGGCAAAATAAAGGGTTAGATCTTCACTTTAATTAGCTGCTTAAACAAATGCAGAATTATAAAAGTCGTAGCCTCCGATCTATGTAAGCCGACGATTCCATGCGTCTTCGTACCAGGTTAGACTGGTAGTGTTTACAAAATGTGCCACTGACGCTGCTAAGAGAAATAAAAGTGACCATTATGATTAAAATTATTGTGCAATTACTAAGAAGTAATCGCCAAAAATTTAATGAAAAGCTGTGGAACATAAATAGTTGTACAGTTTAATCAGATGTGGCATTATGGCAGTTACTACAAACAAAATCATACATCCACTGATAACGTTTAGTAGTTCCTTCGGGCGGTCGTTCTAATCAATCATGTAAGATCAATCTGTACACAAATCAGTTCTTTTCATATTTATATTTATTCCTTATCTATAATATTTCGCGTTCGATAGTTGCTTATGTGTAGAAGTTATTCTTAAAATAATCAATTTAACTGACAATGTCACTAAAGTCAACGTACATACTGTTTAACATAATTATAAGCATGTCGGCTTGCCTTATAATGTACAGTTGGCTTAATTGTAACTGAACCCTAACTGGTTTGATTTCCAGCATCGTTGTAGCCACTCTCCCCCACGAATACTGAATATGTAGGCGGCTGTTGAATATTCATTCTATGGATGTCATTTCCAGTGATGTCAACTGCTAATTCATTAGACATTCTCAGATCTCTTTGTTGCATCTGAGAGGAATTTATGTGATATGCCAACGTATTGTAATCGTGTTTCTTTCTGTCTTTGGTAGAGAATCTAAAATACATTAAAATTCCATTAATGCATTAAATGTGTTATTCACAGACCATTGTAACTGCTACAAACCGTTTGAACTGTGTCCAGTTGAATGGAACTCTATTACCTTCAAATGCCATCTGCGACCTGAAAAACCGGGATTCCGTAATGTAACAATTAATTCAGGGTTTTCGGAGTGGCACTGACGATTACAAACACCCTCGTCGTCCGACGACCTCTAAGTTTGCAGACGCAAAGGATCTTCCTACCAATATCCAGACTCCAATTCTAACAGGTCCATGATATATTTCAGTATATCACCAGCCAAATGAAGTGACAGAAGCAGATACAAATACAACCCACGACGTGTAGTCGAAGATGTTTGACATGAATTTTCATGAAACATAAGGTGAAAAATAATGTTTCTGGTATGATAGCACATGTGAATAAATGAAAAAGTAGCAGTTGGTCATAGGAGGACCTGCCGAGAGAGTCAACGTGTGCAACCATGGATTGTTCTGCGTCCAGGAGCACACCCAGATCTCAGGAAGACGAGTTCTTGGTTCCAGTCAGGAATCGTGACTTTTGCTTTTATTGCTTCTTTATAAATCTTTGAGCGTCCTTGGCGTGTGTCTAGCCAGATGTGCTGCGTCGGTTTTAATCGGAGCCGATTGGAAGACAACCATTACTGTACTTCTGCCACAATATCCTGCATAGACAACACACAGGCAGTTGTGTCGGATGAGTTTCAAGCACTGTACATTTGAATGTCGTTGGAGTACTAGTGTACCCACGCTACCGGAGCAGTGATGATCTTATTCAGGTCCGCCATGTGCAGGATGTACAGTAGAGGTCTAATGCCGTGATACTCCAAATGGAAAATGGAACTGGTCGCCATAATCATTCGCTTTTCCAGGAAGGACCTAAGCCAGTCCTAGTGGGCAATAACCAATTCTGTAAAGTGGTGCTAAGAAACAAACAAGCAGTAATGCAATCTTATGATGAAGGATTATAGTTTTTGTTAAACGTTTTTCAGCTACGAGGCGTACATTCTATACCTTCGTAGACAAACAATTCCGGTGCATAAAACTGCCAGGCAAATTGTCAGCGTAAATCCTCCAACGGCAACCATCGTTAAAACTGAAAATGACAAATAAAGCAAATTAATCATAATTATGAGCAATTTATCTGCATGTGCTTATGAACTGTGATTCAATATTTATTTATGTAATATAGGCTCCATGTCACTTCCATATTTCCTATTTGTTACCTCGTGGTTAGACACAATCCATGTAGTTGTTTCGTTTCCAGTTGCTCAGTCTGAGCTGAATTATCCCAATGTACACTACATGTCTAAATCCGCTGAATATTTTTAAAGTTTACTGGATATAAATTCTAAGCAGTATATTTAGTGTTTCTTGTTAAACCAACATATGCCGAACTGAGTTGAATGAAACTCTATTACCTCCGAGATTAACATTAGTTCTCTTATTCTTTAATTTTTTTTTATATTTCGCCAACGTATTAACACAATGCAATATTCTTTTGTGATAGTTTACCTTGTTCATTGTTCCAACTTTCCTGGATAATCTCGGATTCTATGGATGCATCTTGAGCTAAACAAATAAAGTAACATCAGTGTCAGCCGAAGGCGACTGGTGTGCTCCTGGCCCTGTCCTGGGTATGAAGTTGACATGTACTGTACATTTGCGTCAGTCGCAGGCGGATGGTGGCCGAGTCAAGGCTTTATACTTTGAAATCGTGTGCATCAGGACGGAATAGGTCATGTGACTGGAGGCTATCTAGGGATATGATGTTTGACTTAGAGGGTGGATTCTGTGCTCTGATAAAAGGGTACTCTGAATGAGCAACTTTTGCAGTTTAAAGACTGTTCTATAAAGAAAGAAAGTAAATTTTAAAGCTGTGCGTATCGAACTACAGATTATCCCCAGACAAAGGAAGGCGAGAAGCAGAAACAAGAAATTCAAACTCAGTCATATAGCGACAAGAATCTAATGCAAATCAGCTTGCTTTTGGTTATTTTTAGCTTACCAGTTACGGAGGGCGCTATATAAATTCGGACCGGTCCCTTATGGTAGTCTCTAATATTTATGTTCATATATTAATATCTCTAGGTCTGACGCAATTGCTCATTAATATCTGGTATTTTTAAGTAGGCCTATCGATCGATGACTGCCGCGCGGCGCGTGGCAATATTAGAGCAACTACAGCGAGCATTAGTGGCGCGCAACACTCTAGGCGCTGATGGGATATTGCTAGCTCATCGTCGCGAAGTCTTTGACAAAGTTCTGCAGACGGGACGAAGCTCTTGGAGAGGTTGCATAGCTGTCGTCTTTGGGTCCCCGTTTTGAATCTCAAAGTTTTGGATTAAATGAGGTGGAATTTTTTGGATATTGGGATTAAGGGGATTGATGCCGATTATCGTCTCAGATATATAATTTCATCAAAAGTTGTTCAAAATTTGGCAGTTTTCGTCAAAAGTCGTGCGGTTTTCGAGTATCCATGTTAGGCAGCCATCTTGGATTGCGTAAAAAAATCTTCGAAATTTATCGAAATTCGACGAGATTCCCCACAAATGCTTCTAGATTTGGAAGTTAGAGATGTTCTCTAAACTCAATCACTCCAGAAATATCAAAGTTTTGAAAAATAGTCCGCATCAACAAGTTTGCATCAACGGCCATTGTACCTGTAGAACTACGCAGATCTTGTGATTTCAGCATCGTACGGGAAACTGGGTCAACTGATGATGACTCTCAAGGCAAATCTGAAAGAACTTATAGAGCGCCAGACAGGTTTGACAGAGAAACTGAAGGAATATAGCCTAATTTTAAAGAGTTCAGAGGTGACAGTATAGAGCGCCAGGCTACCGTGGTAGAGTTCTCAGCAAAAAGAAGTCAGGCGAAGACCTATTTCAGCGTCTGTCAGTCTTAGAAGCCCGAACGTCAGGAATTCATGAAGTACAGAAGAACTGGAGAAGACCGACGAGGAAAAGAGTAACATGATGTCGAGCCACAAACGAACCCATGTCTGCTTTTAGAGGAGGCAACTCTCAGCTTGAGTGACAAGATAACTCAGGCACTTTAGAAGCCTGTCGGCCAACTGGCGAAGTTCCACCGTTGCTACCTCCCTCTCCAATGCCATCGATACGGCGCAGCTCTAGGTTAAGTCAAAGGCCACCGGTGTTTTACGGTGGACTCCACCTAGCGACACACAGTCACTTCTGATGGCTTAAAGAAACACCGTAATTACATAACCTTTTAAATTAGTAAGGAAATACCAGCGCTCTAGATTTTATGCAATATTTTTTCAGTTATAAAATACTTCGAAAACTATGGCAACAATTTAGATGGACTCAGTAATAATATTTTGACAGCTTTACAATTGAGACATGTTTTGAGTTTTGAGATTATTACAAAACGTTTGGTTCGTTTCCAAAGACGCCAATCCATTTTCCCTCTTGAAAAATTTGAATGGTTTTAGCCCTGCTGAGTACAATTAATCATAGACTGCACAAAAACCAACACTGTCAACAGTTTTGGAATACCTTAATTCTAGTTTCACAGTTAACTGGAAATACCTTCAGTGCCCAGTTTTCTAACCTTCTGAACAGTTTCCAAAGACGCCAATCCACTTTTCTCCTTCGCAGTGAAGATGCCACGTTTGGCGACTGGAGTAACATCCAATCACAATCGAATCATCGCTTCTCTTCAACCAAGCGTCCTCTGGCGGAATCAAGTCCAAACAACCAACAGCTGAAAGCAGAAAACGTACTACCACGTCGATTATCTATTATTTGTATCTTTAAAAGTCCAGAATCTCAATTTAAACTCCAAACATTGCACAAAATTATACCATATAAATATAAATGTGCTTGCATATATTTAACAACTGCATCTGAACAATCAAACTAATCAAATCTGAACTATCAAAGGCACTTATCACTACTGTAAATGACGTTATGTAAATTATTATGTAAATTTATGTAAATGAAGGCAAGTTCATACGTAGTGAATTATGCTAAGATATTGGAAGAAATTTTGCATAAGTAAGCTCGGCAAGTGTTAATATAGGCACTTACATCTAAAATGACACTAGACTACCGCCCATCACGGCAGTGGCAACCTCACTGTGTTGCATTTTTACGCTTTATTAGCCTTTTAGCTCAGAACTCCTAGTTCATCTAACGGGAAATATAATGCAGCTTAAACTTTTGACGGAATATTAGGAATTGAGTTCGAACAAAGACAAAGTCAGTCTTTTTGTTGGAAATTATTTATAGTGTCCAAATGCTTTGTCCGTTGTTTGTGACCGTCCCTGAGAAAAACCTTACAAAGTAAGAAAATAAAAATTGACTTTGATATTGCGCTGGATTAAGATACAATTGCTGAATGATTAATTGAAGTCCGTTTCGATCATAAGCAATAAAAAGGTTGCAATTTTTAAAGATGTGGGTTTCTGTGGCTACTTTTTGAGAAATCGTGAGTCGATTCTTACCATAACTACGACCCGAACTATATATAAGTCGCTGTGCTTTGGGGTCGTGAATGTTTAAGAGTAAAGTAAATATTAGAACGCATTCTTACATGTCTGAGGCTGCCATCAATTGAATCTTCATATGAACTGAAGGTGAATATTTACATGATTTGGTCATTTGTATAGTAATCGATGCACACGACTTCAAATTAGGTCACCAAGGGGACAGGTTAAATTAAGCTTCGTTGCAGGGTTTAAAAAAATGAAAATAAAATTCTGTATAGGAACTTACAGTTTGATGGCCAGCATAACAAGGAATATAAATAAGCAAAGAACTCATTTCGACCCGTTTTATACCTATTTGCCGTATAAGCAAATTTCACAAATTAACTTTTCCGACATTTTGACGGTTTTTTAGGTATGCAGTTACATATCGGCTACTTTTAGTTGATTGATCTGAAGTGGGTTTGTCGTCTAACAATTGGAATTAGTCAAAAATGTATGACTGTAGCAATATATGAAAGAACAGTCTTTGGAGTTCTTAGAAGGCTCAATTGTTTTCATATCGTAATAAATAGACCAGTGATACCAATTGGTACTAGTGTACAGAGCTTTACATAATTCTATGACGGGCACTAAATCACCTACGTACCGCATATCGAACATTCAACACCTTTACAACTATCCGACCTATTTTATAAGTTGCCGACAAAAGTTTTTGACATTAATCTCATAGTAAAGTAAGTTGTGTTTAAACCTGTTAGCTTTAGCATGAAGAGTTTAACATCGCCCGTTCTTTCCTTCGGACCTGACGGATTAAAGATGATGTCCACTGCATTTCCAGTTGATGTATGTAATTCCTTCTCTCTCTGCGCTCCACCACCGCAGATCGTTAGATTTCGTTTGCTTCCCTTATCCACAATGACGCCATAGTTGTGGCATGACTGCCCAGAATTTGATGCTGTGAAGTCAAGTAGACTGATCCTAATCTTCTGACCAACCGGTGCCTCGATGGTCCACGGCTGAGACTTTGTTCCACAGATTCGTTGAGATCCATCTAAGGAACCGATTATGTGAGTTGGAAGAATGGAAGCAGTCACCGAACAAGAACGCTCTTCATCTACAACTGTATAGTGTTAGCCTAGTAATCACATTATCCGCTATAATTGTGTTTGCCACTTACGGTATATGAAATGCTAAGAAACGCCCAGAATAGCAATTTGATAGCTATTCTAAGGTTATAAGAATTCAAAACAACCCCAAAAGACAGGTCTCTTATTAGTTTTAGGTTAAAATGAGTGCAAGGCAGTTAACACAGTATCACTAGCAGTTTTATATTAAGGGAACATTGTTTTGCTGCAGACGAGTTGAGAAATTTACTGCATTGTGAGTACAGTATGTGTGAATTAAATTGGCATTTCTGGTAAGACTTTCAAACCTGAAACACGTATTTCATTTCGGCGTTGTGCATATTATAATCCCGGCATTACAGAACATTTCTTCGAAGCTGCAATCACCCATGATAAAGAACTTATTTACTTCAATATTATTGCTAATTATATTCCTAAATAAAGTTAACATGTTCAATATCTTATGCTGTTTATATAATCAGTACGACACATGTCAACTATTTATATCAAACCTTCACTCACTACAGTCAACACTGTACCTATTGCCAATGCTTGCGAACATTTCTAGTTTAGCATTTGTGTATATGGCGGTTAACGGGTTCAAAGTACCTTCCAGAACTTCTCCAATTTTACCCTCTTTCAGTGTCTGAGTGGGAAATAAAAAGCTTATGAAAAACCGGGAAAGTAGAATAATGGTCATTAAAAAGGCATGGAAGGTGAAAGTCATCAGAGAACTGAGAAAATAAAAATGGGCAATAAAGAACCTTATCAAAATCTTTTATGCTCAATAAACCAAGCGAGGTCAAATCAACCAAACCCACTAGGAGTTTATGTTTGATGTTTATCGCCCTTGGCAAAGGAGTCTTTGGAAACCAGCAGGCATTCACTAACAAACTTTGGTTACTGGTGATTAAATACTGTATCTCAAATTCGTTAAAAATTGGCCTAATGCAGTTTTGTCCACCACTGTCCTGTGAACGTAGGCTGCATCTACCATAGTTAAGTCAATAATATTATATATTCTTTAGCCACGCGTTGAACTTCATGTATGACTTTGCGTATGTTGGCCCCACCTGCTGGAACCGTCTCTCTCGAGATCTGCGACTCGAACTCCTCTCTCTTCCCCTCACAGGGTTTCGCAGGCGTCTGAAGACTGTACTGTTTTACAGTGATTTTACTTGTTCTGGTCGGGTGGCGCCTCTGTTGAGTATATTCTCTAAGAGGCGCTTTGTAAACCTTAAATTACAATTACAATTAGTAAATTTAATTTTTGTTGACGTAGCTAATCCTACAACTGCAGGTCAAAATGCATCTGCTAGGTCCTACTTTATAAAAGGCAGCTCTGGTAAATTACCTATATAGTTTTGCTATTCAATGTGAAATACGAAATATGAAAAATAAAATATAATCAGACATGTGCAAATGTAAACTTTAAAATATTTCACAGGCAAAAACTGTGAACTGTCGTGGAAAACAAACCATTGATGCAGTCGTAGCTGACTTCGAGGTTGACGTTTAGACCTGGAAAGCACGGTTTGACTTTTTCGACCAGTGATAAATTAATCACACGAACTTCGCAATTGGTCTTTCCAGAACATTTTTGATCCAGTATTGGTAAGACATCCTCTGAACAACCGAAATAACGAGGATCGTCTCCAACAGCAGATTTGTGCGCCTCAACTTCTTCAGCCGTTACACACTGACCGATGCGCATCCGTCCATAGGTGGCGCTTTGCATGGCTATCACCTCATTCTTGAGACATTGAGGTTGAAAAGATTCATACTGGCAGAACTCTTCGACTGCGCCTATAAAAGTATGAGTCATGCATTTATAAATATAAGGTTACAAAATCTAACATTTTCAATACATTAACCGTCTTTGGCCTAGAGACATAAATTTCATTATATTTAGAATACTGGTTTAGAATAGGCCTACTTACCACTCAGTAACAAGTGTCACTCAAACTGTCCAAACCATGTAATTTTGCTATTAAACCGTAACTTTGAGCCTGTTTTTTTCCAATAAAATGACGAAATCCAAATATAGGGAACAACATCAATTTTTCGCAGTTGTTCTTTTTCCAGAAACAGCTGAAAACTTGTATTCAGATCAGTAGATTCACATACTCGGATTTATTGATTACGTGAATGTGCCACTTTTAATGTAGGTTTAGAGCGCGAAAATGGACGAGACGAAATATTGATTCATAGTCTGTGCACTAATTTCATTCATACAACGCTGCTTTAACCGGAAACTAACACTGTCAGAGAGGTGCCCACACAAACCCATGGACTAAAGCGGACATTTGCCTTTCATAAAATTATCATCAGAACATTTAGCATCGATGGTGGTCTCCCGGTTTTTATGACCATTTTGTTTCTCTGCGGGCTCCCATGCCTTGTCCTCAGCTAATTTTGGCTGCCATTTTCAGGACATGTTCTAAATTTTGGAATAAACTATACATAAAATGCTATTAAAAAAACAATTAACGTCGACATATTATGACATGTTTACAAGTAGTTTGATTGCTTCAACAAAACAGTTGGAATAACAGCTGCAGACACCATGAACTGCAATAAACTTATATTGAAAATAGCAAACAGACATAAATTGCATAAATTGTCTGAGTTTCCACAAAAGATGTGACAATTTTCAGTTCATGAATTCGTTCAGGAATCTAGAAACAGGGTTATATGTGACATTTTCTAAAGTACTTAGAAGTTTAAATTAGCGATTATGAAACAAATACCACATGGAACTTGCACTGCAACTGTCATTGAATTGGTAACTTAGTACTTACCTCGATTAATACTTGCTTCTTCTGATAACGATGGTTGTGACAAATTCATAACCATCAATAAAGTTACCAACGTTTTAAGCCGGAGCATCACTCTAGTGTTAAACAGCATTTAATAGCGTGCAACCCAAGTATAGGATTGTCAACAAATAAGAAACTGAAACTCAACGTAGCTTAGCCACCGTAGCCACCATCTGAGAAGGTAGCTACTCGCAAGACTTCACTTCTTCTTCTAACTGGAGGCCTACTTGCAGATTACCGCGCATTAATTTGTTCAAGCGCGATAATATTATGTTCTGCATAACAATTAGATGCAACTGAAGGAGGTCAGGGGTCGTCTCAAAACGCATGGGTGAATATGCCGCATAGCTACCGATGCACTGGCGAATAGGACAAAACTCAGATAGGTGAATATTTTATGCGAAAACGAACACAATTAAAGCAGCTTTTCGATCAAGAAAGAAGCGCAGAAGTGTACCAGTAAAATTACAATAGATGGAATGCAACTCTAAGTTTCCTGGATACATTTTGAGAAATAGGTCCTATTATTAACTTATTTAATGAAAACAGTTGAAACTTTTATAATAGATTCTCGGTAGATCTTAAAAATAAAAAATATTATTATAATTATTATTATTATTAAGTAAAGATTATAAAGTATTTTGGTAAGTTTTTGCAATTTTACTAAATATAATATAAAAAAATGTAATAGTTCATAGCGTATTTTCAATACAGACAACAGCAATTAACGATTCAGTAGAGATGCTTTTAACATGCGCATGCGAAAGTATAAATGATGGAGAATTTTTACGCAAAAACATGATTATCAATCTTTGGTAACATTGGAATCAAAGATTCGCAGTTCTAATTTATCAAAGATTCACAGTTCTAATTTATCACTGTGTTAATCAGTAAGACTTATTTTAAAAGAGTTTATTAAACATTAAAAGTAATAAATTCCTAACAAAACTGAAAAACCTGACTAGAGTGCATACATTAAGCAGTAATTAATGATCAGATAAGGAAATTGGACTCATAACACTCAACAGTCAATAAAAAGGCTAGTCACCGCAAATTTCCTGACTCCAAGAAGAAGGTTGCTGGCCAGACTTGAATCAAATGCAAAAAAAGCATTCTGTTATCGCACTGAAGACGGACAAGAACATGATATGTCTAACCTCAAAGAAGACAAACTGCGATTGAATTTGCAATTTATTGACTTACTACTTTATTACAGAAATATATTATTGACAGACAGTTTAAGTCATTTCAAATTGCATACTTTATTATGTTTGTGTACTGATTCTCGCCTGTTTGGAAAAAGTCGTTTAATATTGTTTTCCAAAACTCTTCGATTGACTTGTTCTGACCCAAAAATATGGCTGAAATTGTCAGCATGTAAATTCCTAATAGTTGAACTGTAATTATAAACACCACCGAAATATGTATTATATAGTATTCGCCAGATAACACCCGCTCTTCTATTTAGATCGACAACGCGTCTAAATAATTTCAAATTAATCGCTAGAGAGCGCCAGACTACACGCAAGCACGCATGTACGTAACTACATATACGGCTAAGCGTATTGTTAGGCCTATATGGATTAACAATTAGGTAATATAAGTACATGTTGAATAAGAAAACAACTTTAGCACGCATATGCGACTCTACGGTGAGTAATTCAGTGTTGCGTAACAGATATAGTTACAGCTATATAAATTTCAGAATTAGATTTGGCTATGGGCCAAATACGGTGCTTCAAAGAGGAACAGATGGATTGCCGTTGTAACCAAGTGAATTGTCAACGGTGTTTAGGTCACTTTCTCCTATGTAGACGGAATACGTTGGCATCTCTTGTGCTGCCAATACACGAGTATCGTTGCCTGTGTTGTTTGACACTGCGCTGGACTGGACTGGCTTTCTACCTGTACTGAAGTTAAGTGTTCTGTAATCATGTCTTTTCTTACTCTGAGCTGAGTATCTGAAATAATGAAAATCCATTTCTGTAAAGCAGTATAGCAGATCAGCGATTACTACTTAGAAGTAATTACACAAATCTTATAAGGCTATGGAGGTGTTAACACAGAAAAGCCTTTAGATAAAGAATAAGCTGAAATCAGGTATGCCTACCTGCGTAAACAAACAATGCCAGTACATAGAACCACCAGGCAAATTGTAAGTGTAAATCCTCCAACAGCAACCATAGTTAAAACTAAAACATCAGAAGAAAAATATAAAAAATTACAACAATGGCAAAACATATATCTGAAAGTATGTTTGATAGTATGTTTGATAGTATGCTTGATAGTATGTTTGATAGTATGTTTGATAGTATGTTTGATAGTATGTTTGATAGTATGTTTGATAGTAACCAACGGCATTTTAATACTCGCTAACACAGACGTCATTTTTAGTTCAAAATTTACCCCACGATGTCCTGCAACATTTCTTATCTATAATAGGTAGTTATTCTTCAATTAGTCGATAAAATGAGTTTCTGATATTTTCGCACATGCACCGTCGTTAGGATCATTAACTATTTCTTCATTAATTCTTTCTAGAAATCCAAAAATCTAGACTGTCTTGTTTACATTACAGCGGTTAATTAACCCTATAAGTGGTTGTAATGATTAACAAATAGTTTCACTCCTTAAGTTTTGCTATACGCTGAAAATGAACCATGTGCTCATTTCATGTCCAGTTACTTTCCTAGCATTTGTCAACATAAACACAAAAATTCTTCCGACGGAAAGTTTAGCAATTTTATGAATCGATATATTACAGAAATCACAATTCTAATGATTGCTTGCCATGTT
This sequence comes from Norana najaformis, assembly GCA_964023275.1. Lineage (NCBI taxonomy): Eukaryota > Metazoa > Annelida > Clitellata > Crassiclitellata > Hormogastridae > Norana > Norana najaformis. The sequence goes on from OZ029915.1 coordinate 12,099,273, forward strand.
ATATCTTTTAAACGACTGCTTACCTTGCTCATCGCTCCAGTTTTCAGTTTTAGGGTGTGGTTCCACAATTGTGTCGTGTGCTAAAATATTCAAAGCATAAACATACTTACAATGATAATTATCGACCTTATCAAACACTGATTAGATGAGAGGTAAGCGATTCTAACAAGCATCGTCAAATTGTTCCTCTCAAAACATGACAGCGAGTAAGATATAAATTGGAGGCATTACATAACTTCCTTGCTTAACTGACATACAAAGAGAAATTGGCGATAAGTATAATATTTATCTCTGTGTGTGTTGTCAAATTATCTTGCATTTGCATTGCGCATTAAAAACCCTATCGAAGCGTTGTTCTGAAAGTGCTGTATGCTATTTCATATCCAAGCAGTATGTCATGTTTATTCATAACACTGGCCAACACATAATTTGTTGCCTCAAATGTTAGAACTGTTTCTGGGTATATTTGACCTGCTGATTCCAGAAAAGGCACCAGTTTTCTCCCAGCAGGTCTAGTTTTCGAGATATAGAACATTATGCCATATACCAGTCCTTGCCTCTGCTCGCCCATAAAACATAAGGCTATAGCTATAATTATGTAGTGCTCAATTTATTATGTGATACACTAAATAAACATAATAATACAAATACTTAAAAGAAAATGGTAGTACCTGAAACTGTACTTATATGATACCAAACAGAACAAGTTTGTTATACAAATTTCAAGTCATTCGACACCGAAGAAGCTCCTTTTCTACGATTTCCGAGTGTGGCATCTGCCGGAACAATCGCGCATAATATTCCAGCAATAGTCTGCCATCATGTGTGCATCCCATCTTCCTTGATATCGATTTTCCATTGTTTTGATGTCTTGGTGAAATCTTTCACCTTGCTCTTCGCTGAAGTCACCAAGATTCTCTGGAAAGCGATCTAAGTGACTGTGGAGATAATGGACTTTAATGCTCATGTTGCAGCCAAGCTTGTTGAAATGAAGAAGCATATCCTCTACTAGTTGTGCATAATTGTCTGCCTTCTTGTTGCCAAGAAAATTTTTAGTTACAAGAACAAAGGAAGACCAGGCACAAGATTCGATTTCATTCACTGATGGTATGAAAAGTGGGTCATTCATAAGTTGCCTGATCTGTGGACCATCGAAGATTCCAGCCTTCAATTTTTCCATTGTAATTCCTGGTAACTTGTGTACTATGTATTCGAAGCATGAACCTTCTTTATTCAAAGCCCTGACAAATTGTTTCATCAGGCCTAGCTTTATATGTAGTGGTGGCAGTATGATCCTATCTCGTGCCACCAAAGATTCCTTGATTACATTTTGAGCTCCAACCACCATGTCTTTCCTCGAAGGCCAATCTTTTCTTGTCCAATGTTCATGCTTGGCTCTACTGTCCCAAAGACACAAAAAGCAGGGATACTTTGTGTAGCCACTTTGTTGATCAAGGAGGAAATTTACCATCTTCAAGTCTACACAAATTACCCATTGATGTTCTTTGTATTTTATCTTTTCCAGTACTAAAGAGATGGCATTGTACTCTTCTTTCATCCTGGTCGAGTGACCGATTGGAATAGAACCAAATTTGTTGCCGTTATTTAAAAGCACACATTTCAGACTACGTTTTGAACTGTCGATAAAAAGACGCCACTCATCTGGGCTGTAATCCGACAGACCAATTTTCTTCAATAAGTTGCTGATGTCATTACAGAATACTAGGTTGTTGTCTTCGGTAAAGAATGGCACCAAATCCTTTTCTCTGTTTCTATAAATTGTAATTTTCGTTCCAGGCTGAAGTGCATTCTTTTCCTTTAGTCTGGACGCAAGCAATTCAGAGGACTCTTTGGAAAGATTTAAGTCCCTGATCAGATCACTCAACTCTTTTTGGTCAAAACGTTCACTGTGTGAAGTTGATTGGAAATCACTGTCACTGCCCCCACTTTCTTCACTTTCGTCATCTTGTCCGATATTGGACATGCAAGTCTCATCGTCTGAGAGCTGAGGTAGTTCGCGAAAAGGTGGAACTGGTACAATATCCGAATGCGGAACAGGTCTCCTGGCTGAAGGTATATCAGGGTAAGACAACTTGTGACGATTATTTCGATTGATGCCTATGATATTAACCATACAAAAGTAACAGTCGTCGAAGTGGTTTATCTGTTCCCTCCAAACCATCGGTACACCAAATTTCAGGCAGCTTCTCTTTCCAGTTGTCCAGTGGCGCAATTGTTCAATACAAGTTTTGCATACTGTATGAGGAGCCCATTGCTTATCTTGATCTCCAAGTTTGACACCAAAATGACCTACATATGCTCTTTTTCAAACTCAGAAATCGGTTTCCTGTTTGCTTTTAGTGTGTATTCCCCACAAATGTAGCAGAATATGTCTGGATGGTTAATGCAGCTCCGTCTGGAAGTAGCCATAACCTTAAGGATGTTCGCATCTGAGGAATCAAATGACTAACCTAACAAATAGTAAGAACATGTAGTTATTTAATGCTCACATTCACAGATTGTTCTTGCGACCAACTCTTAATATGCCCTAAGACGACTGCGGCTGCTCTAGCTTTCAGGAGGCGGTTTATATAGGCTATAAATGCTGACTTCAGCATAATCTATTTACATAGTTCGAAACCATGAAACGCTGTATAAGCACAAATAAATTCTAAATGAGGCCATGAATTTAGTGCTGAGTAAGCTGTAGGCTACGGAATAGTTATTTCGTTGAATCAGCAATATCTCAGCACGCGGCAAGATATGCTGATTTTACATTATAAGGATGTAGGCATTATATGAATCAGCAAGAATTATAATTAGCCATAAATAAAGCTTATTATGACATTTTAGTTTTGCCAAAGACATCGTTTAAAGAGTGGACTGGGTTTTCTTTACAAAATCGACGATATCTCAGAAACTAGACCTGATGCACTCAATCCAATGACATTTTCTGAATCAGCGCCCAAAATTACCTCAAGAACAGGTCTAAAACCGAAGGCAACAAGAAAAAAAAGTTTTTCTGTTGGCCAGTGTAATCGATTTGCTGATCTTTGCATTTTTATGCGAGAAATATTAACGAATGTTCGACTTGAACTTTCTCAGTGCATAAACAGTTATTGTGATGTGGCAGATTGGGAGAGCATGCAACATTCCCTGCGTGGGATCGAGCTACACCTCAGATAATTACCAAGCAGCAACCTTACATATTAGCAAGACCGTTACACATTAACGCCATCGTTTGAAGCCTCGTCTTTAGATCGTTGCTCTTTACGAATGCAGAAATGATAAGAGTAATATTGAAACGTCAGCAGTAGTAAATGAAATAAATACTTTAACTGATGCAGCATATTTAAATTTATCGGTTGTTTCATTCAGTATAATTGACGTTTTAAATCGTACCCGTCAGTTGGTATGGTGCCCCTTACAGGAAATAGTGTTAAGAGATTCTCACGGACCTTGATCGTTTGAGCAGTTTCCAAAGACGCCAATCCATTTTTCTCCTTCGCAGTGAAGATGCCAAGTTTGGCGACTGGAGTAACATCCAATCACAATCGAATCATCGTTTCTCTTCAACCAAGCGTCCTCTGGCGGAATCAAGTCCGAACAACCAACAGCTGTATGTATAAGAGAACAAAATATAAATCTTGTAAAGCCATAAGCCTTTATAAAGTAATGAAACTGAACAAAATTATGGTATTTTATGTTTCCAAGATCACGATCTGTCATATAGACTTAATGTCTTGGAAGGAGAATTGCATAGATACTAGTATCTATGTACTATGTACTAAAAATAATGGAAACGCAAATTATAGTTTTGCACTCAAAAGATTAAAAGGATAAACCAAACATTTCGACGGCTTAGCTGACCACGCGTTTGATCTGGCAATGCACAACTCGTCTGCTCTACTCAGTGATACAGATATTCTTTATAAGAAGGTCAGCTGTCGACCTAATTTAGGTATGTCCAGAAAAGTAAGCAACTATGTAAGTGCTGTCAGTAAAATGAAACCTGAACCTAGAGATCATCATTCTAAAGCGAAATGGCAGCATTTGACACACTCGTAAACCAAAAAGATACTTTGATGGCATTGGATTAGCATAAGTCTCGTAAAAAAGAATAATAAAGAGAAATGTCACCTACCTTCAATTTGAATCATAAACTGCCGACCATCTGTAACGTTTTTCTTCCGATCTTGTGGGCTAAAGAATATCTCCACTGCATTGCCGCTTGTTGTATATACTTCCTTTTTCCTCTTCGCCTCACTTCCACAAATGGAAACATTTTGTTTGTTTCCTTTATCCAAAACTACCCCATAACTGTTGCATGACTGTTTGCCTTTTCCCCCAGTCTGACGGTCACGTGATGCACTGAAGTCGAGTAGACTGATCCTGATCTTCTGACCAACGGGTGCTTCGATGGTCCACGGCTGAGACTGCGTTCCACATATTTGCTGAGATTCAGATGAACCAACTATGTGAGTTGGAACAACCGAAGCAGATACTGAACACGAACGTTCTTCGTCTGCAACTGTAATACATCGCACACTGCATTTCTAATTAAGCATTCAAGTTACATGTTTTTATGTGATACTTTCTGTTTTGCTCGTTTTGATCTGTTTTAATGACCTATAACCAATCTCACTATTGGTTTTCTACAAAAACAACAGTTTTATGTAATGTAATAAGACGTGATTTTTCAGCGTAGAGAGAAATATGTAGCACTCAAGATTAGATCTCTTTCTTATCGTGGCTTAATAAAATCCGTAAGCAATATGCTTTTGTATCATTATGTATTAGGTGTCAAATAAAGATGGCCAATGTAACCAGTGTATTGTTTCGGATGCTTAAATTTGTGAAAGAGGAACACCAAAAAGATAATTTCAAACGTTCAGCTTTGAGCCTGGAATAAAAAAAACTTTTATACAGCAGGCAAGGCAGAGAGGATCTCGAAAGTCAAGATCAATCAAGGTCTTGTGTGATTTAATAAATGTTTGTTGTAGCCCAAGCTACACAACAGTTCTGATATTTGATCAAGAAAGTAGCTAGATAGCGAGAATGATATGCTAAAGAACGGTTACATTTAAGTGGCTGGTTGACCTCTTTATGAAATAATTAAAACGTGTTGGCCAATGTAATATTTTAGAGTAATTACCAAAAATACAATCATAGCTGACTTCGAGGTATCCAAATAGACCAGGGAAGCATGGTGCAACATTTTCAAGCGTTATGTCAATCACACGAACGTCGCATTCGGTCTTTCCAGAACACTTTCGATCCAGTATTGACAAAACATCTTCAGAACATCCAAGATAACGAGGATCATCTCCAAAAGTCGGTCTTTGTGCCTCGACTTCTTTGGCCGTTATGCATCGGCCGACTCGCATTCGTCCATAGGTGGCAGCAGTTATCAATATTACTTCATTTTTCGCACATTGAGGTGTAAATCGTTCATAGAGACAGTACTCAATTGTTGTAGCTAAAATGTCGAAAACAATTTGAATAATGGTTTTTAATCGCTAACAGTCTAAATGTGTGGCTGTCAAATAATTAAAGAGCGCATTGTAAAGTTTTATAAAGTTCTCTTTGATTGAAAGTCGTAATAAGTTGAAGGAGCGTGACAAATTAATAAGAATCAGATAGATAGGTTTAAGCTTTGGCTTAAATTTTGACCAGAAATAATGTTGAATGACTTCTCACTTCATAAAAAGTCTCTGCATTTCAAGTGATAAGTATAACTACAAATAAAATATAATAAATTTAATCTAAACTGGAACTCCTACTAGACCATTTCTGCAATGCCCAATGGTCCTTTTCAGGTAAAACGCATTCCAAAAGTATAATATTTTGCCCAGATCCAGGTGAGTCGAATGATTACAGCTGGAATCCTTAAAAGACAATTTACGCTCCAGTCATTAATATGTATGGCAAGTTGAACATACGTTTCCTATACGATCAAGTTTAACCGTTTCCTGTGTGCCTCAGAACTGAGCTGATATTGTTCTTATTACGGAAATTACACTAGGAAACTACTCGATTCTTCTGTGTGCAGAAAACATTTCCATTGCAATATTTCTTATCTTTATCGTACTTTTAGAAACCTTGAATAGGTTGGTAGTCCTTTCGTCATTATGTATGCTGTAAGTGAAATAACTGACATCTTCCTTTCTTCGAACTAAACCGATTCCAGCCAATAGGCGTATAGATACGTTGTGGCCTAGAGGAACCATTAATCTGATTTTCCAGCGGAACTTACCTTGATCTGAACTCAACACCTCTTGTGGTGTTATGTAAACCAGTATCGATATCACCATCACACTCAATAATATATTGGCTTGAAAAGCCATTGAAACTCAACTATTTTACTAAGTGTTATAAACCAGTCGTAATTCTCGAGAAAGCCTAAGAATTTGGCATTCAGGCTACAGAAAATGCTCCAACAGTAGGCTACTTCCACTAACTTAAAGATAAAAATTGTAAAAGCCGAAATCCGCCCTATTTCTGATATTCAAGCAGATGAGCAGCTCCCGATATAACGTAGTCGAGCACATTTGTTTGCCTTAGTACGCGCAAAGATTCGGTTAATTTACTATTCATGTGAAATGCATAGATGGGTCAGGGGTCGACTCAAAACTTACAAGTGAACTTACACATTTCCTATATTTATTATTTACAATAAAGATGACTAAATTTTAGTTTTGTGCCTCAAATAGTTTTTATTAACTGAATATTATTATTTCACCATAGCCGAATATTTGTATAGCGCCAGTATATCAACAGATAAGAAACCAATAAAATGGTCGCTTTGAATTTAAATTCAGTGCACAAGTTTTAGAGAGGTTCAGCTGAAATATTAGTAGTCAGAACGACCAACTATTTAACATCGGTGGGAAAGTGGGCTGAAAATATTGTTTAAGTATTGATCAGACGAGATTGACATCAAATATTATAACTGGGGCAGCGGTAGAATTGGTAGCAACTTTATAACTTCGAATCAGCCACCGACCAAGAATGGTCCTGATTTGATGTGAAGCATGCACTTATTGTATCGGTAATCTTACTCTTTATATCATAATTATTATCCAATTATTTTATGGTTCATTTACTCTAGGATCTAATCATTCTATGATCGAATTATTCTATGGTTGGAGCCAGTGCAGTATTTGAATAGTTATAACCCGTGTTTTCCCTTATATGGCAATATATTAGCCTGCATCTGGATTCGCTGTCTAGAGGTGAGGCGTAGCTTACGTGCTTTATGGAATGCCTAAATTTATCCTCAGTGACGCATGGAGCTATTAAACTGTGTACCAAAATCCAGCTTCAGCTTCAACGAATTTCCTGAAGACAAGTCCGCTGATACAAAGAAGCAGTCAACGGGAAGTAAACGGGCGAGATAGGATTGACATCAAGAGCTGACGATTCTGTACCAGTCCTAACTCTTTTATTACTGACAGTCGTATTCGTAAACTCGAAATTTTTAAAGCGCTACTTAAAAGCTAAGCGCATGGCACCAGCTTATTCATGAGCGTTGTGTCCAGTCCGTGGGGTTGTCCAAAGATGCCGTGTCAAAAATCAAGTCATTTTGCCAGGAGACCATAGAGAGGAAAGGACCGGAGGTTAGGGTGGGTTGTGTTTAAGCTGAGAGAAATGGGAAGACTGATCAGGATGGGATTTCTTGAAAAGGTGAGTTTTGAATGGAATACCTAAGGAGTAGGCTTAATAGTAGAGTGAACGGCGGAAGGGATAAAGGAGCAGAGAATTTGCGAAATTCAGGAGGGAGTTAAGTTAATGGAATATTTGAGAACTAGAGGGACGCAATGAATAGATCGGTTAAATTGAGCATCATGCCATGTGAACTGATAGTGAACTGAGCTCCGTGACAGCCAGTGCACCGATAGCCATGGGCGTCGGCATTTAAAGAGTGAGGTATTGGTGGATTCAAAACAAATAAAGGCATGGTCTTATTGTCTCCGTGTGCCAACACCTTTAGCAATAACTGCGTAACTGGCCTATGCTTATTTTTAAAAGACTACTTTATAATTATCGTCAGAAGGTTTCAAAACTCTTAGGCTTTTACATACTTTCTTTATGTCAGTGCATGGCTACAAGCAATATAAAATAAATTTTCAATAGAACATTCATTTTTAACTGATTATCTCTTTGAATTGTGACGCATTCATCTTTCATTCAATTTTCTTCGTTAATTGTTATAAAAATCACAATAAATGCGGCAAACATTATAATCTTCATGACGAAAGCCATCGTGTTCTCGCCCGTCAGAAATGAATATCAAAACGATGAGTCATCACTAACATGAATTGGAAAAATAAAGGCTTAGATCTTCACTTTAATTAGCTGCTTCAACAAATGCAGAACTGTAAAAGTCGTAGCCTGTGATCTTCGTAACCCGGCGATTCATTCGCCTTTGTGGTAGTGTTTACAAATTGTGCCGCTAACGGCGCTTCGAGAAATAAAAGTGATCATCATGATTATAATTACTGTGTAAGAAGTAATCGGAAAAATTTAATGAAAAGCTGTGGAACTTAAATAGTTGTACTGTTAAATCAGGTGTGTTAAACCAGCATTTTGGCAGTTACTACAAACAAAGCCATACATCAACTGATGACGTTGAGTAGTTTTTCGGGCGGTCGTTCTTATCAATCAGGTAAGATCAGTCTGTACACCAATCAGTTCTTTTCATACTTAATAGTTATTCCTTATCTATAACATTTCGCGTTCGATAGTTGTTTTTGTTTAAAAGTTATTCTTAAAATAATCAATTTAACTGACAATGTCACTAAAGCCAACGTACAAAAGGCCTACTGTACAACATAATCGTAAGCATATCGGCTTGCCTGATTATATACAGGCTTAATTGTAACTGAGTCTAACTGATTTGATTTCCAGCATCGTTGTAGCCACTCTCTCCCACGAAGACTGAATACGTAGGCGCCTGTTGAATATTCATTCTATGAGCGTCATTTCCAATGACGTCAACTGATAATTCATTAGACATTCGCTGATCTCTCTGTTGCCTTTGAGCCGAATTCATATGATAAGCCAATGTATTGTAATCGTATTTCTTCTTGCCTTTGGCAGAGAATCTAAAATACATAAAAATTCCATTAATGCATTAAATGTGTAATTCATAGACCATTGTAATTGCTATAAACCGTTTGGACTGTGTGGACTGTTTCCTGCTTCAAATGCCATCTGCGACCGGAAAACCTGGATTCCGTAATGTAACAGTGAGCCAGGTTCTCGGACTGGCATTGATCATTACAAAACACCCTCGTCATCCGACGACCTCTAAGTTTGCAGACGCAAAGGATCTTTCTACCAATATCCAGACTCTAATTCTAACAGGTCCATGATTTATTTCAGTATATCACCAGCCAAATGAAGTGACAGAAGCAGATACAAATACAACCCACGACGTGTAGTCGAAGATGTTTGACATGAATTTTCATGAAACATAGGGTGGAAAATAATGTTTCTGGTACCATACAGCAATAGCACATGCGAATAAATGAAAAGGTAGCAGTTGGTCATAGGAGGACCTGCCGAGAGAGTCAACGTGTGCAACCATGGATTGTTCTGCGTCCAGGAGCACACCCAGATCACAGGACGACGAGTTCTTGGTTCCAGTTAGGATTTGAGACTTTATTGCTTCTTTGTAAATCTTTGAGCGTCCTTGGCGTGTGTCTAGCCAGATGTGCTGCGTCGGTTTTAATCGGAGCCGATTGGAAGACAGTCATTACTGTACTTCTGCCACAATATCCTGCGTAGACGACACACAGACAATTGTGTCGGATGAGTTTCAAGCTCTGTACAGTTGAATGTCATTGGAGTACTGGGGTGTGCCACGCTACCGGAGCAGTGATGATCTTAATCAGGTCGTACAGTAGAACCCTAATGCCGTGATACACCGAATGGAACTGGTGTCCAAGCCCATGGTCGCCATCATCATTCGCTCTTCCAGGAAGGACCTAGGCCAGTCCCAGTGGGCGATAACCAATTCTGTAAAGGGGTGCTAAGATATAAGCAAGTAGTAATGCAATTTTGCGATGAAGGATTATAGTTCCTTTGTTAAACTTTTTCAGCTACGAGGCGTACATCCTGTACCTTCGTAGACAAACAATTCCGGTGCATAAAACTGCCAGGCAAATTGTCAGCGTAAATCCTCCTACGGCAACCATCGTTAAAACTGAAAATGACAAATGAAGCAAATTAATCATAATTATGAGCAATTTATCTGCATGTGCTTATGAACTGTGATTTAAAATTTATTTATGTAATATATGCTCCATGTCTTTTCCATATTGTTCTATTTGTTACCTCGTGGTTAGATACAATTCATGTGGTTGTTTCGTTTCCAGTTGCTCAGTCTGAGCTGAATTATCCCATTGTACTGTACATGTCTAAATCCGCTAAATATTTTTTTAAGTTTACTGGATATAAATTCTAAGCAGTATATTTAGGGTTTCTTGCTAGACAGCATATTAAACCAATATATGCCGAACTGAGTTGAATGGAACTCTATTGCCTCAGCGATTAATATTAATTCTCTTATTCTTTAATTTGTTTCTATATTTCGCCAACGTATTAACAATATGCAATGTTCTTGTATGATAGTTTACCTTGTTCATTGTTCCAACTTTCCTGGATAATCTCGGATTCTATGGCTGCGTCTTGAGCTAAACAAATCAACATCAAGTAACATCAATGTCATCACATGCAGGCGACTGGGGTGCGCCTGTCCTTGTCAAGGCAAACCTGAAAGAACTTATAGAGCGCCAGACAGGTTTGACAGAGAAACTGAAAGAATATAGCCTAATTTTAACGAGTTCAGAGGCGAGAGTATAGAGCGACAGGCAACCGTGGTAGAGTCCTTAGCAAACGAAGCCAGGCGAAGGCCTATTTCAGCGTCTGTCAGTCTTAGAAGCCCGAACGCCAGGAATTCATGAACTAGAGACAAACTGGAAGAGAAGTCGAGAAGGAAAAGAAGAGTAGCCTGCCATGGAGCCACAAACGAACCCATGTCTGCTATTAGAGAAGGCAACTATCAGCTTGAGAGTCGCAGATAGCTCAGGCACTTTATAAGCCGGTCGGCCATCTGGCGAAGTTCCACCGTTGATACCTCCCTCTCCAATGCTTCCATCGATACGGCGCAGCTCTAGGATAAGTCAAAAGAGTCCTGTGTTTTACGGTGGACTCCACCTAGCGACACACAGTCATTTGTGATGGTATAAAGAAACAACGTAATTACATAACTTTTTAAACTAGTAAGGAAATACCAGCGCCTTAGATTTTTGCAATAATTTTTTTTCAGTTATAAAATACTTCGAAAGCTATGGAAACAATTTAGGTGGACTCAGTAACAATATTTTGACAGCTTTACAATTAAGACATGTTTTGAGTTTGAGATTATTACAAAACTCTTCGTTCATTTCCAAAGAAGCCAATCCATTTTTCTTCTGCAAAAATTTGAATGGTTTAGCCCTGCTGAGTACAATTAATCATACACTGCATAAAAACCAAAATTGTCAACAGTTTTCGAATACCTTAATTCCAATTTCACAGTTAACCGGAAATATCTTCAATGTCCAGTTTCCTAACCTTCTGAACAGTTTCCAAAGACGCCAATCCACTTTTCTCCTTCGCAGTGAAGATGCCAAGTTTGGCGACTGGAGTAACATCCAATCACAATTGAATCATCGCTTCTCTTCAACCAAGCGTCCTCTGGCGGAATCAAGTCCAAGCAGCCAACAGCTGAAAGCAGAAAACGTATTATCAAGTCGGTAATCTATTATTTTTACCTTTAAAAGTCCAGAACCTCAATTTAAACCCTAAAAATTGAACAATATTTAACATATTTAACAATTGCACCTGAACAATCAGAGCCACCAAAGGCACTTATCACTATTGTAAATGACGTTATGTAAACTGTTATGTAAATTTATGTAAATGACGGCAAGTTCATACGTAGTGAATCATGCTAAGATATTGGGAGAAATTTTGCATAAGTAAGCTCTGTAAATGTTAATATAGGCACTCCCATCTAAAAAGACATCAGACTCCCGCCCATCACGGCACTAGCAAACTCACCGTGTTGCATTTTTAACGTTTTATTAGCCTTTTATCTCAGAGCTCCGAGTTTGTCTAACCGGAAAAAGAATGCAGCTTAAACTTTTGACGAAATATTTGGAATTGAGTTCCAACAAAGTCAAAGTCTATTTTTTGGAAATTATTTATAGTGTCCAAATGCCTTGTCCATTGTATGTGACCGTCCCTGAGAAAAATCTAACAAAAGAAAAATCATAACTGACTCTGATATTGCGTTGGATTAAGATAAAATTGCTGAATCATTAACTGAAGTCCGATTATATCACAAGCAATAAAAAAGTTGCACTTTTTTAAGATGTTGATTTCTGTGGCTACTTTTTGAGAAATCGCGAGTCGATTCTTACCAAAACTACGACCCGACCTAAGTCGCTGTGCTTTGGGGTCGTGAATGTTTGAGAGTAGAGTAAATATAAGAGCTCACTCATACGTCTCTGGGGCTGGCATCAATTGAATCTTCATATAAACTGGTTAGGATGAATATTAACCTGACTTGGTCATTTGCATAGTAATCGATGCACACGACAAATTAGGGCACGAAGGGGGCAGGTTAAATTAAGCTTTGTTGCAGGGAATAAAAAATTGAAAATAAAAATACTCAGCGAAACTCTGTATAAAGACTTACAATTTGATGGCCAGCACAACAAGGAATATAAATATGCAAAAAACTTATTTTGACCCATTTCATGCCTACTTACCTTCTGAGCACGTCTCTTACAAATTAACTTTTCCGACATTTTTGACGGTTTTTTCAGGTATGTGTCACATATCGGCTAATTTTTGTTGATCGATACGAAGTAAGATTGTCATCTAACCATTGGAATTAGTCAAAAATGTATGACTGTAGCAATATATGAAAGAACAGTTTTTGGAGTTCTTAGAAGGCTCAATTTTTTATATCGTAATAAACATACCAGGTGCTAATGCACAACTGATACCCATAGGTACTAGTGTACAGAGCTTTGCATAATTCTATGACGGGCACTTAATGACTTACGTACCGCGTATCGAAAATTCAACACCTTTACAACTATCCTACTTTAACTTTTTACTTTAACCTCATAAGTCAACTCTTAAAGTAAGTTGTGTTAAAACCTGTTAGCTTTAGCATGAAGAGTTTAACATCGCCCGTTCTTTCCTTCGGATCTGACGGATTAAAGATGATGTCCACTGCATTTCCAGTCGATGTATACAATTCCTTTTCTCTCAGATCTCCACCACCACAAATTGTTACATTTCGTTTGCTTGTTTTATCCCCAATGACGCCATAGCCGTGGCATGATTGACCAGACTTTGATGCTGTGAAGTCAAGTAGACTGATCCTAATCTTCTGACCAACCGGTGCCTCGACGGTCCACGGCTGAGACTTTGTTCCACAGATTCGTTGAGACCCATCTAAGGAACCGATTATGTGAGTTGGAACAACGGAAGCAGTCACCGAACAAGAACGCTCTTCGTCTACAACTGTACAATGTCAGTGGTCACATTAGCCACCTCAAATGAGCTGTTCTCGTAGGGTTATGGCTGTGGCAACTTCTACTATAACAATACAGGCAGGCCTGCTGTCCTATTGTATAATCTTTACTTTTTTATTTGCTTTTAGTGTTTATCCAACCAATGTTTGGTGAATTAAAGATTGATATATATAATTGTTTTTGCAACTTACGGTATAATAAATGCTAAGAAACGCCCAGAATAGCAATTTGATAGCTATTCTAAGGTTATAAGAATTCAAAACAACCCTAAAAGACAAAAGTCTATTTAGTTTTAGGTTAAATTGAGTGCAAGGCAGTTAACACAGTATCGCTAGCAGTCTTGTTTTAATTAAGGGAACTTTGTTTTGCTGCAGACGAGTTGAGAAATTTACTGCATTGTAAGTACAGTATTTGTGAATTAAATTGGCATTTCTTGTATGACTTTCAAAACTGAAACACGTATTTCAATTCAACGTTGTGCATATTCAAATCCATGCATTACAGAACATTTCTTCGACGCTGCAATCACCCATGATAAAGAACTTCTCATTTATTTCAATATTATTACTAATCATATTACTAAATAAAGTGAACATGTTCATTATCTTATGCTGTGTATATAATCAGTACGACACATGTCAACTATTTATATCAAAATTTCACTCACTACAGTCAACACTGTACCTATTGCCAATGCTTGCGAACATTTCTAGTTTAGCATTTGTGTGTATGGCGGTTAACGGGTTCAAAGTCCCTTCCAGAACTTCTCCAATTTTACCCTCTTTCAGTGGCTGAGTGGGAAATAAAAAGCTTATGAAAAACCGGGAAAGTAGAATAATGGTCATTAAAAAGGCAGGGAAGGTGAAAGTCATCAGAGAACTGAGAAAATAAAAATAGGCTATGAAAAGCCTTATCAAAATCTTTTATGCTCAATAAGCCAAGCGAGGTAAAATCAACCAAACCCATTAGGAGTTTATGTTTGATGTTTACCGCCCTTGGCAAAGGAGCCTCTGGAAAACGGAGGCTACAGTAGGCTTTCACTAACAAACTTTGGTTACTGGTGATTAAATACTGTACCTCGAATTCGTTGCAAATTGAACTAATGCATTTTGCCCGCCACTATGTCTTGTGAACGTAGATTGTGTCTACCGTAGTTAAGTCAATAATATTATATGTTCTTTTAGCCACGCGTATGTCGGTCCCACCTGCTGGAACCGTCTCTCTCGAGATCTGCGACTCGAGCTCCTCTCGCTTCCCCTCTAAGGGTTTCGCAGGAGCCTGAAGACTGTACTGTTTTACAGTGACTACTTGTTCGGGTCGGGAGGCCCTCTGTTGAATGTATTCTCTAAGAGGAGCTTAATAAATTTTTAATCACAATTACAATTAGTAAATTTAGTTTTGGTTGACGTAGCTAATCCTACAACTGCAGGTCAAAATGCATCTGCTAGTCCTACTTTATAAAAGGTAAATTCCTATATAGTTTTGCTAGTCAATGTGAAATATGAAATATGAAAAATAAAATATAATCAGACATGTGCAAATGTAAACTTTAAAATATTTCACAGGCGAAAACTGTGAACTGTCGTGAAAAACAAACCATTGATGCAGTCGTAGCTGACTTCGAGGTTGACGTTTAGACCAGGAAAGCACGGTTTGACTTTATCGACCAGTGATAAATTAATCACACGAACTTCGCAATTGGTCTTTCCAGAACATTTTTGATCCAGTATTGGTAAGACATCCTCTGAACAACCGAAATAACGAGTATCATCTCCAAAGGTCGATCTTTGTGCCTCAACTTCTTCAGCCGTTACACACTGACCGATGCGCATTCGTCCATAGGTGGCGCTTTGCATGGCTATCACCTCATTCATGAGACATTGAGGTTGAAAAGATTCATACTGGCAGTACTCTTCGACTGCGCCTATAAAAGTATGAGTCATGCATTTATAAATATAATGTTACAAAATCTAACATTTTGAATACATTAAACGTCTTTGGCCTAGAGACATAAATTTCATTATTACATTTAAAATACTGGTTTAGAATAGGCCTACTTACCACTCAGTAACAAGTGGCACTCAAACTGTCCAAACCATGTAATTTTGCTATTAAACCGTAACTTTGAGCCTGTTTTTTTCCAATAAAATGACGAAATCCAAATATAGGGAACAACATCAATTTTGCCCAGTTGTTCTTTTTCCAGAAACAGCTGAAAACTTGTATTCAGATCAGTAGATTCACATACTCGGATTTATTGATTACGTGAATGTGCCACTTTTAATGTAGGTTTAGAGCGCGAAAATGGACGAGATGAAATATTGATTCATAGTCTGTGCACTAGTTTCATTCATACCACGCTGCTTTAACCGGAAACTGACACTATCACAGAGCTGCCCACACAAACCCATGGACTAAAGCGGACATTTGCCTTTCATAAAATTATCATCAGAACATTTTAGCATCGATGGTGGTCTCCCGGTTTTTATGACCATTTTGTTTCTCTGCGGGCTCCCATGCCTTGTCCTCAGCTAATTTTGGCTGCCATTTTCAGGACATGTTTTAAAATTTGTAATAAACTATACATAAAATACTATTAAAAACAATTAACGTCGACATATTATGACATGTTTACAAGTAGTTTGATTGCTTCAACAAAACAATTAGAATAACAGCTGCAGACACCATGAACTGCAATAAACTTATATCGAAAACAGTAAACAGACATAAATTGCATAAATTGTCTGAGTTTCCACAAAAGATGTGACAATTTTCAGTTCATAAATTCGTTCAGGAATCTAGAAACAGGCTTATATGTGACATTTTCTAAATCACATAGAAGTTTAAATTAGCGATTATGAAACAAATACCACATAGAACTTGCACTGCAACTGTCTTTGAATTGGTAACTTAGTACTTACCTCGATTAATACTTGCTTCTTCTGATAACGATGGTTGTGACAAATTCATAACCATCAGTAAAGTTACCAACGTTTTAAGCCGGAGCATCACTCTCGTGTTAAACAGCATTTAATAGCGTGCAACCCAAGTATAGGATTGTCAACAAATAAGAAACTGAAACTCAACGTAGCTTAGCCACCGTAGCCACCATCTGAGAAGGTAGCTACTCGCAAGACTTCACTTCTTCTTCTAACTGGAGGCCTACTTGCAGATTACCGCGCATTAATTTGTTCAAGCGCGATAATATTATGTTCTGCATAACAATTAGATGCAACTAGAGGAGGTCGGGGGTCGTCTCAAAACGCATGGATGAATATGCCGCATATCTACCGATGCACTGGCGAATAGGACAAAACTCAGATAGGTGAATATTTTATGCGAAAACGAACACAATTAAAGCAGCTTTTCGATCAAGAAAGAAACGCAGAAGTGTACCAGTAAAATTACAATAGATCGAATGCAACTCTAAGTTTCCTGGATACATTTTGAGAAATAGGTCCTAATATTAACTAATGTAATGAAAACAGTTGAAACTTTTATATTAGATTCACGGTAGATCTTAAAAGTAAAAAATATTATTATAATTATTATTATTATTATTATTATTATTATTATTAAGTAAAGATTATAAAGTATATTGGTAAGTTTTTGCAATTTTACTAAGTATAATATAAATAAAATGTAATAGTTCATAGCGTATTTTCAATACAGACAACAGCAATTAACGATTCAGTAGAGATGCTTTTAACATGCGCATGCGAAAGTAGAAATGATGGAGAATTTTTACGCAAAAACTTGATTATCAATCTTTGGTAACATTGGAATCAAAGATTCACAGTTCTAATTTATCAAAGATTCACAGTTCTTATTTATCATTGTGTTAATCAGTAAGAATTATTTTAAAAGAGTTTATTAAGCATTAATAGTAATAAATTCCTAACAAAACTGAAAACCTGACTAGAATGTATACATTAAGCAGTAACTAATGATCAGATAAGGAAATTGGAATGATCAGGTAAGGAAATTGGACTCATAACACTCAACAGTCGATATAAAAGGCTAGTCTTAAAATTTGAAATTAAGTTTGAAACTCAAGCGGATAACACATGCTAGAGAATACATCCAGTTTCAATAAACAATGCAAAATATTAGCATCAAATTTAGGTATTGTGAATGTAATAGTATGCTGTTCACTCAGGAAGCTTGATGAGCGCTTGTAAAAAAATTTAAATGAGTCATATGGTCATTGATTTGTTTGTGCACTCTCGGATCACGCGCTTAGCTTAGTGGTTACCCTAGCTGCCACTCAGGGAACACGTGGTGGGGGTTGCATGATTGGCTGACGACGCCCTGCAAGCAGGCGGGCTGACGTCAGTAATGATTCTTCCCGACGCGCATTTTATCACGTAAGCGCCAGCGCGGGAAAACGTCAAGTCTACGTTGTGATAAGTCAGCGGGTTTTTGGAAAAACCCACGATTGCACCATAGCGGCAGGTCGTTCTAACTCAACCTGTTCTGCTCTACTCTCTTGGAGGAAAAGGGCCTATATTAGCGAACGCAAATGCATTGTCGAGAGCGCGATGATATTGGGGCAGTGGTCTGTAGTGTGCTAAGTTGAAAGCTTGAGTTACGTATGACGTTGATAGATTCGTGTGTTTAGAAACTGTGACGAGCCAATTACTGTAGTGATTAAACTGTTTTTTCAATTATAATTACGAACATCAAAGACTGTGTATTTTATCAAGTTAATGCTAGGATATGAATTGGACAAATCGACGGTTTGAATCCCAGTCCTTGACAACCATGAAAGATCGTCGACATACATCTAGTGGCAGAGATGGGATTCGTATATGCCCAGGGCATAAAGAGAATAGTGAACGAAGATTCGACTGAAGAATTCAACACTAGATGCAGGTATTATTGTAATTGCATTGGGTTTTCTATTCCACCTAAAACTGGTTACGAGAAAATGCAAACTCAGAGTAATAACAGTTATAATAGTAAATGACAGATCTGTAAAAAATAAACAGACAAAGGAAAATACCAATGTAAAGAAGGAAGCTACGAATAAACGAGGACAAAGTAAGCTTGTCAGGGCTGAAATAAAGCAAAAATCGGCTGAAAAAAGGATGCAAATGGAAGACTTGATTTTAGACGTGGATCAAGCAGACATTTCTTTAAGGATTGTTAGAGCTTATGCTGTTAATCTAGAAGAAAGGCCAATGCATAAATTGTTTGCGGTGAACGTTCTCATAGAGATTGCTTCAATGAAAAAGAACTAAAACTTTCATGAAATGTGGATTAGAAAGATCCAATATTATTCATGAAACAACAGAAGGAAAATATAAACAGATAAAAATGTCATTGAAAAATGATGGGAAATGATCGGTTTGAAAAATTCTGAAAATTCTGCGTTGTTGATAATTTACTCCATCACAAAACTAATATTATGGATGATGGTTGTTTTTCATTTGGAAAGGTGTACTGAAGTGGTGTAATTAGCACATGAATCTGTATCCCGGGGACCATCAAAAGTTCTAAAAGAAACATGGTCCAATGAAATTTCGATATCAACTAACTAGGGTCGAAATCCAACAAAGTAGGCCTATCGTAAGGAATAACATGAAAATTTGTCGGAAGTCAGAAAAACACTCAATTCTGATTGACATGGACGATGGTGGAAAGAAAGTAGTTCAAGCTTGCTGATATTAAGAGCACGCCTATAGGATCACCAGACATGGTTCTTCAGTGGTACGTGTAGCTGATTTCAGTGCGGTTCCTGGCACCAACAGGGATCGCTGTGGACACATCCTAGCCCATCTGAAAGCGGTACAGCCAACGTCAATTCCAAAATGCTGGTCGAATTTTGGAACCATGTAACACATTTTTGGTATGTGATTTAATTGCCTATGATGAAAATGATTTTGGAGAAATTTGTAAATTACCGATTGAGTCTTAAACAGGATATGGATCTGTGGAGTTAGATTATGAAAATATAAAACATCTAACAATGAATCAGCAGAAATAGTTGGTGGGTTTGTTAACAAAGTTTGCAGATCGTTTTTCTGATAAACCTGGTTCTTGTACTGTATTTGACTATAAAATTCTGTTACAATTTGATTTTAATGAGAAAGAGTTTACTGCTTACAACTCTATCGTATGAGACATACGTTTCCCTGCTGATCTTCCCATTCTTATAATTCCATCATTACATTTTATACTTTTTATAATAATTTTACTAAAAATTAAATGAAATGAAATGAAAACTTAGTTTTGCAAAACAAGTTACATTCTGCAAGAGACGTTCGTAGCTATGTAATTCGTAGTTGTAGCGACAAAGTGACACAGCTTGTCGCTATAGATAACTAGTTGGTTGCTACAGGTAGCCCATAGTCTGAATGAGTCTGACCATGTTGAAACTGGCTGATCGTCTACATTTGTAAGCCACTGTCTTCCAAAGTAGACTGCAGTAGAAGCAAGTTATCTTGTCTCAAAGATTTGCATGTCGTTTCCAGTGCTGGCTGATAAAGTGCTGGATTGAATTGGCTGGTGCACTTGTTGACTTCTTGCTGAGTCGACGTGAAAGTACAGTGTTCTGTAGTCTTGTTTCTTGTCTTTGGCTGAAAATCTTTAAAAATATGTGTACACTTTACTCTGGTGCAATTATTCATCTAGTGCCGTTATCATTACTCTAACAATTCACTTGCAATAATATAGAATAGCACTAGACTTTTGTCTTACCCATTCGGGGTATAAGGCGTTTAGCCATTATAATAAAAATGGTTATATTGTGGCTAAAGCCATAAGCGCAATGTATAAATACCCCGATACTATCGGCTCTTGAATATCATTGTTTACTAACATTAAATAATTCGAATATTAGGACTGCAATAAACTGCATGACCGCAAAAGAGCTGAAAAAACAATAATATAAACTGACTAAAAGTGAGATGAAGAATTACTGGCTATGGTTGACAACAAAGCTAAATTTACGGAAAAGAAGAATTTAAAAAAAATGATTGAATTTAGCCAAAATTTAGGAAAAGTGGGGTCCAGAATTACATTTATGGCATGACGAAGTATGTTTATGGTAGTAGCATCCTATCAGCGTGAGTGTGTGAACTTCATCAATGTATGTATATCCTTAATTATTCATTTTGAACTGCAGTTATACTACATGTTTCTCTATAGCCAGGAACAATCATTACCAGTTGTTCTGGTCAGTCATTGTGAGCAAAAATAATTATTATATTATTGTTGTTGTCATTAACGGTTCCATAAAACTATTATATTTAAACACGTGATGTCTCATCACAGATTATAATTACGAATAATTGCATTGTTAGCTGAAACGGGAACATGTCGAGTTTGAGTAGAACTAAATGGTAGTTTCTGCTAACGACACTGTGTCATTACGAAGACGATTAGCGTCGTCCATCTCCCTTACGAAGGGCAGTTTCCGCTTCCATTGCTTTATCTTCGGCCCCTTTGTTGATGGTGACATCTTAAAGTGGTCATGCACTTCTATTTCAGGCGTTTATAGTCGCCTTCCTTTGCGCCCAGTCTGGCCTTACGGTCATGTGCAGCTGATGCAGTCTTTTCTTAACGCCAGTAGTGTGCCCAGATGCTTTTTATGGCAGCATCCGTGAAGCTGTTGGGGAAGGTCTCTTAGTTGTTGTCGCCCAGCTAATGTCTCCGGTGTCTTCTGCAAATGCTCTCGCGGTTGATAAATCCTTTAGCTTGCTGATATTAAGAGCACGCCTATAGGATCACCAGACATGGTTCTTCAGTGGTACGTGTAGCTGATTTCAGTGCGGTTCCTGGCACCAACAGGGATCGCTGTGGACACATCCTAGCCCATCTGAAAGCGGTACAGCCAACGTCAATTCCAAAATGCTGGTCGAATTTTGTCTGGGCGCTGGACCTAGGATCGGAGATTCGTGGTGAATTCATGCGGGAATACATCCACCATATGCTTTGCCATTCCAGTGATGGCCACACCATAAAAGAGCTTGACCACATTCTAGTCAACACCAGGTGGAAGAGAGTACGGCAGAATTGCAGTCTGTCCAAGTATGGAGTTCGATACTGATCAGGTGACAGTAGTAGCCATGCAGGCTAGAAATCAGACGGAGTGGCCCAAATATATAGAAGACCTCCGTCGAATCCCCGATTTAACTTCAGTTAATAAGCCTAAACCCAGATGTCGGAATTAGCTAAAAATATTAAACTATGGAACTATAAACACGTACAATACTATACGTACTTTCGTAAGCACACAATTCCGATGCACAACACTGCCAAGCAGAGTATCAAAGTGAATCCTCCAACGCCAACCATAGTTAGGACTAAATGAACATAGAATACACAGTAATATAATTAATTAGAGCCTTATTCGTTGCACAGAAACAACTTGTCATCGTTTACATTACTCAACCTATCTTCAAACTCGACTTAACATTAGCTGTAAGTTCTCATAAACGACAGTTTCTCCTCCTCTTCTCCATTGCACTAACTGTTGCTGCCTTTCAACTTATTTTCCTTTACGCATTCTACATCGAATCAAATTATCACAAAGAAACTGTCGCAGTAAATTCGTTGCATAAAAACAATTGTCATCGCTTAATTTTAAAACTGAAAACATTCGGCTATACAAATACCTCAGTTAATAGGTCAAATATTAGCAAGCATTGTGGCTTACTTTGCGCATCGCTCCATTTATCAGTTCTTAGCTGCGGCTCCTCAGCTGGATAGAATGCTAAAATATACAGCACGCAAACACACAGAATTGATTCTATTCTTCCGATAGAACAGTCATCAGGTTTAAAAAGTCATTGTTAAACAACTAATGACATTAAAGCTGTTGCTATTTGTTTAGTTGCACCGACTGCACTTGTTCGATGTTTCTGACTTTTGCCTGTGGCTTTTGTGGGTTAAATTCACACAATAACGTGTAATTTATTTGGATGAAGTTTTCTAAGTGACATATTGATATTACTTTGCGCATGAATGACTCAGCTCAAAATGCATCGTTTAGATAACCTGAATTTAAAATCTTGTAAATCAGTCATACAGCCACAGTAAGTTCTTACAGTATATATTGTATGATGTGCATACAGTATATACATTCGAGCAGTTAATAATGTGTATAAACACGATGTACGTTATTCTGTAATCTCATAAACGGAAATATTATACGATGTCATGGCTGATTTCAGCTGCAAAGGCAAGCCAGTTTCAAACAAAGTACATTTAGACATCGATTGTATAAAACTAACCTTCTGAACAGTTTCCAAAGACACCAATCCACTTTTCTCCTTCGCAACGAAGATGCCAAGTTTGGCGACTGGAGTAACATCCAATCACAATCGAATCATCGCTTCTCTTCAACCAAGCGTCCTCTGGTGGAATCAAGTCCGAACAACCAACAGCTGTGTAAAAGCAAGCAATAGGTTATAAAGTTCACTAACCGCCCATTTATTAGAAATTCATAACAAACATATTAACCTATTTGAAAGTTGAATAGAGTTGCCTTAACGTGTCGCCATTGATGATTCGATAAATTATGCTATACTGAAATGGCAAAAAAAAACTAGAAATGCCATGGCGCCTAAACTTTATCTATTCTGAGGCGATGTACAAACAGCACTCCGTGAATTCAGGTTTCGGTTGAGGGTAATCCAGTTTTCTTTTTACTCAATGGATTTTAAATGGCTGGCCATGTGAAGGCGCTGCTTGCTACTGACAATACCCTTCACAGTTCGTTTTCTCTGAGTGGTGGCGAACTCAGCTGAACGAAGCCGTGTCCATAATGCGACAGCAAGCTGTAGGGCGCCAGATGTTTTTATCCAGGAAGATCGCGCAGGAACTGACGATAGCAATTCGGCATTTGATATTCTGTTAGCAGGAACCACTGGGCACCGTCTAGCTATCGAGGTCAGTAAAGGCCTTAACAAGTTTCAACTTGTCACCTGCAGCCATTAACAGTAGACTAACTGGCCAGGTGGGTAATCCGGTGATCTAGATCTTGGCCTTATCCCAGATCATCTCGAGACCAAAGTTTTGCCCTCCCTGCCTATAACCCCCAGCGACAGGAGTAATACATCTGTCACCTCCGCCAGTAGTGAAACATATCTCCAGCCTGCGTTGATGCATTGAGGATCTGTGCTAATGCCTCACCGATTTCTTCTTTCACTTCGTCTAAAAATTTAGGATGTAATTCATCCATACCTGGACTTTTGACAGTGTTTAACCTTTTCAGCTGTTCCGTTATGTTTCTTTGTAAGCACTCTGTGACAATATCTGCCCACCAATGTCTACAAATTTCTTGTTGGGCTTAGAAATGTTTCCAAGTTCTTCTAAAGTAAACATTGAGCTGAAATGTTGGATGTGTATATTCTTAAATATAAATGATATACAGTTAGGTTATATATTTATAAACACATGAAACGAATTCGATTCTCTTGTGATCAGTCGGCGATTATACTGGGAGAATTGAACTATTCCAACCTTCCAGCTTTAGTACAAATTCTCTCCCACTGGCATTGCTTCTCTTGTTATCATCTTGGTGGAGAAAAATTTCCACTGCATCTCCGTTGGATAAATGTAACTCTTTTTCTCTTTGCTTTCCACCGCCACATATAGACACATTTTGCTTTCTAGATTTATCCCGAATAACACCGTAATTGGAGCAAAACTGATTTTGACCAGATTCTGATGCACGGAAGTCGATTAAACTAATCTTAATCTTCTGACCAATCGGTGCCTCGATGGTCCACGGCTGAGACTTTGTTCCACAGTTTTGCGGAGATCCCGCCGTTACACCAATTATGTGAGTTGGAACAACGGAAGCAGTCATCGAACAGGAACGCTCTCCGTCTGCAACTGGAAAATAAATTCAGTGTGAATCACACTCATTGCACTAGATTAAAATTTGAGTACTTTAAGTTTTAGAGAGACGTAGAAGTTTATGGCGTAAAAATCACACTGGGCTCCGACTGATCAGCGATCACAGCCTTACATCAATCAGTCCACGTGGACTGATGTAGGTGAATTTTGTCACAGTATTATCATAAACGCCGTAAAATATAGTTTTAATGAGAAATGAAGATAAACAATTTTGCAGAGCAATTATAAACTTTAAAAATGAAGTTTTTCAATTTTAAATAATAATGATAATAAATAAGTAAATGCCTAAAAGCTAAAACGATGAGTTTTTAATTAATCAAAACGTAAAATTCATAAAAACAGCATTAACTTGAAAACATAGATAATCCTAATATGCCTGTACGAACTATTATCAATCTTGAGTTATGCAATACTATGTAATTTTTCTGCATCAATATTGAATAATAAATTAAGTATGGTTAAATAAAGCACAAATAAGTATAGACGTAGTCGGGGCGTCATGTACGCAAGACTTAGACGCCCTTTCACGAACTGAGGGTTGCTGTAAAAGCGTTGCCATTACACCTGTTTGTAGACTTTGAAAGCAAGCTTCTTATTCTTTTGCAAAAAGCACTGTTTGTTGTTGCAAGGGGATACCGTTGCTAAGCTATTTAGCCTCGTATTCTCTTGAAACATTAAGCGGTGCTTTGGCCTAGTAAGCGCAATGTTGAATGTCTTCATGTATATTCTAATAGTTCATGTTAATCATTTTGTAAAAAAAACCTAAGACTAACCACTGATGCACTCGTAGCTGACTTCAAGATACACATTGAGACCAGGAAAGCAAGGCTTGATGTTTTCGTTGGAAATGTCTAAGTGACGAATGTCACATTCCTTCTTTCCAGAGCATTTTTCATCCAGGATGTTCAGGACATTCGTTGAGCAGCCGAAGTAGCGAGGATCATCTCCAAAAGCAGCAACTTCTTCCGCTGTAATGCATCGACCAACACGCATTCTTCCATAGGTGGCGCTTCTCATGAGAATCACTTCTTTCTTTAAACATCGAGGTTGAAAAGTCTCCAGCATGCAATGCTCTTCTGTTGCAGCTAGCGCTAAGATATGTAGAATAATTTGTAGAATAACATCCAGCTATAATATCTATATCTTAAACTTTTTCTTACAAATATTTTAAATATAACTTAAACTTATTTTGTTGTAAAAAACCAGGAACTCCCGCTATAAATTAGCTACCTAATCAATTTGCATAAAACCGCGATGTGCGATAGGACGTTCCTCAACTGGAGCGGCGATAATAAACGGCCTGTTAAAATAACGGTCTACTAGTAATCGAACAGAAGCAGGCTAAAGGCGCCCTATAAATGATCTGACTATCAACCTAAAATTCAAGTTTAAATTTTAGTGTCAAATGACTTCTTTTTATTTCGAAAGTAAAGAAAAAATTCCTGGCGGAACCGGGTAATGTAAATTTATCGATGACGGCGCCTACAGCTGTAACATCGACATTTGGATATAGCCTACGATGTTGTTGAATTGGTCTAGCTGTTATTAGGCTTAAGGAATGAGCTTTATTAACCCTAAAGCCCTGCGTGTTGCAATCATTGAGCTCAATAGTAAGAGGAGTGTAGAATGGCTTTTTGCAACGGTCTTTAGGCTTTTGGCATTCGATTCGTTCACAGCTCGGTATAAACATGATCATCTATGGTCTCTAATTCTGGGGTAGCCTAACCTGGATCAGTTTCTAATGGGGCCCTTTATTGGTTACAATAAAATTGGTTGTAATTATATTACTGTAATAAGTTGGAAACTAGAAGTGGACAAATTTTCTGAAAATGAATGAAACCTATTCACTTTTAAACATGAGAAATATTTAATCATGAATTTACAATGTAGCGTGACACGCAATAAAACAATTTTGGGCATAAATATTTTTCAGGTTCAAATAAACTAAGTTTTGCATGAGAACGTAAGAAGAAAACAGAAGAATTATGCAATTAAGTTAACAGTAATTATAGATGTACTGTACTTAAAGAGTCCCGCATCTGCTTTTTAAATATCAGATAACAATAATAATAATTCTTAAATCCTGAGGGATCATAAGTACCTCGGGTAAATAAATAATATTAATAATATCAGATATGGCAAAAAACGAATGTGCACTGGTAACGAATTTTTATTGAATGACCAGAAAATAATTCCCACAGTATTTTTCTTTAAGTGAAGAAAATTGGGGATGACGATCATAACTATTCAGAAAGTAGCCATCAAAAGACCAAGGATAGCAGTGTAAAATGCTAGAGAAGCATAATTAATGGAATCAATTTTAGTATGCCTGTGTCTAGCTTAACGAAATAATTTTCGATATGCACTCCATGCAAATGTTGGCAACAGTTGCAAAACAGATAGAACTGTTTGGACAGATGGGCAATTATAGGCCCAACACAGGTTATAGCCTATAGTAGGACAGTATCGGATAAAACAACAAATAATACAGCTCAGGGCCTAAGTAAATACACGTAGAACATGTTGAATACCCACTGCTTGCAATTTCTGCTTCGGCCTTTCACTCAAAACTGAAAACACTCCTCTTTCACACATCCTATCCTGACACCCCTTCTTCCTCTTATCTGCCTCTCCTCTCCAGCCTCAAACATCACCCACCGTAGCTGCCACGCTGTCTCTCTGCCTGACTCTTGGATCTTAACCCGGAACCGAACCCTTTTGCCTATCGATTTTGTTTTGACTGAGCGCCTGTGAATAAGCTGGTCCCCGCGGCGCGGCTTTCGTTGAGCGCTGTAGAAATCTTGGGATTACGATTACGATTACTGCATCGCTCTACATTTGTGATAATATGATATTTCCACATTGGCAAGAATATAAAATTAAGATGCAAACAAATTTCAACATATCGTCCCACGTTGCGCTCATAGCACTGGCTTTCCATTGAACAGAGAGTCGAGTTTAAAGCAACTGATCAACCAATCCACATTTACCTGCTTACCCATCAGACACCTAAATTAATATTCAGTGGATGCACTGGGGCTTTGAGTCTTGTTTTACCTCAAGCCAAGACAGAAGGCCTACTTTAGGTTCTCACGCTTTCCTGGCTGCTGGTCCAAGGCTTTGGGATTCGCTAATCTAGTATCGGTCTGTTCTGGTCTTAATCTCAAATTTATCAAATAATTTTATCCTCGTTCATTTCCTAGCCGCAGTGACTTGGCTGGTCTATCCAAAGAATTATGATTCTGAATGAGATGTTGGCTGAAGCGATCGTTGATTGCGTGTCACGATAACGACGCCGAAGAAGTTTTCAGATGAGTTGAGATTAGATTAGTTTGTATTGGATTGAATCGGATCCGATCCGATCCCATCAGATCGGATTAGAAAAGAACCACGCAGGCTACTCTATTGTAAAGCAAGTCAGGGCAAAGTCTTTCACGAGACATATGACTGCTTTTAAAACCTAACTGAAAACATGAACAAGTAGATACCTGACTCTTTTCTGATTTCGCCTGACCGTATAACTTGCAACAGCTTCCAACAGATCACTATGCTAAATAAATTCCTAAGGTGGAACATATTTATGTCACAATGTACCAAAATAAACGTATCCGTAAAGCCAGTTGAGATTGTACTATACTGTAAGACTACGAAAACGGTTATCAATGTTAAAAACCTAGCATCTCCAAGTGATAGGCTAAATCAAAGCGAAAATTTATGAAATGTTAAATACTAAGCCTAAACTTTAAAATCATGCGCAGCACATGGCATATACGTCTATCTATAATGGACACTGTGGCGCATTAATCTGCCAAGGCAAACGGAATTTGATAATTTGCTGTATACGTTATATATAAAAATATATTTTATGCTGTGGCGGGTCGGGGATCGTCTCAAAATGCATAAAGGAAGGTGTGCATAAAGAGGAACAGCTATTCAACAGAGCAGGTAACTTCCATGTTCCGTATAAAAATGCCATAGGAACTGTACATGCATATTAACAGCAATTCTAGTTACAGAGAAACATTTATATAGCGACTCTCAAGAAGATCTAGAAGGGCTCATTAGATTGATATTAATCATAAAAAGAGATCTGTGAAGTTTATGTGAATGCAGCAGCCACGAATTCTAGTTCACTTGGGTCGACGAGTGTGATGATGGAAGAGTGGAATTCAATGCCTGCTTATTTAATATCTCGTGTCATGGAAACTCTTGCGCGGTCATAACAATCATATCGTAGTGTAGCAGTCAGCAACGCACAGAAAGTGGAGAGCATTTCGCATTTAATGAATGATCCGATTTGTACGAAAAGCGAACGGGCAACACTTTCGAGTTTTAAGCTTTTTGAGCTTTCGAGCGTTAAGTATACTCGCTGAACCTGGAAAAGAGTGAGAAGCCGTTGTAGATCTGGGATTGAAAAGACGCTATATAAGTGTCTTATTATATATACATACATCATATACATCATGCATACATCATACATACATACATCATACATAAATGATACATGTACCATACATACATCATTCACACACAGTGATATTTTCGTGAATTAGAAGTAGAATAATAATAATAATTATTGATTTTCGTGCAGTAGAAGTAGAATAAAAATTATTTTAAGAACGAGAATAGAATAAGAAATGAAATTAAGACCTTCAGGAGTGAATAAGGATAAGAAGCAAAAATATTTGTAGAACGAAAATTAAAAAACTTGTAATTTGTAGGGGACGTATTTTATTACTGCACTACAGAAATATGTTAACATACCCGCTACTTGTTTGTATTTGGCGCACACCTTCGAGCGTAACGTGAATCTCGTAGCCAATCTCGTAAACTCTAGTCTAATTTCGCCACGGTTAGCGCTACATTTCGAAACATTCTTTGTGCCTAAGAAAAAGGTTTAAAAGTTTCGTTAGTTTCTATATTATCTTTCTTTCACATTGAAATAAGTTTCACTTCGGCTGAGCATAAAAATCGAGAGCGAGTCCTGTTGGACCTGTTTATTGGAGGGAGTTTTCCGGTGTCTGTGATAGAAAATATGTTATTTGTGAACTTCTGTCGAAGTCGCCACTCAAAATTTAAAGTTCCAGGTATGTGTTCAATAATTTGAAAAAAAATAAGTTTCTCAGCTCCCGAATGGACAAAAATTAATGTTTTATCATATCACAGCCAAATGGCAGCATTGCTATGGAACTTGAAAAATATATGCAGAACATTAACCAGCAGGGAACAGTTCAGAACTCACTTGAAATCTGGCGCAGTAGAAACACCATTTACCCCAAACTCTCCCCATTGGCTGAAGTTCGGGTTTCAGCACCAGCATCACAGGCGTATTTTGAGCGATTTTTTTCGGTAGCTGGGATTTTGTCAACGGGTCGTAGAAATAGGATGAGGAAATCTTTAGAAATGAGCGTTTTTCTGAAAGTGAACTCTAAAATTACACTGGCCAACACATAATTTGTTGCATCAAATGTTAGAACTGTTTCTGGGTATATTTGACCTGCTGATTCCAGAAAAGGCACCAGTTTTCTCCCAGCAGGTCTAGTTTTCGAGATATAGAACATTATGCCATATACCAGTCCTTGCCTCTGCTCGCCCATAAAACATAAGGCTATAGCTATAATTATGTAGTGCTCAATTTATTATGTGATACACTAAATAAACATAATAATACAAATACTTAAAAGAAAATGGTAGTACCTGAAACTGTACTTATATGATACCAAACAGAACAAGTTTGTTATAAAAATTTCAAGTCATTCGACACCGAAGAAGCTCCTTTTGTACGATTTCCGAGTGTAGCATCTGCCGGAACAATCGCGCATAATATTCCAGCAATAGTCTGCCATCATGTGTGCATCCCATCTTCCTTGATATCGATTTTCCATTGTTTTGATGTCTTGGTGAAATCTTTCACCTTGCTCTTCGCTGAAGTCACCAAGATTCTCTGGAAAGCGATCTAAGTGACTGTGGAGATAATGGACTTTAATGCTCATGTTGCAGCCAAGCTTATTGAAATGAAGAAGCATATCCTCTACTAGTTGTGCATAATTGTCTGCCTTCTTGTTGCCAAGAAAATTTTTAGTTACAAGAACAAAGGAAGACCAGGCACAAGATTCGATTTCATTCATTGATGGTATGAAAAGTGGGTCATTCATAAGTTGCCTGATCTGTGGACCATCGAAGATTCCAGCCTTCAATTTTTCCATTGTAATTCCTGGTAACTTGTGTACTATGTATTCGAAGCATGAACCTTCTTTATTCAAAGCCCTGACAAATTGTTTCATCAGGCCTAGCTTTATATGTAGTGGTGGCAGTATGATCCTATCTCGTGCCACCAAAGATTCCTTGATTACATTTTGAGCTCCAACCACCATGTCTTTCCTCGAAGGCCAATCTTTTCTTGTCCAATGTTCATGCTTGGCTCTACTGTCCCAAAGACACAAAAAGCAGGGATACTTTGTGTAGCCACTTTGTTGACCAAGGAGGAAATTTACCATCTTCAAGTCTACACAAATTACCCATTGATGTTCTTTGTATTTTATCTTTTCCAGTACTAAAGAGATGGCATTGTACTCTTCTTTCATCCTGGTCGAGTGACCGATTGGAATAGAACCAAATTTGTTGCCGTTATTTAAAAGCACACATTTCAGACTACGTTTTGAACTGTCGATAAAAAGACGCCACTCATCTGGGCTGTAATCCGACAGACCAATTTTCTTCAATAAGTTGCTGATGTCATTACAGAATACTAGGTTGTTGTCTTCGGTAAAGAATGGCAGCAAATCCTTTTCTCTCTTTCTATAAATTGTAATTTTCGTTCCAGGCTGAAGTGCATTCTTTTCCTTTAGTCTGGACGCAAGCAATTCAGAGGACTCTTTGGAAAGATTTAAGTCCCTGATCAGATCACTCAACTCTTTTTGGTCAAAACGTTCACTGTGTGAAGTTGATTGGAAATCACTGTCACTGCCCCCACTTTCTTCACTTTCGTCATCTTGTCCGATATTGGACATGCAAGTCTCATCGTCTGAGAGCTGAGGTAGTTCGCGAAAAGGTGGAACTGGTACAATATCCGAATGCGGAACAGGTCTCCTGGCTGAAGGTATATCAGGGTAAGACAACTTGTGACGATTATTTCGATTGATGCATATGATATTAACCATACAAAAGTAACAGTCGTCGAAGTGGTTTATCTGTTCCCTCCAAACTATCGGTACACCAAATTTCAGGCAGCTTCTCTTTCCAATTGTCCAGTGGCGCAATTGTTCAATACAAGTTTTGCATACTGTATGAGGAGCCCATTGCTTATCTTGATCTCCAAGTTTGACACCAAAATAACCTACATATGCTCTTTTTACAAACTCAGAAATCGGTTTCCTGTTTGCTTTTAGTGTGTATTCCCCACAAATGTAGCAGAATATGTCTGGATGGTTAATGCAGCTCCGTCTGGAAGTAGCCATAACCTTAAGGATGTTCGCATCTGAGGAATTAAATGACTAACCTAAAAAATAGTAAGAACATGTAGTTATTTAATGCTCACATTCACAGATTGTTCTTGCGACCAACTCTTAATATGCCCTAAGACGACTGCGGCTGCTCTAGCTTTCAGGAGGCGGTTTATATAGGCTATAAATGCTGACTTCAGCATAATCTATTTACATAGTTCGAAACCATGAAACGCTGTATAAGCACAAATAAATTCTAAATGAGGCCATGAATTTAGTGCTGAGTAAGCTGTAGGCTACGGAATAGTTATTTCGTTGAATCAGCAATATCTCAGCACGCGGCAAGATATGCTGATTTTACATTATAAGGATGTAGGCATTATATGAATCAGCAAGAATTATAATTAGCCATAAATAAAGCTTATTATGACATTTTAGTTTTGCCAAAGACATCGTTTAAAGAGTGGACTGGGTTTTCTTTACAAAATCGACGATATCTCAGAAACTAGACCTGATGCACTCAATCCAATGACATTTTCTGAATCAGCGCCCAAAATTACCCCAAGAACAGGTCTAAAACCGAAGGCAACAAGAAAAATTTTTTTTTTCTGTTGGCCAGTGTTTGATTATTGGTGTCAAGTTATGTATGGACTGTTCCAATAAGCTGCATGTATTTGAACTCTTTTTAAATTGAAATTAAAGCTTAAATAATACATTACATTGAGAAAACTTGTGTAAAATGAAAGCACTAAAGGTAAGAACGAGAAAAAATATTAAGTACAAATACACGAAAAGTACAAATATATGTGAAAACAAGAACTAGAAGTAAAATTTTTCAAGAACTAGAACTAGAAGTAGAAGCAAAATTATTTAAGAACTAGAAGTAGAAGGAGAAGTAAAATCGCTTCAACAGAAGTGAATAAAAACTAGAAGTACTGTATAATTAAACAAAGAAGTAAAATATCACTGTTCATACATACAGTCATGCATACATACATCGTCCATTCATAAATAAATACGTACATACGTACATACATACATCATACATATATGTATACATCAATT
This sequence comes from Norana najaformis, assembly GCA_964023275.1. Lineage (NCBI taxonomy): Eukaryota > Metazoa > Annelida > Clitellata > Crassiclitellata > Hormogastridae > Norana > Norana najaformis. The sequence continues at coordinate 12,132,250 of OZ029915.1, forward strand.
AGGCCCTACTATTTCTTGGATTGTGCGTAGTTTTACTATGGTATTCGATGTAGTTATTTTGCCTTTCAGTTTGAGAAGCATGTGACCCAGTATAATCAGCAGATAATTTGTAAGCTACAGGACAAAAAGTTTTCCAGAAAAGCCTGATGAAAGCTATAATTGCCCATGGGATGTCCATAGTTTTAAATAATTGCAGGGGCTACATGCGGTGAAAATGAAAATTAGATTTAAATCCGCTACAGAACATATTGTTCATGCATTGCAAAATAGGGGATTTAAAGTTGGTTTATGTTTCAATTAGGTCTGCTAAGCTGATGTTTTACTAATCCATATTAGAATAGATTATACGGCAGATTATAGCCAGAGCATAATGCTGGCAAATTATAGTCTTGTCCATATAAGTCTATATCCATCCACGTCGCATATATATCTGTGATTTCAGAGTAGCCTACATAAGTATGTAGTATGCATGTATGTATGTGTGTATGTATGTATCATTTTTACGTAAAAGACACTATAGAAATTTCCAGCTCTACACATACATACATACTTGCAAGTATGTATGTATGTGTAGAGCGGGAAATTTCTATAGTGTCTTTTACGTAGAACACTGAAACGTGCCTATCTAACAGCTTTAAAAGTTTCTTAAGTTTGGCTGAAATTATTTCTTGTGCAATAGCTGGAACAGATCGGATTTCCAGCGGAAGACTGTTCCAGAAAGACGGACTAGTGGACGAGAAATCGCGTGGTGATCGAGCCACAGTGTGGCAGCCTGGGAGGAGAAGAAGGTCCCATGCATGAGCTGCAGAACGCAGGGATCGTTGATAAGGTTGAGCCGAGACTGCAACAAGAAGCTGCTTGATGTATTTCGGCGCCGACCCGACCATGGCGACTCGTTCCAAGAAGAGGATCTTGAATCTAATTCTTTCATCTACAGAGAGTTAATCAAGTGTTTGTCGCAAACAGCCCGAAACTCGCAAGAATTTTGGCAGGCATGCCACGATTCGGGCGGCCCAGTAAACATGTATAATATACATACGTACATACATACATCCATACATGCATACATGCATGATACATACATACATATACATACATACATACATATATGCACGTATATAGGTATGTATGCATGTATGCATATATGTATGAATGTATGTGTGTATGAATGTATGTTTTTATGTATATATGTACAGTATGCATGCATGTATGTATTTGTATGTGTATACGTATGTGTGTAGCTGGGTATTTATATAGCGCCTTCAAGGAACCTCTGGAAGCGGCTTCTCGTCAGCCTAATGGGTGTTATAAAATTACAAGGAAAAGTTCCTTCTGAGGCAAATGAAGCTGGAATAGCAGGAAGAGTCTCCAAACCAACGGATTCCCGTCCATTACTGACTGATGATGAGTGCAGATTTCCAGATCTGCGATGCTCTGAGGACGAAGAACAACGAAAGCCGAATGAAGTGTTCGTAACACACGATTATGTCCACCGACTGGAAATTTCTGAGCTGAAGGTAGAACGTGCAGCTTTCTAATATCCTTCAAGCTACCAGATTCCTCGTGCAGGCTGTGCAACGACTTTGGGCAAGTTGTACACAAGCGACTGCTCTGTCACCAAGCAGTAGAATTGGTATTGGTTTCAGCTGGAGTTAAAGATCTTTAAGCGTCTGCAAGAACATTGGGAACGTATGCTCATAGTAGCTGGTCTTTGGGTCTGACCTAATCGCCAGGTGGCATGCTCCGTTTAACAGGTCTGACACCCAATGCGAAGCAGAAGAGCAGATGCTATGAAAATATCGCTATAACAAGGACTGTGGAGTTGGAGAATTCGTGACCTCCTCCGGTCGATGATAGTTCGACAACCCTGTTGATGGCGAACGCTCAGAGAAACGGTGGTCACCCTATGACCGATGAGAAAATTAATTTGGGTTAGACAGCTCAAAGGACGTAGGACGTAATGCTACGCTAGAATGCTATGTTGTGTTGCTTGAGACATACATAGACCGCTAATTAATATCTAATGTAGGCAAACAATTAATTGCGTGAAGACGCACCAAACAAAGTTTTAGATCGGCACAAAACGTTAGCAGAATCGTGTGGATCCTTTTCACTCCGACCAAACACAATGATATTTCGATTTTAATTCACTTCATATTTAATGTTATGTTTATTTTCTGGTCTAAATTCATAAAAGATGGAAAATGGTTTTCTGGTCGTTTTTCTCTCATAGCCTACCATATTTTCGTTGTTAAAGAACTTTAAACATTATTTAGGTTATCAAAGAAAGCGCCTCTGATCAATTTCTCGACGTAACGATATGCAAATTTCTTATTACAATTATCTCCTACACAAAGGACAGAAAAACTGTATTGGAGTGGCTTATAGCTGACACTTTTGACACTGGCGGGGTACAAGAGTTGAGAAAACAGGGAACAATTTTCCATAGTTGAGATCTCGTATGTTGGAAAAATCTTGATGATTCTTTTTGAGGCCAATTTTAAAGTTTCATGTACCCAGAATTTCTAATGAATGTTTAGTCATCGCCCAGTTTTAATGTTGATTTCAAGGTTTCAAAATTTCTGGTGAACGTATTTTAGAATCCATCGATCTCTCTTCGTTTGCATAACTTCTCGCTGTATTTGCCCTTCTTTTCTTCCCTTTTCTTGTCCTTTGTTCCACGTATTTTGCTTTAAGAACATTAACACACACATTTCTTCAATGTAACTTTTCTGTGAGCAACGATTGCCGAAACCGGTTTTGTGGGCGACTCACTGCATGGCCTCCAAACTCCAATGAAGGGGACATGGCCTAAATGGCTCTCTGGATCCAGCCTTAAAAAGCTTTATGTATTTTTTCTCCGCTTTTGGAGCCAATCAAAAAACTCAGCCTCACGATTGTTGCTTATTGATTTCTTCGGCAACAGGTCTTGATCGAAATCGCAGTGATCAATACCACGAGGCCTTCACAGTGTCAACATCCAATTCTAACGTCTCCTTGATCGCCACACATATCACACACAAACATTCATTAGACTTTTCCGCTTATCACTGACCACAGCCTTAGATTCCTCATGATATCTCCACACTGAGTAAACACAGCAGAATAAAACAACAACCGTGAGATTCTATGTAGGTTTTACAACTACATTTCTACTGAATTAAAGCCCTTGAGGCTACTACGAATGCTCATGAAACACCTTAAGTTTTAAAGTGGTTGGCTAGAAGGGTCAATATTCGTCGTCTTTTGCTGTCATCGACATGAAGTGCCTGCCGTATAATTAATATTAAGTAGGCCGCATATAGGCCCATGCATGCGGCCTATTTAGGTAGGAGCCGATAGGCTATAAAAGGCTGCAATAATTATGTATGTAGGTCAATGGAAACAGTAGGATGGCCATTTTAGGCCTGGTTAGAATATTGGCGATACTCAGCTCGTAGGCCTACACAAATTCCACCTTGGTCTGCATTTTATATGAGAAGGTATGCTAAGCGATATGCAAGTGTCCATGCATGCCAGGTATTCTGTTGACTACGTGGCACAAATTCGGCTTCATTCCCCGTACACACTTAACCTGTACGTCAGGTGTAGTCTATAATTATTACACAGCACAGACACTGGCTGCAGTATCCTTCTAATGTCGTCGTCCCCAGTACGTATGAGATTCATAAACATAGTTTTGCTAGTCCTTCTGACCAGTTTAATGTTCTCAAACTCGAACCACGTGATGTTGCCTTGAAGCCTTAGCATAATGAGCAGCCTGAAATCAACTCTGTCACAGTATATCTTCAGTCATTTTCTGCGTTAATATTAGAGCTACTTGCAGTAAGGTTGTGTTGTGTTCAAGGGTCCATTCCTTTTCATCTGACCAATACACAGAATAGGGTTGCATGGATAGAAGCAGTGCCATTTTTACTGTTTACTGTTCTCGTAGAGGAACCTCAGATATCAAATATGCATAGGTTAACCACAGCATTCAAACTCTGCAGAAATGCACAGCCAGTATTTTTTCTTTATATACAATCTTGATAAGCTATCTTAACTTGTAGATCTGCGTAATGCCTCTGTCTGCCAGTGGCAATGCGTCATTTCATTGAGCTAATCAGCGGTGCGTCAAATGAATTCCTCAAGGGTTAGACATATTGATCATCTCACACGTGGCTCGAACTTAGACACTCAGTGCTACGAGGAAAAATACTCAGCCAATCGACCTCGTGTCACACAACACAGTTGTTAATGCTCTCTTCTGTGACAGCTGGTAAGACATCCTCCTACTGCACGATATTGAATCTAGAACAATAATTGATTAGACATAACCCAAGCAATTATATCTTAAGTCGTTTTTCTTTTTTGAACCGTGTACGCTCCGTGTATACGCGAACTACTCTGGATAATTATTTCGTGGAGCGCACATAGACCACAACTTTGGAACTTGCACGCGTCCTGTTTATTCAGAGCTGGTTTCAATCTTCTGCCTAACAGCAGATCGCGATTCAGCTGATAACAGAGAACAAAACGATGTCATTTAGCAGTCTGACCTTTCCCAAACTGATCTTTTTGTTGCAGAATCAGTCTTATACCAGATGTTGTAAGCCGTACCATATAACTATACAGCCTAATCCGTACTACTATTCGTAGTCTATGCAGAAGCGTTTTCAAGGTGGTTGTCTCTTATTTACCATAGGCCTGCATCAACATTCTCGTACTTTGTTGGCTTAAGTTAAACTTTGAGGGCAACAGAAGTTGTCAGTCTTAGACCGTGCTATGATGAGTAGTTGTGATGATTTTCTTAATGGCAATGATTGCTATGAGCTTACTAAAGACATTGGGTGATGGATTCGCAGCCTTACTCTGGGTGTCTGAAGACCTGCAGATGAATTGAGTTTTATTAAGACATTCGTAAATTTAAGTTCAGTTGAGGCCGAGTCTATAACTGCGCGTAGTTTTCATATACTGAAGGGGTGAATTAGACAGTGATAAACTAGAACTGAGAGGGCTTTGTGAAAGCTACATAGCCTCGTGATCTTGGATTCTTAAGTACAGCTCGCCATATTCATTCTGACCTATTCGTGTGTTCGTGTATTATTCTAAAACTCTAAGGTAGTTCTGCTTATTGATTCTGCAAATACTTATAAGAGGCGTCTGTGTCATCCTCGTTGGCGGCGGCGGCGGCGTATTTCTGGTGCAGAAGGCTTCCGTCTTGTGGTGGACTTTGAGATGTTTCGACAGGTGGTCAGATCGAGAGAAGCGCTTGTCGCACACCGTGCACGGATACGGACGAATGCCCGAGTGAGATCGCCGGTGCCTGGCCAGTTCATCGGAGCGTGAGAAGCACCATTCGCACCCCGGCCAGTTACAGGTGAACGGCTTTTCGCCCGTGTGTCGACGGAAGTGGGCCTTCAGGTGAGAACTCTTGTTGTAGACCTTGTCGCAGCCGGGATAGGAGCACGTGTGCAGCTTTTCGCTTGACTTTGAGCATTTTGTGCCTTTGTTCGGTTCGCTCTTATTGGTCGCATCGTGCGCAGGACTGGCTGCATACGACAGACTCAGGTTCTCCTTGAAGATCGCTGCATTTCCAGGCTGCTGAGTTACATAGACTAAGGGACGGGTTAAGTCTAACGGTAAGGCAGTTGGTGGCTGGGTAATCTCTGTAGTCACCATCGACTCTTCAAGCCCTCCGTTGCCCGCAGTTCCACTTGCACAATGTCCGTTCTTTTGGGACGTTATGGCGACTTTTGGGTTGCTCAGCGGCAAGCATTTGGCTTCTTGAACATAGAGAGTGTTAGCGACGGAATGCAACGCTTCAGCTGCTGCTGTGCTACTTACTGCGTCACTTATGACTTGAGTTTGCTCAGAGTTTGCTTCGGCTTGTGACGACAAGTCCATGGGGTGATGGCCTTCGTTCTTCGAATCGACTGAAAGTCGCTTTGCATTGGGCCTCGCTGGCATCAGGAGCTTAAGGTCAACGCCGAGAACAACTAAATCCGTGTCCGTCGGATTCAATTCGGACGTCGATAGTTCGCTGTCGTCTTCGTCATCCGCGACGTCTTCAGTTGCGCTTCTCTCTTCCGGAATCGTCTTTCCAATCGTCTGCCAAAGCACCGGATCCTTCGAGTGCGATAGGAGACTGAAGAGCGTCTCGCGCATGTCTAGAAAGTCAGCGTTCAACGGGTATCCATATAAATATTGGCTGCCAAAGTCTCGCGAAATGTCGCTTACAGGTCCTCTTGAAAGAACTCTAACACAGCCAAACGTGTCTTGTGCAGACATCGCTAAGTCCCAGCGCCTAACGTGTAAAGCTGTCTGTCGCTTATCGACTAAATAATAAACGGTGTATATCTCACTGACGTCTGATTTGTTCACTCCTGACCATCGAAAGCACTTGTAGAAGCATCCACATTTGCGCCCTTATCGCGGTTAACATCTGTAACTCACACATATGCTCATATATGCAGTGAAATTATCGTCCGAAGAACTTTAGCTAAGATCATAAAGAATATGAAGCACGTACGGTAGTTACACCGTTATTTAGTACCAAAACAAGAACACGTGACAGATGCGCCAGGTACTCGTTGGATTATTGGACTATGTTCCTGCGTAGGTTCGTGATAATCTAGTGACACGACTGCAGAAAGAAGGCCTCTCGTTGCCCGCCGAAGTCTGAACCAATGCGGTTGCATCGATGTACTACGTGGTAGCTCATCATTCAGTATGCTTCACACGCAATAGACTGACGAAGTGCCTCGTGAGTAATCGTTTCTATAGGCAGGTAGTCACACGTGCTGCGCCGCGTGTAGTCGTCCGTGGGCCTAGTTAAGGCAGCAGCATTTGTCAAAAGCAGTCGATTCGCACGACCACCGTTGGCCACCGTCTCGGTCTGACCGAGCAGCTGGTATACACCGGTTGGTCCGCCAGTCGGTCGGTTGGTCGGTCGGTCGGTTGGTCGGTCGGTCGGTTTCCCTTCATCGCTGCTTCATGAGTGTTGATATTTAAATAGACAGCAGCAGAAGGCGTGAGGTAGAGAGGAGCTTCGTTGCCCCAGGGCTTTGTGCAGCGTGGCCTCTTCAGGCAGCACGGACTCTGTTTGTATTTATTCATAGGTATAATAACTTCATGAATACGATGTATGAGTGCCAGGACAACTTGGATCTTTAGCTGGGCTGTTCGTTGAGCTCCGAAGGGTCGTCGAGCATAAAGCTCCATTTCTTCTCATGTGTGCAAATTTGTCGTCACCAATGCTCAAACATTACAATAACGCGCTCGATGACACACATGCACAATGGTAGATTATTATTAATAGGTGGCCATGCAGTAGAATACATGCATTGTTTAATAGCCTATATATAGTCTACACGTACGATTATAATTACATGCATCAATAATTAATTAACCGTTTGTAAACTGATCATCAGGCCAGGCGAATGTGTTGCGAATGTGTTGCGAATGTGTTTCTTTATGCATATAGTGGACAATGCCACATCCTGTTTGTGGCTGCAGTTGATTGGTTAAGTAAATGTAGGCCTTTGGATGTCGGCCTTTGGATGTAGGCCTATGCAATGGTCATGTTGATATATGTGGATGGCCCTGAAGGCGTATGATCTATGCAAATTGACCAGTAAAGCATCATTTTCGTGTAAGTTCCGTATGCTTCCATGTCCCCACGGCACTATCCTATTTTCATATTCTACAATGAACTGAACCCTTAAACAATAGAAAAAGAAGTCCATGTGTGCAAAACACCTTCAAAACAATTGTGTGTTATAACAGCAGGTTCTCACGTGGTACCCGGTTCGAATATAATAACAGACAAATTCTCTTACATTGACTCCATATATAACATGGATTTTGGTAAATCGGCGAAAAATCTCGCAGGATACAACAGTGAATCGGTTCCTGTTCTAAGTATAGTAATTTCTGCACTGTGAATATTCTGGCGACGTTTCTATTAAGCAGCGGCGTATGCAACCTTTTGCCTGCAGGGCTCGAGTTTCTGGAAAAAAATTAAGGAGTCTTGGACAACAAGTGCCGAAGGGGTTCAGACGCTTGTAACAACCAGGGGTCTTGGAAGCGTCGAAAGCTTTTCCAATGAGCTTCGGGGCAGAGCTCCGAAAAGCTAAGTATTTTTGAAACATCTAGTATGAAATAAGCATTTTTGGTTTTTATGTTAGGTGCTGTTATTTATAACATATATAGTTAGCTCGTATCCATTGAAAAAGCAAAGTGAAGAGTCACAGATAGTTGGTGGGGTAAAATTATCTAAGCAGAGACCTCATTGGATCTAAACAATTCCCAAAAGTGATATTCTTGGCCCAGGAGGTTTCGGACTCAAGGACTCTCGGGCAGCTATGCCACTGCTTTTAAGAGTATGAATTGGGCTGCACGTTTAACTATAGGGGCCTACACTTAATATATGTGGCCAAGTACACTCTGACGATTTATTTGTCAAGGCACAAACACAGCATTCCATCATATGCCAACCCTTTGAAGCCTCTCTATGTCTCGCCTGAGGTCCCGTCACGCTTCTTTCCCGTCATGCAAAAGAGTTAGTAAGACAACCTTTACCCTCAGCGGGAGCTGTATTTAGATATAGATACACCTGAAGCTATTTAGGCCTACATAATGTTATGCATGGATGCCTGTGTGCGACCTGTTGGGTCAGAACGTAGGGTAGGCCTGCGTAATTTCACGAACCATAGTCGAGTTACTTCGCCTGGTTAGACTTGTTATGTTGCTTGCGTCCCTGTATTTTCTAGCTGTTGCTCCGTCTGGCTGTTGTTGACGCTGGTCTGAAATCAGCAACGTCGGCCTCTAGCTCCCTGATCTGTGTAGGCCTGCGTCTGTAGCCTGTGCAACTAACAAAGATGGTATGACCTCCATGGTTTGGACGTCTTTGTATGCTCGAGACATCTAGTATCAAGTTTTGCAGCTCACTGATTCTCCATTATAACCAGCGGTAGCAAATGTACGCCTATCGATCATCATGGTCATATACTTCACAAGGTGGCTGACTGGATTAACACTCATTGATCTTCTGAGACAGCTGGAAAAAAACTGAAACTAGGTGTCGCCAGCGTGTAAAGTTATTTATTTATTTTATTTTATTTATTTAAAGCACTTGTAACGCGCTCAGTGTCAGTACACCTGAATCTGAGGCGTCCTAAAATAGAGACCATACCAATTGTGGCTTCCACAGAGTCCCTATTAGCATATACCTAGACGCATTAAAACCTTCAGTTCAACATAAGTTAGCTAAAGTAAAGTAAGGTGATTGCCAACATATTAGAAGCCTCTAATATTAAAATTCAACCGGCGTCGTATTGAGGCTAGGGTTATTTGGGCTGAAGCACACACACACACCGTAACAATCTCACAAACAGACGACCTTTCTTCGTGGGTCATTTAGCTTGACAACGAATTGTCATCTTCACTAGACACATCGGGATTCAAACCCTGATTGCAATGGTGAAAGGCAAATCATTAACCTCTTTGGTTTCATCTGTCTATTCCCGATGGAAGTCGTTGGTTCGTTGGAGAGCTCGACACTGATCACTTTCCTGGTTAACTGGCTGAGCATTGTTCGTTCAGTGATTAACCTTGTGTTGTTAATGAACTTTGACACCATTTAGACTAACACAAAGAGCACCTGTGATTAGTTTCTCTTAAAGAGGTGCTATGAAAATTTCCGATTATAATTATATTAGCCTTCTGCAACCGAAGCGATATAATAATGCGATTAAAGATAACCTAATGCGATTAAAGATAAACTATACCGGGCTGATGGCTTGAAAACTCTTAACTCGTATGCGGCCCATTGAAGTTGAGAGGCCTACTTTAGCCTGAATAAGTCCCGATCTTATTGCCATTTGGCTCATGTGCACACTCAAACAAACCTCTGTTGCGGACTCAATGCGGTCTACTGCGTTTAATTATATACCATTTTAAACGATACTTTTTGTCCCGCTGATAACATAAAATATTTATCTCTAGCCTGATGAACTCATAGGCCTATAGCAAGCAATGCAACGCAGGGCGAATACTAATGACCCACTGCATAAACAGTCCTGCGTTGTAGGCCTAAACCTCTGACGGTTAAAAAGAAACCTACAAGAAAACGCACTTAGCGAGTTTCTGTCTAAGCAGCAAGCAACGGTGGCATGGTGGCATGATGCCATGGTGGCATGATGCCATGGTGGCATGATGCCATGGTAGCATGGTGGCATGGTGGCATGATGCCATGGTGGCATGGTGGCATGATACCATGGTGGCATGATGCCATGGTGGCATGGTGGCATGATGCCATGGTGGCATGGTGGCATGATGCCATGGTGGCATGGTGGCATGGTGGCATGATGCCATGGTGGCATGATGCCATGGTGGCATGGTGGCATGATGCCATGGTGGCATGATGCCATGGTGGCATGGTAGCATGGTGGCATGGTGGCATAGTGGCATGGTGGCACGGTCAGGCACGCTGAAGAACCCGGTTAGCAACAAGCCGTGCTACAATGCATGCTATCATTTATGAAATTAATTATAATAATAAATTACCAAAAGTAAATTACCAGAAACCGAGTGCCGTATTTTGTGAGGAGGCAACGTCGACGGTTAGTTAGCCGTCAGCCGTGACTAAGTTGCCATGACGACCAATGACCCAAGCTCAGAAGTTCATTTAGACCAAACGAGGCAGATAGAGAGAATGAGTGAAATAAGACAAATCTGTGTTGACCGTTTTCGAGGGTTTTTTGTGCAACTGGGATCTATCTGGAGGTTGTTTATTTGTACTTGGAGGTTGCAGCTTCCTCGCTCAGTCGATGGACATATGACCTGCTGACAAATGCATTACTTACTTACTTATCGCTTTATCTCGCGTGCTTCTACCTATTGCCTCGTGTCACTTGATACGCCAGTCCGAAAGACGGATTCTCTAGCCTCCCTCAAACATCAGTTTAGACCCGTGTGACTGCACACAGTGTAACCTCTGCGTCTTTACGTCTTTTCGGAGTGTTACGGTATAGTAACCACTCGTCCTTGAGCAAACCATAATGAATGTTAAGTTCAATCAGATAGGCAACGCAATAAAACGAGGCTCGACATTCGGCCAATTTCATATGTCGGCCATTCTCCAGTCACCACAAGTTTTAGTTCTTGTTTCGTTTTATCCAAGTCATAACTGTAATCTCATTTAAAAATATGTTACCTTAAATTGCCAGAAAAGTTTATTGCTTTAAGTTATTACGCGCTGAATTGTTTAATCCAGACAAAATTAATGCGGTCCTTAAGAAGGGCAGATTTCTAAAGAGAAACAGGACCGGCAAACCATACCGCGTTCATAGATGATAACAGACAATAGCTAATAGATAATTAATAGACGATAATCGAAACAGATTTGTGAAAAAAGCATCGACAAGCAGCAGGGTCCACCTTATGCCCTCCTTCTTTGATGCAGTTGCAGTGAGAAGCAGGTGAGCCATTGATACACACACCCAAAATGTAAATGTACACGTTTCTCTATAGCGACCATATGGTCTCGACCCTGCTCATGTTTTTAAACCCAAGTAATGCCCAGCAAGCGTTGATTCATAGCCACAAGACGCCAGCCAGTATCCCATCTAATGTTAATTTTATAAAACATATCCATATTTATATTTATTGACTCAACATATCCCCGATGGCATTGAAAATAAAAAGTTAGCAAAAAGTTTAAGAAGAAGGCACTGAATTTTCTGTTGAAAAAGCGACATTTGCTGAAAAACAAACTAAAACCAATGCGTTGGTCAATTTTCACGCTTATTAGGCCTAAACTGTTGACGAAAATCAGCAACCTCACAAATTCGAGTCAAATAGGTTTGGAATTATCGCATTTACTATGTGGTGTATTTATCGTTTTCAATCTAATGACTTCTTTAGCGCCGTTATTATGATGCCCAAGGCATCAATCGAATGCCGAATTGATGCTGAATTATCTAACAGAAACTTGGAATTAACTATGCTGCGTTGTACATTGCTCATGACGAGAACATCTCTTCTGTCGAGACCTCTATCGAGCATTATCAAATTTTAGGCTTATTCTGTTAATTCAAATCTCTAATCTTATCTCTGTCTAAATCTCTTCATCATTTGGAATTTGGAATCGTCTACCACCAGAAGCTTGACTTATCAATTCGCTGATATCTATTAGATCACTTGTCAAGACCCACAGTTTTACTCTAATCTTTGCGTGACTCCGTCGTGGCCCTAGCGAACATTTCAGTAAGTCAGAGAAACCAGAAGTCAGGGTTGGATAAGCAAGTTTAATTAAACAGATGAGTCTTAAAACGAGTTTAGACCTGAATGACATTAAAGAACGTACAGCGCAGAACTGGGCAGTGAATTCCAATTCTTCTCACAATTCCTTTCCTGTCCACTTCTCCCATTCCTGTTTCTTCTCGATCTACTTATCCTCTTACTGCTTTCCTTCTAACTTCTTCATTTCTCCTTTCTTCCAAAGTCTCACCACTACTCTCCTATACTTCAACTTCCTTTTCTTCTTTTCCATACTAGCTCCTATGCTGCTTCCTGTTATTATTCTAGCTTCTTTCGTCATTTCTCCAGGATACCTACTTGCCCAACTTTATCCGAACCCTATTTTCCTTCTTCTTCTACTGTCCACACTTCTCCGGTAAAAGGCTTGCACTTTGCTCGGATATTAAGCGCTCAAAAGAAATAAAAAATAATATCAGTTAGGCCTAATCTTACATGTCAGTTGCGTGTTGGGTTCTGTACCTGATTGTACTTTGTGTCGTAATCATCATCATCATCAATAACCGTGGGCTCAATGCCCGTAGGTGTCCGATGCCCGTTTCACAATGTGTCTCCACTCGATTCTGTTTTGAGCCGCATGTCCCAGTCTCTGCAAGTCCGCGCCACACCACTCCTCAATGTCATCCACCCACTCTCGATGTGTCGTAATAATATTAATTAAGTCTGTCGCGATAATTTAGTTAAGCGTGACGCTCAACTGAAAGTGTACAGTCTTATGCACGATTTTATGCATGTCCAATAGTCAAGATGTGTTGAGTAGTCAGTCGGTCTGAAGCTGTAGAGAGGTCTACAGCAGTTGGTTGATCTGTATGTATCTAAGATAATTTCTAAGCCATACTTGAGTTAATTTCCTACAATAAAACTACTCTGTAATTCGACTAGGCAGTTCTTAAGTTATATGAGTTGCTGCCTGTGAGAGGAAATCAGACTGAAAAGCTTAGTAATCGAAAGTTAGTTGGAAAATCAGGTTACCAAAGGCTGAACTTAGAAGATCTACCAACAAAGTAACAGACCTCACGCAGATCGACGCAGTGAACAAAGCAAAGCTCACACCCTAATTTTCCACTGCACATTTAATCGTTTCCTTCCACACTTCTCTCTTTGCCTTGCGTTTGAATCCAATATAAATTAATCTTTCTGGTTATTTAAACCGAAAAGGGTGAAAGAACGATACAGTATACAGCAGACCTGTTTGAAAGCGATGATGAATCATACGACATTGTGAAATTTGCCATATTGTCATGAACAGCTCTACCAAGACTTTGGGTTCTAGGCGACTTGATTCTTGTACAACGCATTTAATATGTCACAAAAACAAATTTTAAAGCTTGCTTGCTAATGATTCAGAAGTCCCTGACAATCAATGGCGGCCAAAACGATATCTCCCAAGATTTCGCCATACTGCAATAATTACTATAGTGTCTTCTCATTGAACTGGCAGAATCAGTCTCAAGGTTGACAAAGTATCGCTTTTAAATCAATCAATCATTCTTGACAATTCAGAGGTCATGAGTATTCTACTCGATCATCAAGCGGTTAAAACTTTTGCTTTACCACAACCAGGTCGTACTGGGCCTCTTCCCAGTTTATGCTACCAGTTTAAGAAATTCGCTTCCTGTTTCTGTCCGTCACTGAGTTCTCTGGTGTCTTTCAGATCCGGACTCAACTCTATCTATTCTTCTCTGTCTGATCTCTCGCATCTCCATTGGAAGTCTCTCTCTCTCTCTCTCTCTCTCTCTCTGTCTCTGTCTCTGTCTCTCTCTCTCTCTGACCTTCGCGTTCTCGACTGGATCTTTTAAGCATTAAAGTTACGTAATGTCGTTTTTCTTCGTAAAGACAATCGATCGATGCCATGTGCATTTTGACAACAGCACTATAAGCGTCTCTAAATTAGAACAGATTATCATAAGGCACAATCTTTTGGAATCACAGAAGCAGAATCACGAGCACTCGTCCCGATTCAGTCGTAACTTCAGTCAAGTTGCGTCGTCTGCAGAATTATCGATCAGAAGTAATATTGAACTCTACGTGTGCTTTGCCTGAGTTATTTCCTCCGGCTCTGACGTGATTCGAATGTCGTTTGCCTGCAACAATACAGCAAAGCAAGCAAAACTTAGTAAGTAAGAATCATGTATTCAGTACAAACCTAGCTAAGCATACAGTTAGCATACAGTAAGCATACAATAATTGAAACTAATAACGTAAAAGCATCAGTAAAACTACAAAAAAACGTGACTAGATATGGGTGAACTGTGTATTTACATTTACATAGTCACAAAGGTCACAAAGGCTCAGCATTCACGGTACATCGCTGAAATCTCAGTTGGCCAATATGAAGATTAATGATTTTATAGAACATTTCCAGCATACCTGAAGTTGTCTCCCAATTTTGCAATATTTTCTAAAGGGTGGTACACTTTTGCATCGTTCAATGCAACATCTTTAAAAATCGGTCGAACATTGTAGACAGGGCCTTGTTGGGCCAATGGTGGGCCCATAGCTGGCCTCCAGTTGACAACATAGGCACAAAATAGGCCTCCTATATGCCCAATGAACTTGGGGGAGAGAATTTTGCTGTTTTTCTTTTGGTAATGCGGGCTTATTTTATTTTAAATCATCGTACACGGCTTCTGCTAGGTAAATAGACATATGGCAAAGCAGTGAACGATGACATCAACAACAGAATTCATGGATCAGATCAAAGTGCATAATAATGTAGCGCCAAAACGTCTCTAAGAAGTAAAGATGCTGACACTGTGTGCATCGGAAGAAGAAATCAGAACTACAACTTCATTTGATCTGGAATCATGTAAATAGTTGAGAATAAGACATTTAGATTCAAATACAAAACGCCTGCATGAGAAAATTGTATCGAAAGTTGATATCTAACAGAGGACCTTCACAGGTTGAAGAATGCTGAATTAATTCGCCAATAAAGACCGAGCTTAGACAAGATAGCCCTAATTAACCCCTTGCTTACACAGAATCACTAACTTATGGACACGTGTACTGCTTCCATTAGGATAAGTAAACATTGTAAATAAACAATTTTAGACGACACGAACGATTACACGCACGATTACACGCACGATTACACGCACGATTACACGCACGATTACCCGTACCAGATGATGAAGCTCGTTTCATGACGAGTGAAATCGGAGAGCAGGCGTTTTGAATGAGTTCAATGGCTCGTTCATGGGTCATCTCTCGTGTACTGAAGCCATTAATCGACAGAATCTGATCGCCATTCTACAGACAGTACGTAAAAGTAACAATTATTGCGTTTCACACATCAACAAACACCTTTACCGTCTCTTATATTATGCGAGGCCAACAACTAGTCTCTTTAATTGCACAGTTAAAACAAAGAGCTCGTGTTTCAAGACCTGGTAGTCGGTAAACGACCCCTTAAATACTGTGCAAAAATTGCATTATTTAGAAAAGACACGAAGCATTTCAGAATTAATTGTATTCTCTCAAACCATTGACGAGACGGAGGCAAAACTGCTGTTCAGTCTGTAAAACTCAGCAGCAAAATGCTTAATAGAAATGTCATTAAAGTAGAAATTAACAGTTGATAATCAATTACCTTCATCAGTATATCTAAATCAGCCGATGATGACCTACCTTCATCCGTCCATCCATATGAGTTGATCAGCACTTACTTTTATCCCTCCAATTAAACCAGCCGATAATCACTTACCTTCATCAGTCCAACCATATAAGCTGACAATGACTCACCTTCATTTGTCCATTCATATAAGCTAATAACCACTTACCTTCATCCGTCCATCCATATAAGCTAATAACCACTTACCTTCATCCGTCCATCCATATAAGCTAATAACCACTTACCTTCATCCGTCCATCCATATAAGCCGGTCCTCCCTCAGCGATGTCTAAGACGAGCAAAGGCATTCCGTTGAACTCTTTTCCTCCTCGAATGGAAAACCCAAATCCTCGCGATCCTCGATGGATGTCGGCGTTGTATAGAAGACTTTGATCGACAGTTTCCAAGAACGAAGATCTCTATCATAGCAAGAAAAGGTCACTAGAGGGCAGAACATGGAAAAGCTGCTAATTCTGTTGGTCAATGTAAGAACATCAATCTTTTAAAAGTCTAGAAACAGCAAGACATGACATTTTCATCTACAAAACACTATTGGTCATCCATGCAACAAAGAATGTAGATGTAATGTTCATCTCCGAAATATCTCAGCGCCACACAAAAGCCGCGTCCGGGAGACCATCTTATTCACCGGCGATATATTGACTCGGGTCTGCAAGAGCGAGGATTCTTTGGTCCGGTTTGGTGCCAGGTCAGAATCAGGATGGGTCAAGCCGGGAGGTGACATGGTGCTATGTTGGAAATCGTTGGTCATGGGGCGGTACAAGAGGGGAGCAGGATAGGGCAGCTTGAAAAGTTCTTTTTTTCAGTTTTGAAAGGAAGATGCAGGAGAGAGGGCAAGTAGGGTAGTGCTCGCATTGACAGAGAAAAGGGATGAAAGAATTGGGGGTGGTCTTTCGGGAGTTCGTTCCAAAGAGCTGGCCCCCTGTAGATTAAGGAGCGGTTGCAGAGCGGTTGAGAGCAGAGGAGACTAAAGGCCGACGGGAGACTTGGTGGCCGAGAAGAAGGCTGAAGGCCAAATATGTTTAGATACCACGATGTTGGTGACATGCGCTTTCTAGTGCAGCTGTTAGTAGGTAGAAATTACTTTCTGTCGTAACACATCAGATCTGAACTATATTGGTTTTGATTGATAGAATGCAATCACACGCTGTCCGCTGAAACACGGGCGCCGCTGGTCAAATCAGGTCTGACCGACCGTTGTCTTCTTACGTAAAGGATGCGTTTTAGAACTAATGTATGTTACCTGCATACGCTACAGAAACCAGTAACATGATGAAAATATATAAATGAAGGATTCTCAGTAAAGGCTAAGAAGAGTCGTTGAACAGAGTGACAATAATCTTAACTTCAGTCGTTTTAGGCAGCATGTGCAAGGAACGACGAGAAAGAAAATTGGCAAAACAAGTTTCTAGTTTGGATACATTAATTAACGACAGTATTATCCCGCTTTGAAGCAGTAACCTAGTTAATTGAATACATAAACAAGAGTAATGCCTGTACTCCGACCTTGGTACTATATTGTCAGAAGTCAAGTCGTGCAGATCTGCGAAGTTGTCAGCTTGTGAAATGGGTCACATGCTTTTAAAGGGGTAACAAGTGATGTTGACATGTGGTATGGTCTCGTTAATATGAGGCTTTCAGCGCCGTTATAAACATGCTTTTCGTTAGCTACCACTTTTGTCAAATCATGGCAGCTAGTTTATTCCTTATTTTCAGAGATGAATGTTGCTTTTATGTTGAAAAGATGCAACACTTTTTCTGTTTAGACTCTAGTATGCCTCTTCTTGCATGACTATCGTAAGGCTATTTCTGTTCGTTTATCTGACGTTAATTACTGCCATAGAAATTACGCTGTACTGTAACATTATGCAGAGCTTTATGTGCTAAGTGTAACCATTTGCATCTCATAATCTACTCTGCATTTTACATTATCTCGAGCTGTAAATATGTCACAAACAAAAGTAGTTAGGCCTATGTTGTATACGGTGCCTGTAGGCGTTTGTTTCGAAGAAACTTCTCTGCATTTTGCATCATCTGATGCTGACTTGAACAAAAATAATTATAAGGCTAAAAAACTTGACCAACCTCGTTTATGTTGACTTCGCCGTTGATCTTTGTTCTATCAGAGGAGCTTCTTCTATTTTCCGACCTGTGTACGGGATGACTTGAGTTTGGAAGCTCTTGATAGTTAGCTACCGTCATCTGTTGTAACCGGTTGTCTATGTCAGAGGATTTCATCTGAAAACTGTTTGATTCAGCGGGCAACGAATTTCCTCTTGCGTTGCTTACTTCAGTCACCTGCCTCTTAGCTGAGGCAGTCGATGGACCAGTGGCGCCAAAAGAGGAGGACGCCATAGCATCAATCTCAACACGCGGGATCTTTGATTTGTCGTCTGCATTTGCCGAGGCATCCGTCAGCAACTGATCCTGTCTGAAACGAATTAGCTCGTCGTTCTCACTGGAGGAAGACGGACGGTAAAGAGAGGCTGGAATGAAATCCGGGGTTCCGCTAAAGTTGAGGTTCGAACTGGACGAAGTAAGGCTCATCCAGTATTGCTTCTGGATCTCCTGGTGGCCATGGACGGGGGTCGACCGTCGGGGAGTAACGGCTCGTCGAAGGATGCCTGTGAAGCGGCGACTGTCATGGCGGCCCTCCTTGGACACACTTCGACCGGCGTTTCCGGCCTTCGTCGCAACATCTGCAGCATCTGTCGAGTTGCCAAAGGAGACTGTGCGTGGGTGATGGTTGGACGTTCGGGATAATGCGGTGCCGTTTGGGTCACCTGGATTGACTTCGGAGTGCGTTGGTAGCATCCGGTTGTTAATGGTTTTGTAGTCAAGCGCGCTGTGTCTTCCAGTCTGCTCTGTCCCACCGGTCTCACCAATCTCACCTGCAGTCCACACCGACCCTTCTGCCCCGCCTCCTCCTCCTCTTCCTCCTCCTGCTCCTCCGTTGATTGACGACGGCTGAAGCAGACTGGAACCTGAATATAGCGAAGACCCGGGAATCGCCGAATGAGGTCGCGAATGAGGACCTCGGTCACCATCTGACATTAAGCACAAAGCCACTGGCGATTAAATCGATTCTAATTTAATCTAACCTGAAAACTTCTATAGTATCATTATGAAAATTCACAATACATCAATCAATGTATCAAAGTCGCTTCTAAGCAAAACCGTATTCCAACAGCAAAATTCGTTGAGCAAAACCAGTCGAGAAAGCAGTCGATTCATTTGTTTTGTTTAGCTAAGTATTCTGTTGAGATGTGCGTGTGTACCTGCAGCATAGATGCAAACAGGCCTATATTTGCGGTTTGAAGTAAAACAGCCTACAAGGTTAATTTCTTTATAAATCACAAAAAAATCGATGCCTGACAATCGAGCTAAAACAGATACAGACCTCAGGAAAACTCAGCATAGGTTTGGAATGAAAGAGAAGGGGCATATGACAGAACACCTATCAGAAACTACATAAGGCACAGCAGTCGAGTCAGGCACGCTTCTAGCTTTGAGTCTTGAACCGTTGTTTTAATGTAATCCATGTAAAATACACCGAGAGTCAATTGCATGCATTGTTATCATTCCTGAAATAGCTGTCCTGATCATGAAACTAAGGAATTTATGATCCTACTTTAATGGCTTAAGCATAATAAAACATCTGAAGCTCTACATTCGCTATCATATTCCTTTGCGTCGGAAACTTCTCAGTTGATATATGGAAGCGTTAACTCCATCAGGCTGCGTGGTACCGTGTGCGACGGACATTTTGGGTGCACACAGCCAAAGGCATGCTAGCACAGCAAGAGAGAGGCATAGATCAGCATAACAAGAGACAGAGGGAGACGAGCAGACGATTAATAATATAGGTTTTATATACGTAGAAAGAGACTGGGTGAGAGAGACAGAGAGACAGACACTGGAGTACAGAGAAGCAACCTCAGTTTAAACACTGTGTCGTGCCAGTATGAAGTCCGATGTCATCGGCCACCTATGCAGTGAGCAAGCTCTGAGAAATCTTATTCTGACATTTCACCCCATTTGCATTCATTCAGCTGTTGACATGCACATCTAAGTGAATTAATGCACAGCTGCTACTGCAGAAATTAAATTCTAAGCTTCCTCAATGTATGCGCTCCTTAAAAGAAACTGTTTATAGGGAAAACTGTGTAGTAGACCTTGGAAATACCCAGTTGTGGCTAATTGGTTTGACCCCAGTCGTATCCATGATCACCTACAACACGTGCACAACAAGATGTTATGGAGCTACTAGACCCTACAGCTATCACATGATAAACCGATCTTTTGTCAAGTTAAGGAGAGAAAAATGTTGTTTTTGCTAAAGAGAATATCTTACTACGCCGCTGAGTATGCCTAGTGCATCGTAGCCGATGAAGTTTGAAGCCAGAGAATGCAATCTTATCACAGGCTGCTACGGATTTACCGTCAAGTGGTTTTGACCCTCTGTAACCTTAACTATGAACCTACTGACTTAAAATTATTTTCTATGAAAAGGAGAGATAACGCACCTGTAGGCCTATGCCAATAATTCTTAAATATTTATGATGTACGTTTCTTAAAGTTCACTGTAACTCATCGTAGGCTTGTCCCTCAATTTAGCCGCCAAGAGCAAATATTATTTAAGCTCTTAGCAAAGGACTCTGTTACACTTCTTAAGCTATGAAATGAGACTGCGTAGGCAAGCAGTAGGTTTATTTATGGCAGTGAAGAAAATCCGGCTAGAAGTAAAAATAACACTTGCTAAGCTCAGTAGTTTCAAGCTTGTAAAATCAATACATATTCTATTCCGAATTATCCATAATATTGATATTTCAATAGAAGTCTAAGTGAAGAATTACCGATGTAGCCGGCATAGCAAAGACAAAACATCCTAATACATAGAAAGAGAAAGAGAGGTAGAAACATGACTAACGGTTCAGTTAGTCCCAGGCATAATTAAATGCGGTAATAGAAAAAGTTAATTCAAGGCTAGTCCAAAGAGTATAACCGCATAAAAATTGCGCCACATAAATTTCATAACGACAGATTATGCGTTGGCACGCTTACGAACAGGAAATGTTGAAGACAAATGATCAACGGCTTACTCATTAAATAATGCAATTTCTCATATGCACATACATGCCTGTATGAAAGATCATAAATTGTTATGCAGAAACTTTATGACTACTCAGAAAACACGTTCGCACGAAGCCCTTCACACAGTTGCCACACAGTTGCATACATAAACAGACCAAGATACATACATCACTCCAATCGTCCGCTAAACATCGTCGGCCCAGCATCAGAATAATTTGTAGGCACAGCCATAGTCGACCACATTTTAGGCCAACATACCTCGACACCCACTTGTCGTCATTTTATCACTAGACGTAGACTACTGCATGCGATTTCAACCGCAGACGCAGAAACGAAAGACAAACGCATTTAATGCATGTATGTAGGTATGTAGGTATATATACACTTAATATAGCGCCTTTTAAAAGCGCTGCCCATGCTAGCCTAAATGATTTAAACGACAGTGAGAACAAAACGTAAGCAAGCAGAGCTCTGACAACTAGAAAACTCGCTACTGGTGGGCCCCCGCACACACGCAGAACCCAGCCAGGGATTCCTATACAGAGTTGACATGCAGCTGATACCATGCTCAGAGTTCCCGTGTCGCATGGCACTGAGGATGGGGTACGACGACAACTGGTAAGCTGTCCTCATATCTCATCCTACACGATCAAGGGCTTCCATACGCAAGTCATCCCCTTGCACAGGTCTATCTGCTGTCGCCATATTTCATCCTCAGCGCAGGGTTGATTCACCGCCCAGTATTACTGCACATCTTAGCAGCCTCTCATATTAACACTACAGCTGAGTCGGTATCGGTTTTTAAAAGTAGGTATCGGTTTTCGGTATTTTTCTAGGCATATTTTCAAAGTCTATTTGGCATAGGTTTCGATTTGTCTATCACATATCGATGTCGTTATGCGTTCTTTGCCCTTTAGCCCCTTAGCTTATAGTCTGACTTTGCTGTTGTGCAGCGTATAAGTTGCATCTGCAGATTGTGTAGTGTTGTTTTACTGTAACAAAATAAATTATATGTCAAAAATTAAATTGCATTTTATGAGTTCAACTGTGATAATCAGTTCTTAAATGTCAGTGGTTCTGTAAACGACGCCTCATAAGGATTGAAGCAACTTACTGGTGTCGTCTTTAGGCTATTACTTGGACGGTTACTGTGTAGGGACCTTGAGCAAGTCCTTCACTCACAATTGCTTCGCGCCCCAGATTCAGATTCATTGACTTGCACGCGTAAAAAGTGCAAAAAAATAATTTAAAAAAATACTTGGCCTGAAGTATTTGCCCAGCATATTTTGCGCTAGAAGATGTAATTGTTTAAGGTGCCGTGGAGAGGTGACAAGCGTCTGTTAGACAACACCAGCCCACAGAGTGGCTGTGAGAGCCGGACCATGAAGAAAGATGAAGAGGCAAGAATCATTTAGACGCATTTAAACTGAAAAGTGTCTGCCGCAGATTCTTAGAGTACCGTGGACTGCTAAGAAGACAAATGGGTAGGTCCTAGAGACGGCAGGAGTAAAAAGGAATCTGCTCGGATTAATCAAAAAGAGGAAGCTTTCATACTTGGGCATGTGTTACGATAGAGTGGAGACTGTTAGAGAAAGAGATCCTCGAAGGTTCAATTCGTGTATTCCGAGCTCGGGTAAGACCCGGATGAAATGGATCGATAATATGAAGTCGTGGACTAAATTATCGTTCCATCAGTTATTACACAAGGGACAGAAGCAGATGGCACGAAATTGTGGGTGGTGCAGACAATCCTCGACTCGAGGACGGTTGAAGACAAGACAAGACAAACCCATAGTTGGGAAACACTCTAACTAGCCACCTAACGACCTGGGCTACTTTAGACATTTCAACTGGTTGTGACCCGCCATTGAAATGGATTTCAATGCACGACGCCACAATTTCCGCTACGTAGTACAGCATCTACTCGAGTCTGACACAGAGTTGGGACACTACTATGCTTTTTCAGTGACGGTCATACGCATATCAAAACCTTCAACAATGTTAAGTGGCCTCTGTTCAGTGAATAAAAAACAATATCCGTGATGGAAACTAATATTTGATACTGGCATTCTACGTATATCGACTTTTCGGTTTTTTCGGTTTTTTACCTTGGGTTTTGGTAAGTTAATTTCTCGGTTTTCTTAATACCGACTTTGATGTAAGTTTCGATTTTTCTGAATATTGCAATATCGGTTCGGTATCGGTTAAACCGACGGACCACTAATTAACACAATATAATTCAAAGTTGCTATATTTATTTATTGAAGTTGCTGTTAATTAATGCTATACAGGTGTTGATGATGATTAGGTTAATTCTGCGGCAGACACTGATGTAGGCTATAATAATAGCGATGTTGGTTATGAACTTACTTGGTCTGACGAAGCTGAATCTGACAGTCGATCCTGGAGGACAAGACTTGAGCATTGTAACGACATTCTCATGCGATTGCCGTCTGACGTCAACCCCGTCAATCATGACAATGACGTCACCTGGTCGTAGTTGACTGTGTCCTAGCGTTTCGGCCATTAGCTTGATCATTTGTCCTCTCGGTGTATCGGCCAATGTGAATCCGAATCCAGAGATCGACTTGACTAGACTTGTGGTTCTTACATCGCCCGCTGTCGGAGACCGATTCGTGCTCGGTCCCCTT